>CM035432.1:41183842-41638842 GCA_020310875.1 Ceratopteris richardii | reverse complement strand
TCATCAGGGAGAATCTCATGGCAAAGGATATTGACATTTCTTTCATTCCAACTGAAAAGCAAGTAGCAGATTTAGAGATGAAGGCACTCAATGGAATAAAGCTTTGCATATTTAAATAAATGGTAGGTATTCAAGATATTAAAGAATGAAGACTCAAGCATACTTTAGCTTGAGGGGGAACTATTGGAACATCAAGCTTACACTGCTTGAGATGGATTTGATCTACATCAAAAGCTATCCCTTGGATTACATGGAAAGAATGTCTATTGGAGAGTTCTTTTCCCTATGCTCATTTATTGAATTTTTTTAAAATATTTTTCATGGATCTTTTCCATTGTAAAATCCTAGAGGCTTACATATGTAAAAGTAGAAAAAGAGAGCTAAAAGACCATGAATTTGAGGTGGTAGAGATGCAATGAATGAATCAATCAATCACCTAAAAGTAGGTCAAAGTAGATCTTCATTTTTCCTAGATTGTAGGAAAGTGAATTGATTTCCTGCAACAACCTTTACCACCTTCATTTGAATTTGAGGCCCACTTATAGAATTCATGGAGCACTTCAAGAGTCTATGTAAAGGATTCAAATCACTTTTACATTACATGGAAGAAATATACAAACACTTGTGCCCATCATTGTCTTACTCCTTCATTTTTCTTCATCATCTTCTTCAACACATTGAGCTTGTAGAGGTTGCTACTCTCTCTATCGAGCTCCCAATTGGACAAAACAGAATGCATTGGAAGGTATTAGTGTCCAGTTTATGTTTATAAATTCTCAAAGAAGTTGTTTTAGAATATTGGGTGAAGTCTCAGTATTTCTATCTCTCCGTCTATCTCTATGCATTCCTCAAAAATAGGACATACCACTATTGAGTGTCATGTTCATTCCAAAAGCATATATTGCTTATTCATTGTACTTTTGTGCATTCCATACACAACCCTATGTACCAATTGTCTGCATCATTCTAGTATTTCTCTGATTGTTTGGTCCTTCTTCTAAAATTAGTTGTTGCAACTCTTTTCCCTCCTGCTTTACCCACATTGTGTCCTTGCCCCAATCATGCAACACATTGGCATGCCTTAACCATGGTCTCCCAATTAACAGGGGGAAACTTCCTTCTACCTGTGGCAGCCTTAAAACAACAAAGTCCAAGTTAAAGATGGTACCTTGTATTTTGATTGGAACTCTAGGGACCACTCCCATAGGTCTTACTATGCTTTGGTCTGCCATTGTTACAGTGAAGTTGGCAGGTCTTGAAGGGTGGAGTCCAATCTTTTCCATTGTATGTTCAGGCATCAAGTTAATGCCAGAACCACCATCCACAATAACTCCTTGAAATTCATGACCTTTGATAGATACTGTCAGCCGAGGACTTTTATAATCTGTAAGGGGTGCTTCCCCTACAATTTTCCTTTATGTAAAACAGCAGTCTTTGCCACCAAACTTGTGGTGGAAGCTTCATCAATTATCTACAATAACTCTGACCTGAATTTCCCATCCATCTTTATTAAATCAAAAATACTAACCTCCTTTTTCATGGACTTGAGTAGTTTTGAAGCCTCTGATTCCTTGAGAGCATGGGCTCCAGTTGACTTATCAAACTCCTCATGAGTCCTCTTGAAGGCATGCCCAATGGCATCACTGGTGCATATGAGATCTCCTTTTTGACTTGTATTTGCACCTGTGGTCACTTTATCTTCAGATGGTTCTCTATTTTGATTCCATTCCTTAATCTTTGACCCTTGTCCTATGTCTGCTTGAGCCTTCCCCTTGCTTCTTGTCTGCACAGTCAAAGATTCTATTTCTTCTAATTGCACCACCCTGGTAGATGGTGATGGCTCATTGACTAGATCACACACTTCTTCTTTGTGCACCGAAATCGTTTGAATATGAAGCCCGGATGAAGAGGCTTGATTCTTAGGACAAAAATTTGTATAATGGTCTCTTGCCTCAGGGCAGTTCCTGCAAGGAGGGGCATTTTCTGGTAGGGTGCACCTACTTTGATAGTGCCCGCATTCTCCACATCTGAAACGGATGATTGGCCTCCTAGGCCCATTTCCAAAGTTATTCCTCTGTCTAGGATTATAGTTGTTACCTTGATTTGGTGCAGCAGCCATCACATTTGCTGGTGTTGGGGGTCCTCCTTGTGTCTAGTATGTCGTTGCAGGCATTCCTCTTGATTGGCATTCATGGGCCTCATGGCCAACTTTCCTGCATAATTGACAAGTCACACTTAACAGAGGACATTCACTTACTATGTGACCTTGCTTGCTGCACATGGAACACCAAAGTCCACTCTTGATGCCACCTCCTTTGAGCTCTTGCAACTCCTCTCGCAGCTGAGCCAATTCCTGTGCCTGGGCCTCCTCCTCCTTTTGGAGCTTTAGTGCTTCAATCTCCCTTCTCAACTGAGCAACAGCATTCTCCTCCTCTTTGTAGGGCTTATTTCTTTTTAAGCCCTCCAGCTCCTTCCTTAGCTGGATCACTAGATCCTCCATTTCTGTACCATATGTTGGTTGGGAAGAAGTTGCTCCATACTAGTACCTTATCTGCTCCAAGCGTGTTGCTGTGTTGATGAACTCCTCTATGGAGGCTGTAGGTAACACTAATTCCTTTATTTTGCATTGGGTGGCCACTGGTAGGGGCCTAGCCAACCATTTCTTAACAAAAAAATCGTGTGGTGGATCTGGCAATTTAGCCATTAGTGCTTTGGCCCTAGTCACAAACTCTGGGAACTTTTCTCCTGGACCCAATCTCAAATTTTCTAGTTCTTCTATGATAATCTCCGCAGTGTTGTCATGCTGGAACTGATTTTTAAATGCATCTTTCATCACATCCCAAGTGGTAAAATGGTTTTCAGCAAACTGCACTTGATAAGAACATTTACCTTCTGTTTGATGAAGTAGCACTGTAGACACGTGACCTCTGCTATACTTTGCACTTGGTTTCTCCTAAGCTCAAATCTCCTTGGAAGTCCCACCGAGCGTGCCAAATTTTGTTGGGGGATTCTTAGACAAGAAGGAGTTTGAGGGTTTGTAGGAGAAAAGGAAAAGACCAGAAGAGGAAATACACCTTGGAAGCTTCTGCCGATTGATTACAGTAAGAAAATTACAATGTTTGAAGCACAATACAAGCCAATAATTCTGTGCACAATCACACAGAGTGCTCAATTACAAAATACCAAATATCCCAAAGTATTCTTGCCGCCGGCCTCCTCTACACCAGACCTCCACCTACTTCAAGCTTATCCTTGTGCACACCTTGCACCAAGCTTCCACTAAGGGGGAGGGATGAATACCTTCTGTCGGCACACGCACACTGCAAAGAGACCTTGAGATCCTTGGGGGACTAGCTTAGCACTCTCTGCATAATCCCTTAGTCACTCTCCATGCACTTCTTCACTTCCACTTCTCTGCGTCGCACACTGGTGACTCTTGCACTTCTCTCTCTTGCTTCACTTAGACTATGCTTCTTTTGCTTACTCTAAGATTGGTCCAAGAATGGTCCTTGCTTTGATTTGAGTGTGTCGATCACGTACGCTCCTAACTGCAATAGTATCTTGGTGCTCACTTTGATGTACCAAGATTGTCTTCACAAGTGGCAGCCAACGACTCACTGTTTTGTCCTGTAGTGACTTTAGTCTAAAACCCAAAATTTTAATGGGGGGCATATTTTCACCTGTGTGTACGCTGCCGCTTCACATACCTTCACATTTTCCTTTTAAGTCTTCACTTTTGCACATAAGAGGGGGTTCACCTGAACCTTTCAAAACACTTTAAAACACACTTTGAACCTTAGGGAATTTAGAGAAAATACCTCTGCAACCTGCAACCCACTTTCTCTAATTTACCCCGGCTTTGTGGACCATTAATTGTGCACTACTTGTGCACTTTGACACCTGCACTTTAGCACTTTGACTTTGCACCTATTGAATTTGACCTTGATCTTGTTGACTTTGACCACTTGACTTTGACCCTTTGACTTTGACTACAGTTGACTTTGACTACAATTGACTTTGACCAAAATGACTTTTATGGGCTCAACATGGATGCATAGTTATTCTGCTACCTTCCATTATTTTGATTCTTCAACCTGCAATCATGTTCAAAGTGTCGAGGTTTAGCACAATTCCAACATCCTTTATTGTCATTACCTGAATCATTTCTTTGGAAATTTCTATGGCCTCTTTGGCTCCCCTTGCCTCGAAACTATCCTCTTCCTCCTGCATGATTGTGTTGTTGACTTTGGTATTGGTTACCATTTCCTCTTCAACTTCCAAAACCTCTACCTCTGCCTCTTCCTCTACCAGAGTAGAATACCTCCTTAGAACTAGATTTTCCTTGGGAGTTTGAATCCGCACCAAGATTCCTTTCTTCAATAATTAGCATAGATACCAGATCAGCGGAATTTGGAATATTTTCCCTGCTCTGTATAGAAGTTCTAAATTACTTATATACAGCTCCTAAACCACTAAGACACACTTCCACCTTATCATCATCATCCACATTCACGCCAATAGATGCAAGTGACTCACATATGCTTTTGATTTTCAAGATGTAGTCACTTATCGACATGCTCTTCTTCTCCAATTGTTAGAAGATGCATTTTTGGAAGCCTTTTTGAAGGAAAATAATTGTAAAATGATAGAAATGTGTAAAAATATTTATGCAATTGTTGTAAAAATAAGGAAGAGTCTTCCTTATATAGGATAGAATCTTATGTAATATATTCTAGAATTTTTGGAAACTCCTAGATAGCATATTTTTAGAATAATAGAGGAAAGGACCAAAATTCAAGTGTGAAAAGGGACACTTGAAAATGTATATAAGCTAATTTCCTCTATTATGAGGGGGTTGGTTAATCATCTGTTTACATGCTATCCAAGTGAATAGAGAAGGAGTTTTCTGCTGAAAATCGTGTTTTCTCCTCTTTGTGTGGTTTCTTTGATTTGTGAGTTTAGTTCTTGTGTATCCATGGAGATTTGTGAGCTTCTATTGTGTAAATCTGTTGAATGTGTATGAAGAGAGCTGAATACTGTTGTGTTGAGTGATGAGTTGATGAAGAATGGTGCTGTAGCTGAAAATCGTCTGTTTTCACAGAATCGCGATTGTCTCGTCTGTATGATACAGGTGATATTTTTTTATTTTGACTTCATAATTGTGTTCTGTTGATAAAATAGCATGCATTAGACACCAAGATTGTGTAAAATGGTGGAGATTTGCTCAAGATAATCCAAACCCTAGAAATTCCTCTTCATATTTACTATCCTCAGAAATCCAGCCATTATTCTCTTATTTCTTGGATTCTATCATCTTGAAGGGGCTGTGATCTCAAGAATACTTCCAGGATTGACAAAATACAGATGTCTTGTTAATTCTTTATGCTAAATGATTGGAGAGGACAACTCCAAAGATCAATAACAAACATTTTTTGGCGCCATTGTCGGGGAGTATTTCAAAAGCTTCATTGAAGTTGGACCTTGCTGGATCTTCTATTGATGATGGTAACAAACACAAGAAAAAGGTAACACTCTTTAATCAAGAAATGTGAACATGAAAAGGTAGATGTCTTTGTTTGTCTTTTCGGAAAAGAAAGCAATAGATCATCTTTTAGAATTGGAAGTGCTGAAATTTTTGTAAATTGATAGTTGCTCATTACATTGTTGAAGTAAAAGTGCAGGTGTGTGGAAAAGTTGAATCAAGAAAGCTGAAGATGAGGTAACATGTGTCTATTCTTGCATTTTTAGAGTTCTTTTTGACCAAGTACTAGGCAATATGGTTGATCTTGGGAAGATAACATGGTTGCACTAAGGAAAAGTCAGGTAAAGTAGCTAGATGCAAGTAGAAAAGATTCATTTGTGAACCAAATCAAAGCATAAATCTTGAGAAACAAAGCTGATCTGCATTTTGAAAAGAAATGTGTGATTGAGTTTATCTTTGCAAAAATTGATACGTGCATTTCATAGCACATTTTCTTTGGAAAGTTTTTCTCATGAACTGTTTTGATAGCTAAGGCATAGGAGATCATAACCAATCAAGGAACATAGGATCAGTAGATCATCAAACAAGAAACCCTAAGTGAAGTGTTTACCTTGATTTAGGGCAAAATACTAAAAAAATTCATAAAATTCATAAAAAACAATCAAACAAATTTCTTTTCTTCTTAGGAAGTTGGACTGAAGTCAAGGGGACAAGAGTAATAGGGACCACGTGAAAGAAAAGCAAAAATTTGTCAAAAAATTAGCAGTTTTGAAAAACACGATTTTCTGTACAACATCGCGATTTTCTGATTAATGATTGAGACTGTGAGGTAAAATGGCTGGTGATTGTGGAATTGGAGTTGGTAAAGGGTACTGGAGGGGAACAAGAGAGAAGAATACTCAAATTTACATAAAATCAGAAGTATAGAAAAAACACGATTTTTTGCACAAAATCGCGATTTTCTGAGTAAGGTTGTGATTTTGATGCAAAAATACAAGAGTCTGGTGAATTGCAAAGGGTAGAGGGTATTGAAAGAGAACAAGAGGAAAGAATACTCAAATTTGCACAAGATAATATCTACAGAAAAAACACGATTTTCTGCACAAAATCGCGATTTTCTGTAAGGGAATTTTTTTGGAATTTTTAGCATATTTGGGTTTTTGGAGAAAGATAATTGCAAGAAATGTCATCAAGATTGGGTAAGTAAAGATTGGACAAGTGAAAGAGTGAAGAACAGTGGAAATCACACAAAATCGCGATTCTGTGGACACTATAAAAACCTGGAAATCAAAGAAAAATTCATTTGAGTGAGTGTGAGAGAGAGAGGGAGAGCAGGAAAAAATCGCGACTTTCTGCAGCCAACCATTCTGGAGGGATCTTCAACCAAGCAAGCAAGGTAAAGAGTTTCAACATTATTTTGAGTGCATATTCTTGCATGTTAGTGATCTTATAACACAAAAAAGTAGGAAAATAGCAAAATTACGAAATCGCGATTTTCTGAGTTTTGAATTTTTAGTGAGAAAATATTATTTTTTGGTTAAGATGTTTCATTGCATGTTAAAAATTTAATAAAGCGATTCTATTAGAAGAAAGAAAAATTTGAAAATCAACACTTCAATAAATTCAGAAAAGTGCTCAGAATCGCGATTCTGTAGTCAAACACAAAAATCGCGATTTTCTGAACTAAGGACAACATCGCGATTCCCAGAACACGATTTTCATAAGAAAATCGTGTTATTTACGATTGTGAGCAATCACGATTGTCTGGGAACAAAATCGTGAAAAACGCAATTTTGAGCACAAAATCGTGAAAAACACGATTTTGAGTAGAAAATCGTGAAAAACGCGATTTTGAGCACAAAATCGTGAAAAATGCGATTTTGAGCACAAAATCGTGAAAAACGCGATTTTGAGCACAAAATCGGCAAAAACACGATTTTGAGTAGAAAATCGTGAAAACCGCAATTTTGAGCACAAAATCGTGAAAAACACGATTTTAAGTAGAAAATCGTGAACAACACGATTTTAGTCAAAAAATCATGGAAAATCATTAATTTGAACACAAAATCGTGAAAAACACGATTTTGAGTTCAAAATCGTGGAAAACACGATTTTAGTCAAAAAATCGTGGAAAATCATTAATTTGAACACAAAATCGTGAAAAACACGATTTTGAGTTCAAAATCGTGGAAAACACAATTTTAGTCAGAAAATCGTGGAAAATCATTTATTTGAACACAAAATCGTGAAAAACACGATTTTGAGTTCAAAATCGTGGAAAACACGATTTTAGTCAGAAAATCATGGAAAATCATTTATTTGAACACAAAATCGTGAAAAACACGATTTTGAGTTCAAAATCGTGGAAAACACGATTTTAGTCAGAAAATCGTGGAAAATCATTAATTTGAACACAAAATCGTGAAAAACTCGATTTTGAGTTCAAAATCGTGGAAAACACGATTTTAGTCAAAAAATCGTGGAAAATCATTAATTTGAACACAAAATCGTGAAAAACACGATTTTGAGTTCAAAATTGTGGAAAACACGATTTTAGTCAAAAAATCGTGGAAAATCATTAATTTGAACACAAAATCGTGAAAAACACGATTTTGAGTTCAAAATCGTGGAAAACACGATTTTAGTCAAAAAATCATGGAAAATCATTAATTTGAACACAAAATCGTGAAAAACACAATTTTGAGTTCAAAATCGTGAAAAACACGATTTTGAGTTCAAAATCGTGGAAAACACGATTTTAGTCAGAAAATCGTGGAAAATCATTAATTTGAACACAAAATCGTGAAAAACACGATTTTGAGTTCAAAATCGTGAAAATTAGGTGAATGATCCTTAGGTCTGGGAACAAACTAAATTCACATACTAGGCAAGACCTAGGAAGGAAGGAGATAGAGTCAGTAGTAGGGGAAGGGCAAGAAAGAAATTTAGGGCAAGAAAACAACATGGAAAATTTAACTGAAACAAATGAGCCCATTGAAACTGGGGATTATAGAAATATTCTCAAATACATGTATACAAATAGGTTTGGCACCTATGTATATCAGGATGGGATGCATAAGTTTCTCATTAGATTGAGAAACTCAGAAGTTCCCTTGAACATAACACCAGTAGCTCACTTCAAAGATGGTAGGTATGAGGATAGGCAAGGGTGTGTGTACATCTTCTCCCAAGACCCAGAAAATTCAAATGACTTAGGGCAATGTGCTGACAAAGGACCTTGGGAACATAACATGGGACAACCAGATTTACCTAGACCACATGAAAACTACACTAGTACTGAGCAACAACATGGGAGGAGGACACATGCTTCTCCAAATCCTTTTGATAAGGAACCAAAAGGTTATAATGAGTTTCCACTCAGAAGAAGACATCATTGGCAACCTCAGGGTAGAATGCTTAGACCATATCAAGTAGCCAAATGTATGAAAAATCAATATGAAGGGTATTCTGATCCTCATGCTCATGCTGCAGAGTTTAGACAATTAATTAGAGTTGAGGAGGTGGAAGATTACAAAGTTCAATTTGAAGCATTTGGTCTAACCCTAACAGGACCAGCATTATCTTGGTTCATCCCTTTGAGAAAAGAAATGTACCTAGATATTGAAACCTTCCTAGAAGCCTTTATTGGGGAATTCTCAAAAACCGGAATAAAACATAGCACAGCCACCCTAATACACAGTTTTAAACAACAAAAAGATGAAAATGTCAGAGAGGTAGCCAGGAGATTTAAGCAATATATTGACAGATGCCCTAAAGAGGAAGTACCTTCCATGGCTAGACAAGTATCCCTATTCATAGAAGGGTTGAGAAGTGCTCAATTAAGAACCCTAGTGTACTACAGAAGATGCTCTAATCTAGGAGCATGTGTAAAAGAAGCAATAGATTTGGAAGATAACAGAGGCCAAGATCTGTTAGCATTTGATCAACCCAGATCAAATGAAGATAAAATTCCTCCAGCATAAGAGTTGGCTCAGGCCATTGCTAAAGCCCTAGAGGTAAGCACTAAAACCAATTTGATAAACTCCAGGATAAACACAAATAAAAAATGCTACAATTCTGGAGAAAGTCATATGATACAACAGTGCCCATATCAAAAGCCTCCACATTTGCAAGATAGAAAGACACTCAAATATTGTACACTAGAGAGGAAATGGACCAACCATACCAGGGAGGAATGCTTCTATAATAAACAACCCATAAAGGAGAGAGACTATGGGAGCCAAAGAGAATCAGTGTATATTGAGCAACCAAGACCTGTGCTTGGGCAACAACTCCTATACCAACAAATGTGGTGCCAATCAAATACACACCAATAGAAGAGGGAAACTCAAGAACAAAGTCACCATACAAGGAGGATTATCAATGGAATGAAGGATATCAAGAAGAATGGGAAGGATATGAATCAAGAGAACTAGAATTACAAGCCCTAGACTTGGGAAATGGAAGAATTGAGATGGACACTGCCACTTTCATGTATATAACTAATAATTATATGTCCAATCAAAAACCTCAATTCAAAGGAGGACCAAAGGTAACTTGTTATAGGTGTGGGGGAGATCATTTCATTAGAGACTGTCCACAACCTCCTACATTAAGAATAGAAGGAGCATATTGCAAGGATTGTGGCATGGAGCATTTGATTAAAGATTGCCCAAAGAATCCTCAAAAACAACAAAACACACCTAATAACATACCATTAAAAGCAGTCAGTATCATGGAACAGGAAGAACTGAGTGACATTGACCAAGTGAATGTAAATGCTATAACAAGGTCACAAACAAAACAACAAAGAACAACTAAGGAACAAAATGAAGGTTCAATCTCAAAGGTGAAGAAAAATAGACAAAAAGGGAAATGGGAAAGGAAACAGAAAATGGGTAAAAATATAGAAGTAGAAAATAGGGAACAATCAAACAGTACTTCTCCTCAAAAGACACAAACCCAGTTGGAAATAGGAAATTCACAAAGTCTAGATACCTTGATAAAAGCATATAAAGGAAGAATTCAAGAAGGACCAAGCCCTGTTGATCATACAATGGCTTATCCTATGCCAGACTTAGAACATGAAAGAATGCAGAGGTGTAAACAGATCATACGGGAAGTACAACTCAAAATGGGGAAAGAAGACAATTCTCAAAAAACAGTTGAGGAATCTGAGACAACAACAACAACAAGAGGAAAGAGTATCAAGGAAGAAAACCCACAAGTAACACTCCAAGTGAATATAGATAAACGATGCACAATTCTGTATCATACCATATGGGAAGATTTAATGAAACAAAATCCTCACTTACAGAACCAAGTGAAAGAATGGGAGACAACACCAGAAAATCTTAACCCACAACTACAGGAAATGGAGGAGTTGTGGTATATTCCCATTGATAAGATAGGAGGATATTGTGAGGGAGAAGAGGGAAACTCAACTTTAAAAATACAATTTGGTAAAAACCGGGCCAAAGCTATTTTGGATAGTGGATCAGGAGTGGCCATCATGACTAAACAAACTTGGGAGAAATGGGGAAAAAATGAATTATTACCCACAAAAATGATATTGCAACTTGCAAATGGACACATAGAAAAACCCCTAGGAATATGGGAAAAAGTGATTGTGGACATATGTGGAATAGAGATAGAACATACCTTTGCTATAGTTGAATTCCCACAATCCACTTCATATGAAATTATCCTAGGAACACTATTCATGAGACAAATGCAAATTGTGCAAGATTGGGGTAATGATTGTTTATACCTGCAGAGCAAAGGAAGAATAACCAAAGTAAATCTAAGAAATGGGCACTACTGTGACATATCTCCTCAAGAATGGTATAAAATTCATCAGAATCAAGAGTTGAGTGAGGAATCAGAGATGGAGGACCAGGATGAGGTTGAATCATCAGTATGGAAGTGCAATATGATAAGAAATCTGACCAATAGGAAAAGGAGATTAAGAAGAGAGGATTGTGTGGAAGAAAGGAGGATACAAGATGAGAATTATGTACCACAACAATTCAAGGATGAGGAATTTGAGCACTATGGGTGGAATCAAATCTTGGCTACCATGGATCTAGCCAGTGATGAATATGTAGGAGTGGAATTTCAAAATGAAGAAGGATATGATATTTTTCACATTGGAACACAAATGATAAAGGTATCCAGAACGGAAGAGGACATAGAAGAAGAAATGATATTAGAAAAAGGGAAGACACAATTTTTGGAGGAAGTAAGAGTTGAAGATGCTATTAAGGATAAAATCTCAGGCAAGTACAAGAAAAATAAACACAAGGAAATAGAAGAAAATCAGGAGAATGAGAAGAAGACAAGGGAAATGAACAAAGATCAACAGTTTGATGTACCAGAAAATTTCAAGACTTATGAAATAGAAAACAGACTACTTCTCAAGAGGAAACCAAAGAGGGATAAGAAGAAAGGAGAGGCTTATGATAATGAGGAAGAAACTAAAAAGATCATGATCACTCAGGAGCAGGGAGAAGAAAGACACATTGTAGTGGCTGATGACATGACCACTCAAGAAGAGGAGGCACTAAGAAACTTGGCAAGAAACTATAGGGATGTGTTTGCTTATAGCTATAAGGATTTGAAAGGTATTGATCCTAAAATCTGTGAGCATAAGATTCCTATTACACCTGAAGCAAAACCTAGTAAACAGAGACATTACACATTCAACGATAAATACTCTGCAAAAATAAAGGAAGAAATTGACAAGCTATTAGCTGCCAATTTCATCTATGAAATTGAGTATACAGAATGGATATCCCCTATAGTTGTGGTACCAAAAAAGAATGGGAAACTTAGGGTATGCATCAACTTGAAAAAGGTAAATGCAGCAACTATAAGGGATAACTATCCACTGCCTATAACAGATCATCTTCTAGAAAGAGTTGAAAGGAAAGAGGTTTATAGTTTTTTAGATGGTTTTTCAGGATACAACCAGGTTCCCATAGCATTGGAAGACCAACATAAAACTGCCTTCTCTACAAAATGGGGAATTTATGCCTTTAGGGTTATGCCCTTTGGGTTAACTAATGCTCCAGCAACTTTTCAGAGATTGATGTGTCATATCTTCAAAGAGTTCCTCAGAAAGGTAATGGAAATCTATGTAGATGATCTTTGTACTTTTTCATTAAAAAGACAAGATCATTTGCAGGATTTAGAAAATATATTCAGGAAATGCAGAACCTACAGAGTATGTTTAAATCCAGAAAAATGTGTATTCTTTGTGAGACAAGGAAGAATGCTGGATCATATAGTCTCTAAAAATGGAATTTCAACTGATGAGAAGAAAATAAAGGCCATAATAGAGCTTCCAAGACCAACAAGTGTAAAGGAACTTCAAACTTCCATGGGACATTGTGGGTACTATAGGAGATTTGTACAAAAATTTGCTGACATAGCAAAACCCTTATATGCCCTAATTACAAAGTTTGAGTGGACTAAGGAGTGTGACCAAGCCTTTGAAACTCTAAAAACTTGTTTGGTAACAGCCGCAATTCTAAAAACACCTCAATGGGACAAAATTTTTCATGTCCATGTGGATGCTTCAAATTATGCTTTGGGATGTGTGTTAGCACAACCAATAGAGGGAAGCAAGTTAGATTTTCCAGTGGCCTATGCTAGTAGACAATTGAATCTAGCAGAGAAAAATTACACAACCACTGAAAGAGAGGGATTGGGCATGGTATTTGATGTAAAAAAATACAGACATTACCTTTTGGCCAACAAGTTCAAGTTCTTTGTAGACCATCAAGCTTTGTTATATTTGGTAAATAAACCTTGTCACACAGGAAGAATAGTCAGATGGTTTCTTTTGCTAATGTGTAGCTCAAGCGTAAGCACCACCTCCTTTACTTGTCAATCCGCGGAGACGTGAGGACCGGTATGAAGACCACAAGCAAGTGAAGGCACAAGTGCGTGAGTGAAAGTACACAATCATACACACACATACACACACACGCGCACAAAGTAAGATCAAAGAGAGGAACAATGGAAAGCTTAGATTGCAAAGAGTTCTCTTACAAAAGCTCTATTCTCTCTCCAGCTCACCCCAAAAATGAGCTCTCTAGCTCTTTTTATAGTTTTTTGACTAGTTTTGGCCCTGTCCAGACCTAGTGTCCGGCCTAGTTAAAAATTAGGTTCCAGGGCTTATTTGAGGGCTCAAACGAAGTCTAAAAATTATGAAAATTGGTACGATGGTACTTTTAATACTCCTCAAGCTCAAGGACTCCTCGGCTTGAACAAAATGGAGTTACTAAAAATAGATAATGGTATTTACAATGGTTTTTAGTGATGAAAATCACTATTTTCGTAGGGGATTCTTTTGAAAATTTGACATACACTTCTTGGAGCTCCCTACTTGCTCCCTTTCCTTGTGTGTCCACCTTTTGATGTGCTTCCATGCTTTGTCCTTGACTTTGAGCTTCAACACTCCCCCCCCTCTCGAGTCTGTCGTCCCTGACAGACCCTTGTTGGAAGGGCTGTTCCATGTAGTGCTTTGAGAGGTGGTGTCCATCCGTTGTATGAGTTGGTTCCTTGGATTCCAGCAAGAATGTGTCGTTGTGAGCTTTCAAAACTGCAAGTTGCTCAAAAGAGGTTGTCGAGAGTGATTTGGAGCAACTACTGGCTTCAATTTGCTTCCGAGATAGGGATGTTGTTCCCATGACATCCGCTAGCTCTTCCAAAGATGATGTTGAGAGCAGTCATGCCAACTACTCATAACCCATAATGAATGATGGTTAAGTGTGTTCGTGCCTGGGTTGAAAAAAGTATGTGCCTTGTGCACGGCCTTGTAATGTAGCCCTACGCATGCTTACTTGGAAAATGCATTGGAAGAAGTATGGTGCAAAAATTGCGGGTCTTGAGCTAAGTGCTCAAGGGTATGCTGACGAAGAGGTTTCCTAAACTATCATGGTTAGGGTGTTTCCAGAGTAAAGATACTTACCATGGAGAAGGTTGATGGATGTTTGTCTCTTCGTGTTGTACACTCGGCCTTTGGGATGGAACATTGTTGATGAATGTCCATGTTGCTTTTCCACTGATGAGATCGTTTGAGTGGTGGATCCTCTCTCCTCTTTTCAAAGCAACATTCGTCAAATACATATGCAGGAGTCTTCTCCTCCAGAACTACCCTTTGCAGATATCTCCTTGGATGCTCTGGTACATGAAGTAGTTAAGCATTACTCAAGTTGCGGACCTTCAAGCTCTTCATTCCTACCATGGTAAGAGAAAATCATAGTTGTAGATGCCATGTTCATGCCAAATGCTTGTCATCTACCAGATAAGGCAGCAATAATCTCACTGCTGGCCAAGACACACTTCTATCCAAATTGATAAATGCCTAGTAATCAACAGTTCCACCTTCAACTAAGCATGACTCATTCATGTTTCATAAGCCAAACCTGGGAACAAGCTCTCTCCCGCTTTGCTTTCTCCCTTTTTTTTTTTTTTTTTTTCTTTTTTGGAGGAAAAGGATATCACAAAACAAGAACACAAAAGTTAGCACAATAGAAATATTTGACATATGTCACTGTGCTCTTGTGCGTGGGATTCTCAAGTGTGTCTATGCACGGCCATGTAATGTGGCCCTATATTAATGCATACTTTGGAAATGCATGACCTGAATGGTGCAAAAGACAGGGTTGTGCAAGGAGCACATGGTTGTTGCTCGTTCGAGGCTTTCGATGTTATTTGCGGAGGTTGATGCCGACCTTGGTGGAGGTATCCATTGAGTCTCGAACTGATGTAATCCTCCTTATGGGAGTCCTTTTTAGAACATCATTTGGCACTGTAGAGGTCACTTCAGGCGTCTTTCTCTTTGGATGCTTTCTGAACTGTGGTATCCAGTGTGGTTGACGCTTTGGTTCGGTGGAGGCTACTTGCACTTTTGGCTTCCAAACCCATATCCTTCTTGCATGTCTTCCTACTAATGTTGAAGAGCTGATTTGATCTTCCTTTGGTCTCTGTACGTGGTTCTTACCCTTTTCTCTTTTGGGCTTCTTTGTTGAAACCTTTTGCATGTGGGAGAACAAAGGTTGTTGTGGATGTAGGAGCTTCTTAGGTACCCACATCTGTAATTGCCCTTGTTGAGCTGTGGCTAACTTCTTAGGCACCCAAACTTGTTGGATACCTTGTGATTGAGCTTGTCTGAGCTGCTTCCTTCGTCTTCTGGCCTGGTTGGTTTGCATGGATGGGATTTGTGGGGGCAAGGTTGGTGGTCGCTCTCCTTTGCGTACCCATCTCTGCTTCATGCTCGGAACTGCTTTTTTATCAAATGGTGTCTTTCTATTTGATGTAGCAGTTGTCGTGAACGGTTGTGTTTGCTTGTGTGGTGGACTCACTACTATGGCTACTTGATTCTTTGGAGAAGAAGAAAGATCCACCCGCTTTCGAACCTGGTCTTCCACGATTGACTCCTTCTGCATCATAGAGCTTTTGACACATACAACATCTTCTTTCATATGATTAGTCTTGGAAGAACTAAGAGAGTGTGTGGTGCCATGATTTAGGAGCATGCAGTTCTCTAATTCTAATGTAATGCATTGTTCATGTACCCAAACTTGAAGAATTTGACTTCTTAGGTTTAAGTTAACTGCATGGTCATAGATCCAATCTTGACCCAAGACAAGTGGTTCTGTAAGGTTCTCATCTTGACATACTAGCGCTTTGACTTTCATTGGAACATCTTGAAGGTAGATGGGAAGTTCCACCTCGCCCAAACAAGGGGTTTCCACACCTCCCAATCCTATGAGATAAGCTTCTATGGGATTGATGTTTAACTGCAAGTCTTGGCAGTAGGAAAGTCTAACTGCACTACTTGCTGCACCTGAGTCAATCAATGCTTTCACCGTCCTTGCACCCTTCCCTTGTCCTATCTCTATGGTCACAAAGGGTCTTCGGTCAATGACCTGAGAAGTCGCTATGCCTGACTTTTGACACATATCCATGTGATATTTTGGGGCTTTTGAGTTGACTTCTAGGCCTAATCGCCTTAACTTATTTCGCCTAATACGCTCTCTGGCCTCTACCTGTGCTTCTTCTCTCACTCTTAACTCTTCATCTTTTCGCTTCTTAGCAGTGTTGAGTCTCATTAGCATATCCTCAGTAAGAGGTTCTTGATATAGCTTGACTCTACAGCCACTAATATAGTTTGGCAAGATATCTCCTTCTAGCGTGGCCAACTGAACTGCACCACTAGTGGAAATTCTATTAATGATCATGGGTCCGTATCCTCTTTTTTCCAACTTACGGGCATGTTGTTTTAGTGTGTATACCAACACTAGATCTCCCTCTTTCAATCCCTTATCCTTGATGTGTGCATCAAAGTATGCCTTTTGCCTCTTCTTTGCAGCGTAGATGCCTGCTGCCGCTCGTAGCCTCGTCTCACCCAAGCGTTCGAGATCAAAGATCCTAGAGGACAATTCATGCCCATTCCACTCATACTCTTGTGCTACTTTTAAGGCAGGGATTAAGAAATCTAATGGTAGCACAGCGTTCTGTCCGAAGACCATCTGAAATGGGGTGGCGTTGAGTACCGTTTTGTAGGCAACTCGATAAGCCCAAACAGCATGATGAAGTTGTTTGTCCCGATCAGAGCGTTTATTATTTACCAGTTTTGTCAATACGTTACAGAGGATCTTATTGGTACTCTCGGCTTGTCCGTTGGCTTGTGGGTGATAGGGGGCAGATTTCTTATGTATCACCAAGAATTCTTGGAGAAGATTTTCAATGACTTCATTCAAGAAGTGTGTGCCTCTATCGCTCACCAACTCTATTGGTAGTCCATATCTCGTGAACACATTCTCGAATAAGAACTTAGCCGTAGTCTGAGCATCATTCTTTGTTGTGGCTTTGACTTCTACCCACTTTGTAAGGTAATCTGTGGCTACAATGATGTACTCTGCATGGGAGTTTCTAGCTGGGGGGTTAATAGGACCTATGAAGTCTATGCCCCACTTCGAAAATGCACGTCCTCCCATCATTGGCCTCAAGGGCATCTCGTCTTTTCTCACTGGATATTGTGCACGTTGGCATGTGTCACATTTCTTCACATAGGTATGTGCGTCCATATGAAGAGTGGGCCACCAAAGTCCTGAGAATAGAATGGTCTTGATCACTCGGTCAGGACCAAAATGTCCACCTGCAACACCGCTGTGTGCAGTCTCTAAGACCTTTAAATAGTCTGATTCATGAACGCATAGTCTTAAGTAACCATCTTTGCCTCTTCGGTATAGGTTGTCCCCTACTAAGGCGTAGCCTTGAGCCTCTTGCTCCATGCTTCGTCTTCTTGCTAGACTAGCCTCTTTGGGTAATTTTCCCGATCTCATAAACTCTACCAATGGAGCACTCCAATCTGGAATTAATGACACTTGATAAAGGGTCGCATGCTCCACTAGGGGTCTCTCTCTGCACCTTGGACAATTCTTAATCCACTCATGTATTTCTTTGTCCATGCTAGGCCAATACACTCCTAAACGCTTTAGATTTTGCAATGTTTGTTGTTTAGAATAGTGATTTCCTAGCATTCCTTCATGGGCCTGTTGCAACCAACTACTATGTTCATCATCCTCCACACAACAAGCTAATACACCCTCAGTATCTTGTTTGTACATGCTTCCTGCTAATATGTGATATTTTTGTGATTTTACAATTTCTTCTTGTGATGTTTTCACATTCTTATTTGCAGGGCCAAAGGTTAGGACTGGTACCAACTTATTTGCCCATTTAGAAACAACTTCTAAATTGAACAGATAAGCATCGGGTAATTCGTCAGACACTCCTTGCGGTGACTCTCGTGAAGTGATGCGAGAAAGGTGATCTGCCCGAAGGTGGGTTCTACCTTTCCTGACAACAACTTCAAAGTCATATTCCATTAGTAAGAGGAACCATCTTACTAAGCGTCCAGTATTGCAAGGTTTATTGACCAAATATAACAAAGCTTGATGATCAGTGAAAAACTTGAACTTGTTGGCCAATAAATAGTGTCTAAACTTCTTCACAGCATATACCATGCCTAAGCCCTCTCGCTCAATTGTGGTATAGTTCCGTTCAGCTGCAGTGAGCTGTCTACTAGCATATGCTATGGGCAAATCTAAGTTTCCTTCACTTGTGGGTTGTGCTAGCACACATCCTATGGCATGATTGGATGCATCCACATGGACATGGAAGGGTTTATTCCAATCAGGAGTGGTGAGTATTGGTGCTGTGCACAAACATTTCTTCAGTTCGTTGAAAGAATTCTCGCATTCGTCGTTCCACTCAAAATTAGACAACAAGGCATAAAGGGGTCTAGCTATGATTGCATACATGTGGATAAACCTACGATAGTATCCACAATGGCCCATAAAGGCTTGTACCTCTTTAATATTCCTTGGCCTTGGTAGCTCCGCTATGGCTCGTACCTTATCTTCATCTGTTGAGATTCCATTCTTAGAAACAATATGACCTAAGATTTTACCTTGACGCACCATAAACACACACTTTTCTGGGTTCAGACACACTCGATATTCTCTACACTTGTCGAAGATTTGTCTGAGCTCAGGGATGTGAAACCTTCTTTCTTGGGAATCTTTCCTTTTCTAAGTCTGCATGGGCTGCGAGGAGATCCGCATGGGTTTCCAAAATGATCTGCATATTATCCGAGGGAATAGCCTTAAATCTCTCTGGGTCTATGTCCTGTGGGGAACCTTCCATGGCTAACTCCAAGTTCTCTTCATTTTGTGTCTGCAGCCGTCTATTTTCTTCTAGGGCTGCCGACATATGCTTCCGTAATAGAGCCATGTTTCGGCGGAGTTTGAGGTTCTCTGTGATTTGAGAATGTAGCAGCTCGTCCATGTGTCGTCGCTCTTCATCATCTGCTTGGGGTGGGTTGGCTACTAATTGTGCATGTTGTTCCTGTAAGGTCATGTGCTGCTCTTGTAGTAGCCGCCTCTGCTCTTCAAGATCCTTAAACCGTGCTTGGAGAGCTTCGTGGCTTTGGAAAAGCCTTGTATGTTGGTTGTCCAGATGTTGGTAATGTTGCTGAAGTTGGGACATGCATTGATACATACTATTAAATACATTATTAATGGGGATGGATGCAGGGAGGGTGTTATGTGCAGCGGGGAAGGGAAAGGGGAAGGGGAGTGTGGATGCAGTGGTGGGAAATGGTGAAGTGGGTGGTGGGGGAATGGGAGATTGTGGTGGTATGGGGGGAGGGAGAGGTGCGGTGGAAGGTGATATGTCCATAAAATCTGTGGTGGAAGCAGTAGTGGTAGTGATTGTGAATAGTGGAACAGTGGGTGTAGTGATTGTGGTGAATGTGTACAGTGGTGTGTGCAGTTGTGGATGTGAACTGCCCGAAAGTGTGGGTGGGGGAATGGGGATGTCAGTAGATGCCGTTAGGACTACAGTGGTAGTGGAGGTGTATGCACGGGAGGTGTTGAGAGGGTGTGTGGGTTGATAGGCTGTTTGCGCTTCAATCATGGCGATGGGTTCGGAGGTGGTAACGGTGGTAGTTACATTGGTGATGGGAGGTGAATGTGGTGGAGAGGGAGGAGAAGGTGGTAAGGAAGGTGATGGAGGTGCGCTTGATGTATGGGCTTCCTCGGTGTCGTGAACGGTGTGTGCAGTGCCCGTGGTTGTGGGGGTGCCTTGTGGTCCTGATCCTAATACATTCATTTGTTTTCCCGTTCGTGGAGGACGTCTTCCATATCTTTTCTCTGTCCTTCGTGATTGCGCTAGTGCAGTATGCACCGTTTCAGGTACTCCCAAAGCATCTGATATCATTTCCAAGGTGGCACGGTATTGCTCGTCCACGCCTTCCTCCTCCAGAATCTGGTTCATGAGGGCTTTACCTGCTGCTAATGACAGCCTGTGCTGCTGTTGGACTCGGTTCATCGTATCATAGAGCTTCTTTAATGCGTTAGTATAGGCGAGGGCACCTTCCAGTACTTGTATGGCTTCCTGATCATACTCTTGTTCTTCTTCTTCTGATTGTCCACCCCGTGTCTCCTCATGTTCTTCTTCTTCTTCGTCCACATTGACTACGTCCGGTTGGCTAGGCTGGGGTTGGTCTGGGACAGTTTGCTGTCCCCCAGCTTGCTCTGCTTCAACTTCTGCGTTTACAGCTTCGATGATTCTAGCCACTTCTTCGTCCGTTAGATCCTCTAGAGTGAATCCATGCGGGAATTCCAGATCAGTCGGTACTGGGGGAAACACAAGATTCGGGCCATCTGTGCTGTGCCTGGGTAACCTGATGGTAAATGGTTGCACTCGTCGGGGAAGTCTTGGGGTTGTTTCCGGCGTTAGGGTTGCACCGCGAGCTTGTGCACAAGGCATCTGGACAGTGCCTCTCATCTTCTTTGAGGGCCCTCTGGACCAAACGAGAGCCCTCTGCACCGGTACATCGTATACAAGACATCTATATACAATTCTTGTAAGTGCACAGCAACCATACAACACAGACTTTTGCTTCTTATACCATCTCTGATGAGCCATATGAATCTGGTCGATAATCCAGTGGGGCATATTGATGGACAATTCAAAAGCATCCGCCAGGTAGAGGCTAAACCAGATTTTTTTGGGAGGCATTGTGAACCTGTCTTGCGCGGGAAATGCGAAGTGTTGCATGACCATACGTAGATGAATGGCAATTGTCGGCGTCATCGCAACCATATCCTTTAGCTTCGTCAAATTCCTGTTCTTCATATTATCTGGAACCATAGTCTCTTTCTCCGTAGGAATGTGCATTCCGTGCATATCAAGAGCTTCTCTCACTAAGTTGATCGTCAAGCGGAAACGCTTCAGCTCATTGCCCCTTGTGAGTGATGGGAGCACAAAGGAGCTGTATCCTTTCTTGTCTTTGCTGGGAGTGAGGGTACTAATTAAATATGAGCACCTTAGAAAATCTGGCTTTGGTAGTTGGAACTTGAAGTAATCATAAAGCCCAGCCTTCTTCCATATTGGCTTCAGTCCCTCATTATTCTGTAGCTTTTCAAACTCTCTAGTAAAGAAGTGGTATCTGCCCCACCGTCCATTGAATTCTACTTCGGACTCCCACATATATGTGCCTTCACCCAGAGGTCCAGCAACGTCACTGAACCAGTGTGAAGCTTTGCCCACCGGCATTGTATGACCCTGTGGAGGATTCTGAATTGGTATGGCGTGCAATGCCCGTAATGCCGCTGGTCTTTCCTTTAGTTCCTCCTCAACCGGAAGGCTTTCGATGTCCACCACTTGGGGGCTGGTGCCTGCCTGGGAGCTGGTTCCTACCGTATCGGCCATGTT
The DNA here is from genome assembly GCA_020310875.1 of Ceratopteris richardii. Taxonomy (NCBI): domain Eukaryota; kingdom Viridiplantae; phylum Streptophyta; class Polypodiopsida; order Polypodiales; family Pteridaceae; genus Ceratopteris; species Ceratopteris richardii. Next base: position 41,617,061 of record CM035432.1, on the reverse strand, counting down.
ACCTCTTGTTGCCTGTCTCTGTGAGAATATACAAACATGTGTTAACATTGTACGGGACAAGAGAGAACCGTTGTTGTTCCCCTTACAATATTAACATGAGGGTCGGGAGCGAATAATGGGTTAGTACGTGCTCGATGCAAGTGTGTGTGTGATTAGTCATTCGGTAGACCTAAGAGTTAAGTGGAGTGATGTAGTGTGATAGTGATGTGGTTAGTAGGTTGACATGGATTTACAAATGGGGTCCGGGGGTTTGTTACAAGTCTTGGGCTGCCAAATGCAGCGGATAGGTTTTGCTCTGGGTTTCATAGAGACTCTCGAGAGCTTTATAGGCGTGTCGGCTTGAAAATGAGGCTTTTTAGGGACCCATTTACAAGTGATTCTATTCGAGCTCATGGGCCTTGGTGTGTTACTGATTGTTGAAATAGAGTGGACACCAGCTGTGCGAGTGAATGGACCATACTGTATGGGATCTGGTCTCGGTGTAGCTATTTGAGCCCGCAAACAAGCCTTAAGCACCCAAATTTGTCCTAATTGTGGTCTAGCCTTCATCGACCTTTTGGGCACCCAAATAGACTTCATGTTAGCAGAAGAACTTCTGAAAGGCTTCTTATTAGTGTCGTGTCGTTGGTTACTAATAAGAGGCTTTGCCCGTGTGGTTGGCTTGAGTGCAACCGGGTGTTCTCCTTTCCGCACCCACACTTGTTTCACTAGCTGAGACGTTTTGCTATGCAGGTACTTTTGATTTCCGACATAGAGAGTACTCTGCTTCTTCTGCCGTTGATCCACCTTTGGTTGCTGCCTCCCTCTAGCCTTTGGAAAAGAAGGAAGTTCCGTTGTGGTTCTGACTCCTTTTTTGAGATCTTCATTCTTCTGCATCACAGAGCCTTGGACAAGAACAGCATGGTCAGCTTCGTGTGCACCCCTGGAGGGACCAGGAGTCTGTGCCTTTCCTAGTTCCTTGAGTGCTCCATTATTTAGCTCTATTGTAATTCTAGTCTGATTCACCCATACCTGAAGAAGTCCACTTCTTAGGTCTAAGTTGACTGCTTGGTCATAAATCCAGTCTTGACCCAGGACAAGGGGTTCCGTGAGGTCCTCGTCTTGGCATACTAGCGCTTTAACTGTCATTGTCTCATCATGAATATAGAGTGAAAGTTCCACCTCGCCCATGCAAGGGGTTTCCACGCCTCCCAATCCTATGAGATATGCTTCCACAGGATTGACAGTTAACTGCAACTCTTGACAGTAAGATGATTTAACAGCACTAGTGGCTGCACCTGAGTCAATCAAGGCTCTTACAGTCCTTGCACTCTTTCCTTGTCCTATATCTAAGGTTATGAAAGGACGTCGATCAGTTATCCTATGTGAGCTAACACCTGAAACTTCACACATAGCTACGTCATATCCTTGATCTGCAAATGCATCTTGCCTAGGGAGCTCTCTACCTTGTCTTCTTAGTTTCATTCTTCGTATGCGCTCTAGGGCTTCTGCTTGAGCTTCTTCTCGAATTCGCTTTTCTTCCTCTTTGCGTTTCTTAGCAGTGTTGAGTCGACTTAGCATTTCCTCTGTGAGAGGTTCCTGATACAACTTAACCCTGCATCCGCTAATATAGTTTGGCAGAACATCGCCTTCTAATGTGGCTAGTTGCACTGCTCCACTTGTTGAGATCCTATTGATGATCATAGGTCCGTATCCTCTCTTTTCTAGCTTCCTTGCATGTTGTTTCAGGGTGTAGACTAAAACTAGATCTCCTGCTTTCAAGCCTTTATCCTTCACATGGGCATCAAAGTATGCCTTCTGCCTCTTCTTAGCTGCATATATTCCTGCAGCTGCTTTCAGTCTTGTTTCTCCTAATCGTTCAAGGTCAAAAATTCTAGAAGAGAGTTCATGACCCGTCCATTCGTGCTCTTGTGCTATTTTCAATGTAGGTATCAAGAAGTCCAAGGGTAGTACCGCGTTTTGGCCAAATACCATCTGAAAGGGGGTGGCTTGGAGTACCGTTTTATAGGCGACTCAGTATGCCCAAACAGCATGGTGTAGCTGTTTGTCCCAATCAGAGCGTTTAGTGTTCACTAATTTTGTCAGTACATTGCATAAGATCTTGTTGGTGCTTTCGGCTTGTCCATTAGCTTGAGGGTGATAGGGGGCAGACTTCTTATGTATCACCAAGAATTCTTGGAGCAGATTTTCAATAACTTCATTCAAGAAGTGAGTGCCTCTATCACTTACCAGCTCTATAGGTAGCCCATATCTTGTGAATACATTCTCAAACAAGAATTTAGCAGTTGTTTGAGCATCGTTCTTTGTCGTAGCCTTTACCTCTACCCACTTGGTTAGATAGTCTGTCGCAACAATGATGTATTCTGCATGAGAACCCTTAGCTGGGGGATTAATAGGACCTACGAAGTCTATTCCCCATTTAGAGAACGCACGTCCACCCATCATAGGTTTCAATGGCATCTCATCTTTTCGTATAGGATACTGAGTTCTCTGACAAACGTCACACCGTTTCACATAGGTATGTGCATCCATGTGGAGGGTAGGCCACCAGAAACCCGCAAATAGTACTGCCTTGATCACCCGATCTGGTCCAAAGTGTCCTCCTGCTACACCTTGATGAGCAGTTTCCAAGATCTTAAGATATTCACTCTCATGGACACACAGTCTCAGGTAACCATCTTTACCGCGTTTGTATAGATTATCACCAATGAGTGAGTAATCCAGGGCTTCTTGTTCTAAACTCCTTTTCCTAGCCAGAGTCATGTCTGGAGGGAATGTTCTCGTCCTTAAGAAGGATACCAGAGGTTCGCTCCAATCTGGCACAATGGATACTTGATAAAGAGTAGCGTGTTCCACCGGTGGTTTAGTGCAACAGATTGGGCATTCCTTGCACAACTTTTGGACATCAGCTTCCATAGTTGGCCAATGCACTCCTAGTCTCCTTAGGGTCTGTAGGGTTCGTTGTTTTGAATAGTGTTGCTCTAATGCACCTACATGTGCTAATTGCAACCATTTAGCGTACTCATCCTCTTCTACGCAACAAGCCAAGATCCCTTGATCTGTGTGCTTGTACATGCTTCCTGCCATGATGTGGTACTTTTGGGCTTTCACAACCTCTCTATTCCGTGTGTTTACTACTGGATGGTTAGGTCCGTATGTCAATACTGGTACCAATGGCTTAGCCCACTGTGGCACCACTTCCAAATTAAACAAGTAAGCATCAGGAAGGTCATCTGACACTCCTTGTGGGGCTTCTCCGGAGGTGAGCCTAGAGAGATGATCTGCTCTCAAATGAGTCCTACCTTTTCTTACCACAACCTCAAATTCATATTCCATTAGTAAGAGAAACCATCTTACTAATCTTCCTGTATTGCATGGCTTGTTCACGAGATATAACAATGCTTGGTGATCAGTAAAAAATTTAAACTTGTTTGCAAGCAAATAGTGTCTAAATTTCTTGACTGCATATACCATGCCTAAGCCTTCTCTCTCTGTCGTGGTGTAATTTCGTTCAGCTGCATTCAACTGTCTACTGGCATAGGCAATTGGAAGATCCATATTACCTTCACCAGTAGGTTGTGCAAGCACACATCCAATGGCATAATTGGATGCATCCACATGAACATGGAATGGCTTATTCCAATCTGGGGTGGTCAAGATTGGTGCTGAACATAATCTTCGTTTAAGCTCCTGGAAGGAATTCTCACATTCGTCAGTCCATTCAAAGTTAGTCAGTAGTCCGTACATGGGCTTTGCAATGACGGCATACATGTGTATAAATCGTCGGTAATAACCACAATGCCCCATGAAAGCTTGTACTTCCTTGACATTTTTTGGCCTAGGTAGCTCTGCTATAGCCCTCACTTTTTCTTCATCAGTGGATATGCCATTCTTTGACACTATGTGTCCTAGAATCTTGCCTTGCCTGACCATGAAAACACATTTTTCTGGGTTCAGGCAGACCTGATACTCTCTACATTTGTCAAAGATTTGTCTGAGTTCAGGAATATGGGTTTGTCTAATATTTGAATGAGCGCAAAGATCATCAACATAGACTTCTAAATTCTTCCTCAGGAACTCTTTAAATACATGGCACATCAGCCTCTGGAAGGTTGCTGGCGCATTGGTAAGCCCAAATGGCATTACTCTAAAGGCAAATATGCCCCATTCTGTGGCAAAAGCCGTTTTATGCTGATCCTCTGGAGCTATGGCTACTTGATTGTAGCCTGAAAATCCATCAAGGAAACTGTACACTTCCTTGCCTGCGACTCTTTCTAAGAGATGTTCTGTGATGGGAAGTGGATAGTTATCTCGAATCGTGGCTGCATTAACCTTTTTCAAGTTAATGCACACACGCAGCTTGCCATTCTTCTTGGGCACCACTACGATGGGGGATACCCATTCAGTGTGCTCAATTTCATAGATAAATCCAGCTTCAACCAGTCTATCTATCTCTTCTTTGATCTTAGCAGCGTAATTATCGTTATATGTGTAGGGCTTTTGCTTAGAGGGTTTAGCATCTGAGGTCATGGGGATGGTGTGTGAGCATATGTCAGGGTCAACTCCTTTCAAATCCTTGTAGCTCCAAGCAAATACATCTCTGTATTCCCTTAGCAAGGCTATTAACGCGTGCTCTTCTTCCTCTGTTAGGTCATGGCCTATGTACGTGCATCTCTCCTCTCCTTCTTCTAGGGCCACAACTATTTTCTTGGTGGTTTCTTTGTTATCATAGGCCTCTCTTGCTTGAGCCTCTCGTTTAGGCATTCTTATCATGACTCTCCTGTCGTCTACCTCATATTTCTTAAAGTTTTCTGGGACCTCAAACAAAGATTCTTCCTCTTCTGGTGAGACTTCTCTCTTCTTCCGTTTCTTTCCTTTTTCCTGTGGGGTCACATGTGTGGCTAATCTTACATCATTTGTAAGCTCTCCATGCCTCTGGGGTTGAAATTCTACTTCATGGAAGTATTCTTCATCTGATGCAAAGGGTGGGTCCATGATGATTGACTCTAGGTCGGAGTCATTTGCATCCTCAAAGACATCAGGGCTAGGTTCGCATTCTTCTAGAACTGCCTCTCCCATGATTGGCTCTATGGAGAAGACTGAAATATCATAGCCATCCTCATCACAGTAAGGTGTCCATTGTTCTTCATTGATGGCTACGTCCATTGTTGCTAGGATTTCTGCCCAGCCATGGGGTTCAAATTCCTCATCAGGAAAAACTACAGGTGCATAGGCTGGGTCTTGAATTGATCTATGTGTTTCTTTTGCACCTACCTCTCTGGCTTTCTCTCTCTTCTCTTCTTCTACTGCGACCTTGCACATCCATAAATGAGTGTCTTCATGCATCCATGAGGATCCAGACCCTATGGAATGCATAGATTCCGTGTCATCTTTGGCTCTATGGATGGGATTCCATTGGATAGGAGGGACATCTCTATGAGAGTAATCCTTGAGATTGACTTTGGTCGTAACACCTAAGTGTTGCAAGTACAAGGAATTAGTTCCCCAATCCTGTACCACTTGCAACTGTCGCATGAATGGTCGTCCCAAAATCATCTCATAGGCATGATTTTTGTTAAAGTCACATATAGCAAAGGTATGTTCAAACTCGACACCACAAGTGGTGAGAGTTATTCCTTCCAGCAATCCTAGGGGTCTCTCTATGTGACCATCGGCCATCTGCAATTTCATTCTCGTTGGCCTGAGTGCCGGCTTGCCCCAACGTTTCCACAGGGAAGTGGTGGCAATTGCAACTCCGGCACCTGAGTCCAAAATTGCCTTAGTGGTGTACTCCTGATAAGTAATGGGAAGATAGGTGTTCCCTTCTTCACCTTCACACATATCTCCTATCTTATCCAATGGTATCTCTGGCACTGTCCTATGTGATCCTACCTGGGAACGAGATTTTGCTATCTCAGGTACTTGTTTGGCTACATGTTTCCACGATTCAGGTCTAATCTTGAGTAGCTCTTCTAACTTGAGATTGCACTGCACGTTAGTGTTCTTCCCTACCTTTGTGTTCCTAGGTATGACTGAATCTTCATTTCTTACCATGACTGTGGGTGCTCTCATACACGTGGATTTGGCTTCCCATGGGCCCGTGAAGTGGGGTAATTCCTGTAAAGAATTAGACTCGAAGTCTAATCTTTCTTGAGATTGGGTGCTCTCATGTTCCCCGTAAATAGATGGGATGTCTTGTGGGAATTGGTCGTGTGCATCATCCACAAGTTCAAAGGGAGGGGCGGCTTCACTTTCGTTATCCCATTTATCTTCTTGAATTTCTCGTAGGAAGTCTGGTGCAAACCGATTCATAGAAGAAGAAGTGTCTGGCTCCGTAGAATTAGGCACATAAGCAACCTGGGAAGGAGGGCTTATTCTATCGTTGGCTCTTTCCTCGCTCTCATAGATGTTTGGAGCACAAGCTTCCTGGGGAGGATTACTTATTCTATTACTTTTTCGAACAGGCTCATATGCTCCCTGAGAAGGATTGTAGGCAACCTGTGGAGGTACATGAGCTTTCAAGGGAGGCTCGTCTGCCTGTTGGGGGGAAAGATAAGCTTCTTGAGGAGGCACATGGGCTTCTTGAAGAGGCTGGCTTATCCGTTCTCTTGCCCTTTCCGTTCTTTGAGGGGCAGGTTCCTTTTCTGATTGTGCGATTAGCCTCTCTATTCTTTCTAGCAGTCCATCAAAATGTAACTGCGTCTTAGCTGAGCTAGAGATGTTAAATAGGCGACTAGCTTCAAACATGGTCTGAGCCAATTCCACCATTTTGGCACAAATTTTAGTTCGTTCAAGCTCTAGCTCGGCCCTAGGGTAGCATTTTTCATGATCGGTTATGGTTGGCCCTTCTTGGATTCTGGCCTGATATGCTTTAAGCATCATATTAAGGTCCTCGGGAGTGGGATCTGCTAGGACTGATCCTACTCTTGGGGGTGGTGGGTTTAGGTGAGGCGGGTTGGGAGGTGGCTGGTCGGATGGCGATGGGAGAGGTGGTGGTGGGGTAGTGTGAGAGGGAGTTTGAGATGTGAGTTCCGTTATCCTGGCTTTGGTTTCTCTTATGCTTTCCTCAAGTTCACTCATCTTTTTAGCCCATTGTCTTTTCATTCTTTCTCGACTATCTTTCCACGCTCTAGTCCTTTTCTTGGTTATGCTCTCAGTTTCACTAACTGTTGGGCTCTTTTCCTGGTCTACCCCTTGGTTTTGCTGCAATGCTTGAGCTCTAGTGACTACCTGTACTGGTGCGGTGGAAGTCACGCTCCCTGTGGAGTCTACCACTAATCCAACAACGTTGATAGGAGTGATTTTTGGCATGTTATTGGGATTTTTAGGGCAATCTCGTAAGAGATGCTCCTTCCCACACTCTTGGCAATATCCTTGGATCGTCACTGACTGGGGTTGAGTAGGTGGAGGTAAGGGACAATCACGAATGAAGTGATCTCCTTGGCATCTGTAGCACGGTCCTCTTGGGAATGGAGGTCTTACCTGCCTAGGTTGTGGCCTAGGGTTGGGGTTGGCGTACATGACATTTGCGTAATCCGTTTCCCAACTAGATTCATTTGGCTCTTCACTATAGTAAGACTCACCATGTTCAGGAGACTGCATGAAGTAAGCCTGGGGACTCTCAACATGCGTAGAATCGAAGCTATGGTCACTGGGATCACTTTCTGAAAGCAATGGTGTTATGGGGACTATAGCTCGGTTTAGGTTTTCTTCTGCTGCTGCATACTTTACAGGGATTAGGTTGGGTGGAGCTGGAGGTTGTTGGGCTAACACAGGCTGAGGTCTTTGCTGGGCTTGGTATTGTGGTTGGTAGGTTTGTTGAGGTCTAGCATACTGTTGTGGTGGGTATTGGTTTTGGTATCTGCCTTGCTGAGGGTATGGCTGAGGGTAGGCTTGCCTAACTGCTTGCTTGTTGTATGGGCAGTCTTGTGCTGTGTGATTTGTGTATCTTCGTTCGATAGTGCAGTACTGGCTACTAGGGTTTACTTGGGGTTGAGCCATAATGGGACATACATTCGCCATGTGGTCGCCACCACAAGTGTAGCATCTCTTCACAGGGGCAAATCTCGGAGTTTGTTTGCTAGAGACACCTAATTTCTGAGCTACTTTCTCTGCCAGTTCCTCAATTGATGTGGGTTGCATGGAAGAGTGACTAGATGCACTATCTGAATCTTTGTAGATTTTGGAAAGCTCTAGTTCTTCCCCTAGGTTATCTTCAATATCAATGCACATGCGTACACACTCTTCTATAGTCCTAGGGTCCTTCAGATACACATAGGATCTCAATTTCGTACTCAGCAATCCATCCAAGAATAAGGCTACTTGTTTAGCTGGTGTAGGTAGCTCTGAAACAGGACATCTCTCAAGATATTGCCTAAATCTCCTTCCTGCAAGTCTGACGGTCTCTTGAGAGGTTTGCTTGAAGCTGTGAATCAGTGAGGAGGTATTGTGTCTTATGCCACTCTTAGAGAACTCTACGATGAAAGCCTCTAAGAGTTGGTCTATGCTCCTGAACTGTCGCTCATCTAATGGCTGAAACCATGTAAGTGCTGTGTTCCTAAGAGTTAGACCGAAGGCATTGTACTGCGTGAATAGATCCTCCACTTGTTCGGCTCTCAAGACTTGCTTGAACTCAGCCACATGATCATAAGGATCTCCTGTGCCATCAAAGTAATTCTTCATGGACTTAACTAGCTGGGTTGGTCTCAGAGTTCTTGTGTGCTCTCTAGGTCTCGGCAGAGGGAATCCATCCATATTTCTTTGAGTCCTGTGAGCTCTAAGTATCTCAGGTTCTACTCTATTCGTTTCCGTCCTCGTTCTTTCTCTGCCCATTGGGTTGGCAAAGCTTACTTCTGGTCTATCTCTGCTTTTGTCTCTTTGCATTCCATGAGCTTGGGATGTTCCAGCTCCAGGGTGACCATAGGATACATTTGATCTTGGTTGGGGGAAAACGAATTCACCCTTCCAAGTGTAAGCATGCCTATCATGATCTGTCACCACAAAGATCCTCTCCGAAGCGTGATCTAAGTATGTCACTCTACCTGGGCTATCAGGATCCTTAAACTCATAGATCATGATTGCTCCTATATCAGTTGGCCGATCAGGTTTGTATCTCCAAAAGACTTCGTCAGTCTCTCGATTGAGGAGCAACTCTATACTCTTATTATCCTGGGGAATCCATTGTGGTGTGATAATTCTAGTGAGAACCGATTTGCCTCGAGGGGTTCTAGGTTCTGCACCCATGTTTCCTTGCTCCAGATCACCTAAGTCCGCTTCAGGGATTACATTTCCAAATTCATCTGTCCTATCTGGGTGACTGGTGACTACGTATATGGTTCCTTCCTTGTCCAGGTATGCACCGTTTTCAAATTTGACAGCTGGGTGCTCCAATCCAATGGATTGATCAGGATTCCTAATCTGTACCACAGATCTTCCTAGGCCGTCCTCATAGATGCTAGCACCTAATCGGTTGGTCCTAAGGTATTCCAACTGTGTCTTGTAAGGGCCTTCTACCCTGTACAAGTAAGGCACTCCTGAACTTCCCGTAGGTCTGTCCATGCCTTGAGACATCTCTGACGCACTGGTCTCAGAGCTAGGGTAGTACGAGTGGTGGCTCAACTGCTGGGCCCAAGACCTAGCAGTGTGGTTAACACTAGCCTCTGAAGACCTAAGGCTTTGTCTCTCCCTTACAAGATGTCGTCCTGATCTAAGGTTCATATGCCTCTCTAAGCAGCCCAATTTTTTTTCCTGAGTACAACCTCGTTGCCGATCAATTGGTCTCAGTCACTTGGTTCGTTTTTAGTGAGTTATTATGTTTATGATCTTATCTGGTATTGCGTCGTCAGGAATACTTGAGTATTTTTCCGTACTTGGAATTGATCGTCCCACGTAAGGTTCTTTTCCTTTATGTTATCGACGGTACAGAGATTCGGTTTTTAGCTTGAACTTGAGTTTTTATGTAGTCTTCAACTTGATACCTGCCTATCGTTGCCCTGACTTACCTCTAGCACTATTCGTACTTAGCCTGAGCTAAAAAATGACAGAGGGAGTTGAGAATATTCCAACCTTTTGTTTCCTGCTCGGTTGCCCTTGAATGCCCAGGAAGTGTGTTCCCAAGCTTGCACTTACACTGCTTAGAACTCCTTTCGATGCTCTCAATAGATCTGTAAGAGTACCAATGTTAGCTTTAAGATTTAAATTCCAAAGACAGAACCTATGATTTTCATTTCTGAAGCACAAACACTAATTTGTATAGAGATTTTTAAGAAGACAATTCTAAAGACCCCTGACTTTGATCCTAGGAATTTCTCCCAATCACAAGTGTAGGAACCTCCAATGTGCTAATGGATTGACTATTTTGCCCCAAAATTATCTCAATTTTGAACAAAAAACAAACCCTAATTTTTGGCCGAAAAGCCTGTCAATCGCGATCGACAGGTCTGTCAATCGCGATTGACAGAGGTGTCCGTCGGGCCTGTCAATCGCGATCGACGGTGTCAATCGCGATCGACAGAGTCGATCGTGGCTGTCAATCGCGATCGACAGTATCAATCGCGATTGACACGTTTTCCGGATTTTTCGCCGAAATTTCAGTCAATCGGGAGCCTATCAGTCGCGATGGACACGTGGCTACGCGCAAAAGTCAATCAATCGTTGAATTTCAGTCGATCGCGATTGACGGTGTCAATCGCGATTGACAGAGGTGTCGGTCGTGGCTGTCAATCGCGATCGACGGTATCAATCGCGATTGACAGGGTCCTACGTGGCAGTCTGTCGATCGTGAAGTCTGTCGATCGCGATCGACGGTGTCAATCGCGATTGACAGGATCCTACGTGGCAGTCTGTCGGTCGCGATTGACAGTGTCAATCGCGATTGACCGTATCAATCGCGATTGACAGAGGCTGTCGGTCGCGATTGACAGAAAAACACGGAATTTTTCTACTGTTTTAGGTGATTTGGGATGTGCTCATCATGCTTGTGCTAGTGGTGCACTTTGTTTTACCAAATGATTGAAATTTCTGTCAATCGCGATCGACAGAGGCTGGCGACTGCGAGACAGATTCGACGAGTTTCATACCTGCGCAGAGAGCTGGGGATGATGATTCAGCAAGTACCTGCACAAAGCTCAAGAAACATGCAAGAAAACACACACGCAATATCGCTCTCTCGCTCTCTCTCTCACAAGTGGAATGAGGGGAATGAGGTGGAGATGGAGATATGATCAAAAAACAGAAATTTTCGCGATGATGGAGATGGAGGTGGGAGATGGTGATGATGATGATGGTGAAGAAAGTAAAAGAAAATCGATGAGAGTGAAGAAAATACCTACAATTCCAACGCGTCAACTCTACGTCTTACCATCACACGCTCGTCCTCAAAGCTCGATCCCCGGCAACGGCGCCAAAATTTGGTGTAGCTCAGTGATGAGTAGCACCTCCTTTAATGTCAATCCGGGAAGACGTGAGGATGGTATGAAGACCTCGAGCAAGTGGAAGCACAAGTGCGTGAGTGAGAAGCACACAAACCTGCACACACATACACACACACGCGCTCACACGGCAAGACAAAGAGGGAGAATCAATGGAGTTCTTAGATTACTTTCCAAAAGCTCTTACAAGTTCGTTTCAATTACAATCTAACCTGAAAAATGAGCTCTCTAGCTCCTTTTATAGTTTTTGACTAGCTTTGGCCCTGTCCAGACCTAGTGTCCGGCCTAGTTAAAAATTAGGTTCCAGGGCTTATTTGAGGGCTCAAACGAGATCTAAAAAATACGAAAATTGGCAGGTAGATACTTCTAAAGCTCCTCAAGCTCAAGGACTCCTTGGCTTGCACAAAATGGAGCTACAAAAATACAAAATGATATTTACAATGGTTTTTAGTGATGAAAATCACTATTTGTGTAGGGTTTTCTCTATTGATTTGTCATACACCTCTTTGAGCTCCCTACTTGCTCTTTCTTCTCGTGTGCTCAACTCCTTGATGTCTTGAAAAATTAGATGGCCTACTTGCCAGATCTTCTTTGACTCCCTTGTCTGCTGCTAACAACATTTGTCAAAGATTTGTCTGAGTTCAGGAATATGGGTTTGTCTGATGTTGGAATGAGCACAAAGATCATCAACATAGACTTCTAAGTTCTTCCTCAGGAACTCTTTAAATACGTGACACATCAATCGTTGAAAGGTAGCAGGTGCATTAGTAAGCCTGAATGGCATTACCCGAAAGGCAAATATGCCCCACTCGGTGGCAAAAGCTGTCTTATGCTGATCTTCTGGAGCTATGGCTACTTGATTGTAGCCCGAAAATCCATCGAGGAAGTTGTACACTTCCTTGCCTGCTACTCTTTCTAAGAGATGCTCTGTGATAGGAAGCGGATAGTTATCTCGAATCGTGGCTGCATTAACCTTCTTCAAGTTAATGCATACACGCAGCTTGCCATTCTTCTTGGGCACCACTACGATGGGGGATACCCACTCAGTGTGCTCAATTTCATAGATAAAACTTCAACCAGTCTATCTATCTCCTCTTTAATCTTGGCAGCGTAATTATCGTTATATGTATAGGGCTTTTGCTTAGATGGTTTGGCATCTGAAGTCATGGGGATGGTGTGTGAGCATATGTCTGGGTCAACACCCTTCAAATCCTTGTAACTCCAAGCGAATACATCTCTGTATTCTCTTAGCAAGGCTATTAACGCATGCTCTTCTTCCTCTGTTAGGTCATGGCCTATGTATGTGCATCTCTCCTCTCCTTCTTCTAGGGCCACTACTATTTTCTTGGTGGTTTCTTTGTTATCATAGGCCTCTCCTGATTGTGCCTCTCGTTTCAGCATTCTGATCATGACTCTCCTGTCATCTATCTCATACTTCTTAAAATTTTCCGGGACCTCAAACAAAGATTCTTCCTCCTCTGGTGAGACTTCTCTCTTCTTTCGTTTCTTCCCTTCTTCCTTCGGGGTCACATGTGTGGCTAATCTTACATCATTTGTAAGCTCTCCATGCCTCTGGGGTTGAAATTCTACTTCATGGAAGTATTCTTCATCTGATGCAAAAGGTGGGTCCATAATGATTGACTCTAGATCGGAGTCACTTGCATCCTCAAATGCATCAGGGCTAGGTTCACACTCTTCTAAAACTGCCTCTCCCATGATTGGCTCTATGGAGAAGACTGAAATGTCATAGCCATCCTCATCACAGTGAGGTGTCCATTGTTCTTTGTTGATGGCTACATCCATAGTTGCTAGGATTTCTGCCCAGCCATGGGGTTCAAATTCCTCATCAGGAAAGACTACAGGTGCATAGGCTGGGTCTTGAATTGATCTATGGTTTTCTTTTGCACCTACCTCTCTGGCTTTCTCTCTCTTCTCTTCTTCTCCTTCTACCTTACACATCCATAAGTGAGTGTCTTCATGCATCCATGAGGATCCTGACCCTATGGAATGCACCGATTCTGTATCATCTCTGGCTCTATGGATGGGATTCCATTGGATGGGAGGTACATCTCTATGAGAGTAATCTTTGAGATTTACTTTGGTTGTAACACCTAAGTGTTGCAAATACAAGGAATTGGTTCCCCAGTCCTGTACCACTTGCAACTGTCGCATAAATGGTCTTCCCAAAATCATCTCATAGGCATGATTTTTGCTGAAGTCACATATAGCAAATGTATGCTCAAACTCGACACCATAGGTGGTGAGAGTTATTCCTTCTAGCAATCCTAAGGGTCTCTCAATATGACCATCGGCCATCTGCAATTTCATTCTCGTTGGCCTGAGTGCTGGCTTGCCCCAACGCTTCCATAGGGAAGTGGTGGCAATTGCAACTCCTGCACCTGAGTCCAAAATTGCCTTGGTGGTGTACTCCTGGTAGGTAATGGGAAGATAGGTGTTCCCTTCTTCACCTTCACACATATCTCCTATCTTATCCAAGGGTATTTCTGGTACTGTCCTCTGGGATCCTACTTGGGAACGAGGTTTGGCTATTTCTGGTACTTGTTTGGCTACATGTTTCCATAGCTCAGGTCTAACCTTGAGTAGCTCTTCTAACTTGAGATTGCACTGCACTTTAGTGTTTTTCACTACCTCTGTGTTCCTAGGTAAGACTGAGTCCTCATTTCGTACCATGACCGTGGGTGCCCTCATACAAGTAGACTTAGCTTCCCATGGGCCTGTGAAGTGGGGTAATTCTTGTAGAGAGTTAGACTCAAAGTCTAGTCTGTCCTGAGAGTGGGTGCTCTCCTGCTCCTCATAAATGGATGGGATGTCTTGTGGGAATTCATCGTGCGCATCATCCACAAGTTCAATGGGAGGAGGGACTTCACTTTCTTTAGCCCATTTGTCTTCTTGAATCTCTCGTAGGAATTCTGGTGTGAATCGATTCATAGAAGAAGATGTGTCTGGCTCCGTAGAGTTAGGCACATAGGCTTCCTGGGCGGGTAGGCTCACTCTTTCACTTGCCTTGCCCTTGTGTTGTATGGCGGGTTCCTTTTCCGATTGTGCAATTAGTTTCTCTATTCTTTCTAGCAGTCCATCAAAGTGCAACTGCGTCTTTGCTGAGCTAGAGATGTTAAAGAGGCGACTGGCTTCAAACATGGTCTGAGCCAACTCCACCATTTTGGCACAAATTTTAGTTCGCTCAAGCTCTAATTCTGCTCTAGGGTAGCACTTTTCATGATCATTTACGTTTGGCCCTTCTTGGATTCTGGCCTGATATGCTTTAAGCATCATATTAAGGTCTTCGGGAGTGGGATCTGCTAGGACTGATCCTACTCTAGGGGGTGGTGGGATTAGTTGAGGCGGGTCGGAAGGTGGCGGGTCAGATGGAGTTGGGAATGGTGGAGGTGGGGTAGTGTGAGAGGGAGTTTGAGATGTGAGTTCAATTATCCTGGCCTTTGTTTCTCTGAGGCTTTCCTCGAGTTCACTCATCTTTTTTGCCCATCGCCTTTTCATTCTTTCACGGCTATCTCTCCAAGCTCTAGTCCTCTTCTTTGTCATGCTCTCTGTTTCACTAACATCTGGGCTCTTTTCCCGGTCTACCCCTTGGTTTTGCTGCAATGCTTGAGCTCTAGTGATCACTTGCACAGGTGTAGTGGAAGTGACACTTCCTGTGGAATCTACCACTAACCCAATAATGTTAATAGGAGTAATTTTTGGCATATTACTAGGATTCCTAGGGCAGTCTCGTAAGAGATGTTCCTTTCCACAGTCTTGGCAAAAACCCTGGATCGTTACTGACTGGGGTTGTGTAGGTGGAGGCAAGGGACAATCACGAATGAGGTGATCCCCCTGACATCTGTAGCATGGTCCTCTAGGGAAAGGGGGTCTTACCTGCCTAGGTTGAGGTCTAGGGTTGGGATTTGCATACATGACGTTTGTGTAATTTTCCTCCCAACTAGGTTCATTTGACTCTTCACTATAGTAGGACTCACCATGTTCAGGAGATTGCATGTTGTAAGCCTGGGGGCTATCAACGTGTGTAGAATCGAAGCTATGGTCACTGGGATCACTTTCTGAAAGCACTGGTGTTATAGGGACTATAGTTCTATTCAGGTTTTCTTCTGCCACAACATACTTTACCGGAATCACATTAGCTGGAGCTGGGGGTTGTTGTGCTAGCACAGGCTGAGGCCTTTGTTGGTTTTGGTAGGGTTGGTAGGTTTGTTGAGGCCTAGCATACTGCTGAGGTGGGTACTGGTTCTGGTATCTTCCTTGTTGAGGGTATGGCTGTGGGTACGTCTGCCTAACGGTTTGCTTATTGTAGGGGCAATCTTGCGCTGTGTGATTGGTGTACCTTCGTTCTATAGTGCAGTACTGGCTACCAGGATTAACTTGGGGTTGAGCCATAATGGGACATACATTCGCCATGTGGTCGCCACCACAAGTATAGCACCTTTTCACAGGGGCAAACCTTGGGATTTGTTTGTTAGTGACACCTAATTTCTGAGCTACTTTCTCTGCAAGTTCCTCGATTGATGTGGATTGCGTGGAAGAGAGGTTAGAGGCACTATCCGAATCTTTGTATATCTTGGAAAGCTCTAACTCCTCCCCTAGGTTATCCTCAATATCAATGCACATGCGTACACAATCTTCTATGGTCCTAGGGTCCTTCAAGTACACATAAGATCTCAATTTGGTACTTAGCAATCCATCCAAAAATAAAGCCACTTGCTTGGCTGGTGTGGGTAGCTCCAAAACAGGGCATCTTTCTAAGTATTGCCTAAATCTTCTTCCTACAAGTCTCACAGTTTCTTGAGGGGTTTTCTTGAAGCTGTGAATCAGCGAGGAGGTATTATGCCTTATGCCACTCTTAGAGAATTCGATAATGAACGCCTCTAGGAGTTGGTCTATGCTCCTGAACTGCCTCTCATTTAGTGGCTGAAACCATGTTAGGGCAGTGTTCCTAAGGGTCAGACCAAAGGCATTGTACTGCGTGAATAGATCCTCCACTTGTTCAGCTCTCAAGACTTGCCTAAACTCAGCCACATGATCGTATGGATCTCCAGTGCCATCGAAGTAGTTCTTCATGGACTTAACTAGCGGAGTCGGTCTCAAAGTCCTTGTGTGCTCTCTAGGTCGTGGTAGAGGGAACTCATCTGCATTTCTTTGATTCCTGTGAGCTCTAAGTATCTCAGGTTCTACTCTATTTGTTTCCGTCCTCGTTCTTTCTCTGCCCACTGGGTTGGCAAAGCTTACTTCTGGTCTATCTCTACTTCTGTCTCTTTGCATTCCATGAGCTTGGGATGTTCCAGCTCCAGGGTGACCATAGAATACATTCGATCTTGGTTGGGGGAAAACGAATTCACCCTTCCAAGTGTAAGCATGCCTATCATGTTCTGTCACCACAAAGATCCTCTCCGAAGCGTGATCTAAGTAGGTCACTCTACCTGGGCTATTAGGATCCTTAAACTCATAGATCATGATTGTTCCTATATCAATTGGCCGGTCAGGTTTGTACCTCCAAAAGGCTTCGTCAGTCTCTCGATTGAGGAGCAAATCTATGCTCTTATTATCCTGGGGAATCCACTCCGGTGTGATAATCCTAGTAAGAACCGATTTACCTCGAGGGGTTCTAGGTTCTGCACCCATGTTTCCTTGCTCCAGGTCACGTAAGTCTGCTTCGGGGATCACATTTCCAAATTCGTCCGTCCTATCTGGGTGACCGGTGACTACGTATATGGTTCCTTCTTTGTCCAAGTATGCTCCATTTTCAAACTTGACAGCTGGGCGCTCTAGTCCAATGGATTGATAAGGATTTTTAATCTGGACCACGGATCTTCCTAGACCGTCCTCATAGATGCTAGCACCTAATCGATTGGTCCTAAGGTATTCCAACTGTGTTTTGTAAGGGCCTTCTACTCTGTGCAAGTATGGCACTCCTGAACTTCCCGTAGGTCTGTCCATGCCTTGAGACATCTGTGATTCACTGGTATCGGAGCTAGGGTAATGCAAGTGGTGACTCAACTGCTGGGCCCACGACCTAGCAGTGTGGTTGACACTAGCCTCTGAAGACCTAAGGCTTTGTCTATCCCTTACTAGATGTCGCCTTGATCTAAGGTTCATAAGCCTAGTTGAATAGCCCAATTTTGCCCAAGTACAACCTCGTTGCAGAGTCCTTTTGTATCAGTTACTTGATTCTTTTTACTTGATTCCCGTGTTAAAATTCTTGTCTGATATCACGTCGTAAGGTATATTTGAGTGTAGTTCCGCACTTAAAGTTGCTCGTTCCACGTTAAGTTCTTTTCCTTTAAAGTTCTCGACAGTACACAGATCATGTCCTTAGCTTGAACTTGAGAGTTTAGGTCTGCTTCAACTTGATAATTGCCTATCGTCGCCCTGACTTACACCTATCACTAGTCGTTCTTAGCCTAAGCTAGGAATTGACAAAGGGAGTTGAGAATTTCCAACCTTTTGTTTCCTTCTTGGTTGCCCTTGAGTGCCCAGGAAGCGTGTTCCCAAGCTTGCACTTACTCTTGCTTAGAATGCCCTTCGATGCTCTCAATAGATCTGTAAGAGTTCCAAAGTTAGCTCAAGACCAATTTGCACTGTGAGTTTTTGAAAAACAATTCTAGAGATCCCTAAATTTTGTTCCCCCTGGGTATGGTCAACTTCAAAATACCCAATCTAATAATCCTGATCTTAATTTAACTATAACCAATCGATGTTTTGGTTGTGCTCCCCACGAGCTTTCCAACAAAACAAGAATCACAGCAAACGGATTTCGTATAAGAGAGTTATGTCAGTTCAGGGTTCTGGTGCTAAAACAGGGTTCAAACACGCTAACAGATCCCAGGATTTTTCTCAAAAGCACATGTGTAGGGACCTCACAACTCACTAATTGCTAGACCAATATGCCCAAAAACTATCTCCAAAGCTTAGAATAAAAACCCTAATTTTTTGGCCGAAAAGCCTGTCAATCGCGATCGACAGGTCTGTCAATCGCGATCGACAGGTCTGTCAATCGCGATTGACAAAGGTGTCCGTCGGGGCCTGTCGGTCGCGATCGACACGTCAGTCGCGATTGAAAATGTCAATCGCGATCGACAGAGTCGGTCGTGAGTCCTGTCAATCGCGATTGATGGTGTCAATCGCGATCGACACTTTTTCCGGGTTTTCCGCCGTGATTTCAGTCAATCGGGGATGTGTCCGTCGCGATGGACACGTGGCAACGCGTAAAAGTCAATCAATCGTTGAATTTCAGTCGGTCGCGATCGACGATGTCAATCGCGACTGACAGAGGTGTCGGTCGTGGCTGTCGATCGCGATCGACGGTGTCAATCGCGATTGACAGGGTCCTACGTGGCAGTCTGTCGGTCGTGAAGTCTGTCGGTCGCGATTGACAGGGTCTATCGGTCGCGATTGACAGGGTCTGTCGGTCGCGATTGACAGAAAAACACGGAATTTTTCTACTGTTTTAGGTGATTTGGGATGTGCTCATCATGCTTGTGCTAGTGGTGAACTTTGTTTTACCAAATGATCGAATTTTCTGTCGATCGCGATCGACAGAGGCTGGCGACTGCGAGACAGATTCGACGAGTTTCGTACCTGCACAGAGTGCTGGGGATGATGATTCAGCAAGAACCTGCAAAATGCTCAAGAAACATGCAAAAACAGTGCAAGCAATATCGCTCTCTCGCTCTCTCTCACAAGTAGAATGAAGGAAATGAGGTGGAGATGGTGATATGATCAAAACTGAAAATTTCCGTGATGATGGAGATGGAGGTGGGAGATGGTGATGATGATGATGGTGATGACGATGGTGAAGAAAAAACAAGAAAATAGATGAAAGTGAAGAAAATACCTACAACTCCAAAATGTCAACTCTATGTCTTACCATCACACGCTCGTCCTCAAAGTTCGATCCCCGGCAACGGCGCCAAAATTTGGTGTAGCTCAGTGATGAGTAGCACCTCCTTTAATGTCAATCCGGGAAGACGTGAGGATGGTATGAAGACCTCGAGCAAGTGGAGGCACAAGTGCGTGAGTGAGAAGCACACAAACATGCACACACATACACACACACGCGCACACACGGCAAGACAAAGAGTGAGAAGCAATGGAGTTCTTAGATTACTTTCAAAAAGCTCTTACAAGTTCATTTCAATTACAAGCTAACCTCAAAAATGAGCTCTCTAGCTCCTTTTATAGTTTTTGACTAGCTTTGGCCCTGTTCAGACCTAGTGCCCGGCCTAGTTAAAAATTAGGTTCCAGGGCTTATTTGAGGGCTCAAATGAGATCTAAAAAATACGAAAATTGGTAAGCAACTACTTCTAAGGCTCCTCAAGCTCGAGGACTCCTCGGCTTGCACAAAATGGAGCCACAAAAAGCTGAACATGGTATTTACAGGGGTTGTTAGTGATGAGAATCACTTTTAATTGGTGTAAGGATTTTGAAAAATTAAAGGTTGCCTTAGTGCTAGATCTGCGTGAATGCTCGTACTTGCTTCTTCATGAAGAAAATTATTGGCCTACTTGCCAGATCGTCGTTGACTCCCTTGTTTGCTTGTGCCTTCTCTCCCCTCTGACTCTCTTCTCTGACTGCCATGCCTTGTCAGTCCTTCAGTTCCTTGTCTGCTGCTAACAGCGACAGTGAAGAGTATGCAGCAAGGCATGGAGAAAATGTGATTCACAAACGACCTCCGTTTGCTACAAAAATCGGCGTGAAGGTAGAAGACCTCAAAATATTTTCGAAAGTTATGCCTTTAGGGTCACTTGTTTTTGTTAGATCGAAGTGCCGGAGCCATCTTGACCTCCGTGTTGAGTCCGCAAGGTGGGGCCCACAGAGAACCAGATCAATTTCAGAAACTATAACTTGCATTGTCTTTGGCAACACTCATATATTCCTGATCCAGAATTTTAAGTGATTCCATGTACAATTGATACACAAAAACTATGTTTTTTGAGATCGAACTGTCACGTCATAGTGCGATAGTGTTCAATTAGAAGTGCTGCTTGTAGTGCTTTGCAGTGTTGTGAATTGCTGCAGAAATGGAAAACACAGATGGAATGAGTGAGCTTATGAGCGATAAGTTGGACAAGAACAACTTCCATGCTTGGAGATTCAAAATGATGAATTTCCTAATGGGAAAAGGCTATTGGAAGTACATCAAAGGAGAGAATGAAATTGCTCCACAGTTAGCAGAAAGGAATCGGATTGCAGATCAGGTAAGAGCATATGAGGAATGGAATCAAGGAGCATGAAAGGTAATGTACTGGCTATCTGTTAGCATACAGGATAGCATGATTGGACACAAACAGGATGCCAAGACTCCAAAAGAGGCTTGGAACCGTTTGGTCACATTGTATGAGACCAATACAAAGGCATGAAAATTGCAACTCAAGAATGAGGTGCATACATTGGTGTTTGTTATTGATCTTTGGAGTTGTCCTCTCCAATCATTTAGCATAAAGAATTAACAAGACATCTTTATTTTGTCAATCCTGGAATTATTCTTGAGACCACAGCCCCTTCAAGATGATAGAATCCAAGAAATAAGAGAATAATGGCTGGATTTTTGAGGATAGTGAAAATGAAGAGGAATTTCTAGGGTTTGGATTATCTTGAGCAAATCTCCACCATTTTCCACAATCTTGGTGTCTAATGCATGCTATTTTATCAGTAGAACACAATTATGAAGTCAAAATAAAAAAATATCACCTGTATCATACAGACGAGACAATCGCGATTCTGTGAAAATAGACAATTTTCAGCTACGGCACCATTCTTCATCAACTCATCACTCAACACAACAATATTCAGCTCTCTTCATACACATTCAACAAATTTACACAATAGAATCTCACAAATCTCCATGGATACACAAGAACTAGACTCACAAATCAAGAAACCACACAAAGAGGAGAAAACACGATTTTCAGCAGAAAACTCCTTCTCTATTCACTTGGATAGCATGTAAACAAATGATTAACAACCCCCTCATAATAGAGGAAATTAGCTTATATACATTTTCAAGTGTCCCTTTTCACACTTGAATTTTGGTCCTTTCCTCTATTATTCTAAAAATATCCTATCTAGGAGTTTCCAAAAATTCTAGAATATATTACATAAGATTCTATCCTATATAAGGAAGACTCTTCCTTATTTTTACAACAATTGCATAAATATTTTTACAAATTTCTATCATTTTACGATTATTTTTCTTCAAAAAGGCTTCCAAAAATGCATCTTCTAACATCCTTCCCCTCCTAAACCTTTTGGCTCCTAACAAAAGACTTCCCTGCTTTTCTGCACTAATCACTTTTCTTCACTTCTTCTTTCTTTGATATACTTGTGACAACAAATCATGACTTTTCCTTTCTGTAACATTTAGATTATTGACCATTTCAAATAATGCCTTTCTCCACTGTACTGCAGCTTCTGGTTTATCAATGACATCCTTTTTCAAGTATTCTGTATAGGCAGCTTCATATGCTGTGAGTCTGGACTTAGTAACAACTGACAGATTTCCAAAAATCTCTGATTCTCTTTCAAAAAACCCGTAATCAAAGGCATCTTCAAAAATTTGTAAGTAATGACTGCCCAAAAATATCACTCTGCTGTAATATGCCATTAAGCAGATTCTATCAGGTGTTTCGCTCAAATCAAATAATAATGCATCTGTTGGAGAATTAAAACCAATATAATTTAATGTTCTGATATCTGTGTCGGTGTATGTTTCTATACAAGCCAAAATTAATCTCATTATTCTGATAAGTAGAATGCATGCAGGGTCATTTACATCTTTGTATGTAGCTATTACGGACTCAGCAGTATTCACCATGTAACTCTTTGTAGGCCAAGTGCCCGCCTTTGGACCTGCTATTTTCGGGAAATTCAACCACTTAGGTGGAATCTGACCTTCTCTTCGTCTTTCCCAAAAGATTGTCCATTCTCTCCTTCTTGCCACTGGACAATAAGCTGGATTGATTTTTAGATGAAGAGGTGCCTCCTTCCAAATTTTCCTACATTCTTTGTTGGCGTCCAACCATTTGTTTCTCCACTTTGGATTGGCTCTTTCAAAAATTTCTTTAGTTACATTGATATCCTCTTCATACTCAAGATATTTGTTTGGAGGTAGCCCAACTCTGGCCAACTGATAGTTCTTTATACTCTCCATAATCATACACAATGGTATTCCCAATCCATCTGCGACCCAATGATGCTGATCTGGATTAATTCCCTTATTTAATGCAAATGTGACAATTTGCTCTTCATATTCATCATGCATCTTCCTGATAAACTCCATTCTGGAATCTCTATTTGTCAGCAATTTATTCACAAAATCTTCTGAATATTCTCCTTCTGATCTTTTGTCTGCCGGTTCACTATCATGTTGTATTCCCTCATTATTTTCTACCCCATATTCTTCTGTATATGTGGTTTCCACATGTGTTTCTTCCTACATTTGTGGCTTATCCAATTTTTTCTGTAATTCCTCTATCGTCATCAGCAAACTTCCATTTTGTTTTGCCCATAGCTCCCTTTCTTTTTTCCATTCATCCTGTTCCTTTTCTCTCCTTGTCTGCCAATCACTTCTTTCCTTTTCCATATCCATGTGTAACTTATTATATCCTCTCATAGATGTAGCAGCATGTATACTAGCCTGCTTTTCTAATTCCTTGGCTTCTTTCAATTCTCTTTGTAATTTCTGAATCTCTTTGAGTAATCCTTCCTTTTCTTCCTCTGTCATCTGGGCTGTCTGACTTTCCTCCTTCAACTGCCCTTCCTCCAATAGTAGCTTGTTAATTTCTTCATTTGCTTTAGTCAAAATTTGATAAGAGGTTTGCAGAGTTCTATATCTTCCCTCAATCTTTCTCAACTCCTTTTCCAATTTAATATTTTGCTCTGTTAATTTTACACTCTTTTCTTCTAGATATTGAATCTTATTTTGCTTCTGCACTTCTAGCTCTTCCAAAGCAATTATTTTGTTGGTAAATTCCTCATTTTTCTCTTGTACCTTCCTCAGTTGCTCTGACATCTGCTCCTTCTCCCTTTTATGCTCTTTAATAATCATACTACCTTTCTCAAATTCTGACTCTGCTACCATTCCTGAAATGATCATGTTCCGGCTAGAAGGTCTGAACTGTTCAATGTTATTCATAATGATCTGACATGCTGATCTTATACTCTTTGGTATTCTTTCCAATCCCCCTTCCATTTCCATTTGTTTAGTTTTTAGTTGTTTGTCCTCTTTGCATTCACTCTCCTCTTCCTCTTCTTCTTCATATTCTATAATCTTGGCCTTACTTTCTTCATTGCTTGGATGAATGTCCAGTGTTTCTGAATCTACCATGTCTTCTTGAACACCTGAATTCTTTTGCTCCAGAACATCTGAAATCAGTTTGATTTTCTGTATCTTTTCCTTCTCCATCACCTGTTGCTTCTCTTCGGAGAGGTGTCCTTCCTTTATTTGTTTCTCCTTTTCCTGGCTTAAGGTTTCCTGGAACAAAGTATATTCAGTTTCCCTACCAGAGTTTCCCTAACATTCACCTGTTTGTTCTTCCTGTCTTTCCTTTTCCTGGGCTAGAACTGATTCAGTTACTTCAAAATCTTTGACCTGATCATTACTTCTTTCAACGGCCTCTTTGTGTTCTTCTTCCTGCTCATCAATGTTCATGAGGTCCATTGCTACCTCTTGTTCTTGATCCTCATTGGATGTAAATTTCTCATTGTTCTTCAAATCATGCAGTACATCCTTTATACTCTGGATGATCTCCTTTTCCACTACTCCCCCTGTGACTTCTTGAATATTGCCTTTCACAACTATTTCCTCTCCTTCCTGAATTGGATCTTGATCTGTACCTTTTTGATTTATGACTGAGCTGCTTATTTGTGCCTTCTTGGCTATTTCTTCTATGCTCTCATCTAGTTTGAAGTAGGTTTGTGAGGGTTTTGTCCATATGGATTTCATCCCAGTATGCACTAGTCCACAACTGACTTCTTCCCTTGTTTCACTTGCCTGTTCTATCATAGCTGCTTTTCCCTTCATCAACCTTCTTTCATCTTCAATACTGAGCTGTTTTCCTGCTTGTTCCTAAATCGGCTTCTCCTGAGACTTCTTCTTCAATTCTTCAGGTGTTTTCTGTTTCTCAGAAGCCTGTGTAATTACATTAGGAGTATGTGGTATTGAAAAATTTAGACTCTTTAGTAAAAAGCTCTCAATATCACTTTCAGAATCAGAGGAAAAATGTGAAGGTCCTCCTCTTTCTGGTTCTGTGGGTTTTGATACTTCTTCCACAGTGGATGGCTTCTGTGTTTCTTCCATTATTACTTCCTCCCTTTCTTTGGTGATAATAGTTTCAACTACTGATTTGCCCTTTCCCTTCTTGGTCAATTTCTTCTTTTGCATTGGTTTCTTTGGAACCTTCTTTTTCACCACAATCGTGGTTCTGGTCTCTGGAGGTCCTTGCAATTCCTTGAAGTAGGCTAGCAACTCAACTTCTTTTCTGACAAACACTTCTTCTGTTTCGGCTATCATCATTTGATCATGGAGTGCTTCATAGTGCTCCACCTCCTCCTGAACCCAATCTGTAGCTTTGCATGAATAATCTTCCAGCATTTTCTGATATTGTGCCTCATACATAGCTCTTTTGTTATTTCCTTGGGTTAAATAAGTGTACAATTGTTCTTTGCTTGTTTGGGGTGGATGAGGTTCATTTGAGGATTGAACCTGCTTTTGTGCCTCTTCATGTTCTTCTTTTGTAGCTTCCACTATTTCTAGTTCAACCTTCCTTGGGTCCAACCTTCTTTTCTTTACAGGAATCACTTCCTCAGATATCATCTTTCTCTTCATTCCTGTTCCCCTCATACGGGTTTGTCCTTCTATTTCCCTTTCAGCCATTTTCCTTGGAGGACTCTTGATTCCAGACATAAGGCTTCTGAAATACTGTGCCTCTGGAGCCAATTTCAATTGATCTTCCATCCCTAGAACGTGATAAATAATTCTCGTTAAGAACTGGGCTCCATTCATGAACTTCTTCTGTTCCCAGTGTTTTGCTGCTTCTTTCAGCTGTTCATGGATGTATGGTGAGACATCCATTACTCCAAAGGGTTTGGTTCTATCCTTGTTGAACATCAATAGTGTCACTGACTTATGTGGCATGGTATACCTTGGTAGTTTTGGAAAACAAAAGTACTGTAAGAACATCTTGGTGGCATATTCTTCATTCTCCCTTCCTTTAAAGTCAGTGAATTTTGCATATCCTGTATAAGTTTCCTTATTCTTTTTGACAAAGCTCGGATCAAGTTTGGTTCCCATTGTGTAGAATTGCAATGCTGCTTTGATATGTTCTGCCTTGATAGTGATACCTACTTCCTGATTATCCTTGTTTTTGACTTTGCACCTGAAATAGGCATCATTCCCTCTTCCTCTTTCCATCAGACTGCTCATTACTTGTGCTACTCTCTCAAAATCAATGAAAAAGATAGGCTCCTCCAATATTTTGTGCAGTCCTACTGCCTTCCATCTTTTCATATTGACTGCCACTCTTTGGAACCTGTAGAACTCCTCGCACAACATTGTATATTTATATCCTCCTACTCCCACTGTGAATATGTGCTGGCCAATTATGTTTAGGGTCTCCTTAAGTTCCTTCACCACCTTCTCAGCCTCTGGAATTTCTGGCTCTTCATCTGACTCTAGGTCCACCTGTTCTTCCACAGCTTCACTATCTAGGAACCAATGGCCTCTTGACAGAGTTACTGATTCTGCCTTGAAGTCATGGATTGATAATTCCTTTGTATTCACCATTCTGAAGAAAATAAAATGTACAAAGAAAAACTCCACCCATATGAGTCACAAGAAATCACAGAGTAATATTTATTTTGAGATGTCATGACATAAGAATGAAAGTAAAATCCAAAATAAATTCTATTTCTCTAGAAAAGACTCAAAAAAGTGATCATTACAGGTGTAGCAAGATGTCTAGTGCAGTCCCTTTTCCTAACCACTCCTTTGGAGAAAAACAAATCATTTATCAATGATAGGACCAAAAATTAATTAATAAAAAATAAAAAATAAAAAAAAATAGATCTCTACTATTCTTCTACCTAGATCTTGCTTTGTGCTATATAATTTTTGAAAAAACAGAGAATAAACATTTTTTCTCAATTTTTCTTTCTCTTCTTCTTCTTTTTTTTTTTAAATTTTATAATAATTTTTTTCTATTTCTTTTCTTCCCCTCCTAATTCTCTTTTTTTAGAAAAGAAAATCAGGTATAATATATATTTTTCCATAATTTTTCAACATGTTATGATTTTCTAGATATAGATCAAATCTGGGTGATCTTTTTTCCACTGGAACAACTCTGATTTTTTAACCCAATACTTCCTGACTCCAATTGGTCTAGTTTCAGGAAAACAACCATTCCCTTTGGATAAGCATTTTGTAGGAGTTTTTGGTCTCCATATCCATTTTGTCCTTGATTTCTGTTTCGATGAGCAGACCTCCTGTAGTCTTTGATTCCATGTACTTCTTGTTCTGATGCTTTGATTCTTTGAACAATGCCATGATTGCTATCTTCTTCCTATCTCTCCACCCTTCTTTGTTCTTCCAACCTTTTGTTGATTTTGATTACATGAAGCTTGATTATTTAACATTTGTATTGGTAATGCCTGTGTATCTTCAAATGCAAAAGTGAATCCTTCCATGTGTACATCATGAGCATCTGATTGCCTTTCCTGTTTTTCATGACTCAATAACAATATTAAAAACCTTTTGTCATTTATGTTCAATTTAAGCCTCATTTTTTCAAAATCCAAGATCACTTTACCTTTTTGAAGCCATGGTTGTCCTAAAATCACTTTTTCAGCCATCAAATAATCTGGCCATTCTTCACAGTCTATTTTCATATATTCTTCATTGAACTTTACTTCAATAGACAGTGAAGACATGCTCTGTACTATTTGACCTTCCAAAGTTTTGATTAGGGTTCTGCTTTTAATTCTTTTTATGTTGAATTTACTTACCAAAGCTGAACTAATCAGATTTACTTGTGCTCCAGAATCTATCAAAACCCTAATGCTTTCATTTTGAAAATTCATCATCATCACCAGGACATGTTCCTTTGGTTTGAGAGAAGTTTCACACAGACAAACTTCCCTAAGCTCATTGATTTTCCTTATCCTTTCCATAGCTTCCTGTTGAGCTTCTTTTCTAATGTCTTCCTCTTCTCTTTTCCTGTTTTGAGTTTGTTGCAACCTTCTCCATTCATCAACAGTTAATGGGAAATCATACCTCTTAACTCTACATCCACTTATAAAGTTTGGCATGATTTCTCTGTCTATGTTAGCTAGTTGAATGGCTCCACTGTTGCTTATTTGATATATAATATATGGTCCATGTCCTTTTTTCTGGAACTTTTTCTGATGTTCTCTGACTGTGTAAGCCAACACCAGATCTCCTACCTGTAGATCTTTCTCTTTTATGTGAACATCATGATAAGCTTTTTGCCTTTTCTTGTCCACATATAAACTCATTATGGCTTGGAGTCTAGATGCTCCCAACTTTTCTAATTCCATTACTCTCTCTGATAGTTCATGTCCAGTCCAAATATAGTGACTTCCTACTTTTAATGTTGGAATAAGGAATTCCATAGGTAAAACTGCATTTTGTCCATATACTAGATTGAATGGTGTGTTCCCTATTGCAGTTTTATAAGCCACTCTATAAGCCCATAGGACATGATTAAGTTGTAAATCCCAATCATTCCTGTTTGTGTTCACTAATTTTGATAGCACAGTATAAAGTACTTTATTAGTACTTTCTGCTAACCCATTGGCTTGTGGGTGATATGGGGCTGACTTTCTATGACTGATCAGGAAATATTCAGTGATGTTTTCTATGATTTGGTTTACAAAATGGGTTCCCCTATCACTTACTAGTTCAATTGGAAGTCCAAATCTAGTGATAATGTTTTCATATAGGAATCTGGCAGTAGTATGAGCATCATTTCTTCTTGTGGCTTTGGCCTCAGCCCACTTTGTCAGGTAGTCTGTAGCCACTATGATGTATTCAGCATGGGTTTGCTTTGCTGGAGGATGTATAGGTCCAATAAAATCCAGCCCCCATTTACTAAAGGCTCTAGCTGAAATTAATGGAACTAATGGCATATCATTTCTTCTATTTGGCTGACTCACCCTTTGACAGACATCACATCTTTTTACATAGGTTCTTGCATCAAGAAATAGCGTTGGCCACCAAAAGCCAGAATATAAAATGAGTTTAGCAGTTCTGTCACTTGAGAAGTGTCCTCCTGCCACTCCAGAGTGTGCCATTTCCAACATTTCCAGATATTTATTCTCAGGAACACAAATTCTTAGGTATCCATCCAATCCTCTCTTATACAACTGTTCTCCTATCAATTGATATTCTTCAGAGATTACTTGTAAATTTTTTGAATCTGTACCAGCTATCACTTGTTTTCCTTTCTCCTTCCTTCTCAATTCTTCAATGATATTTTCACTCCAATCTAGATTTTTCTGGAACCAATATAGAGTTATGAATTCTGAATCTTGCAATATTTGGCACTTCCTGCAATTGGCAATGTATTTTGATACATCTTGAATTTTATTAGGCCAATGTACCCCCATCCTATTGAGATTACTTAGGGTGACTACCCTAGAAGCATGAGTGCAAGGGTTCCAATGATGAGCTCTCCTCAGATATTCTTGTTGCTCCTCCTCAGGAGTGCAATATTCTAATATGCCTGTGTGGTTGAGATGGTACAAATGCCCAGCTAGTAACATAAAGTTCTTGCTTTGTAATACTAAGTGTGCATTGTTCCCAACTGTTCTGCAAGGTCCCATGGTTAATAATGGTACTAAAGTCATGGCCCACTCAGGAACACTCTCTACCTTAAACAGATAAGTGTCTGGCAGATTGTCATCTAAAGGTGAACTAGGTTCTTCAGACTGGATTCGAGATAAATGATCTGCTCTCAAATGTGTTTTCCCTTGTCTGACCACCACTTCAAACTCAAATTCCATTATGTTGAAGCTCAAAGTCAAGGACAAAGCATGGAAGCACATCAAAAGGTGGACACACAAGGAAAGGGAGCAAGTAGGGAGCTCCAAGAAGTGTATGTCAAATTTTCAGAAGAATCCCCTACGAAAATAGTGATTTTCATCACTAAAAACCATTGTAAATACCATTATCTATTTTTAGTAACTCCATTTTGTTCAAGCCAAGGAGTCGTTGAGCTTGAGGAGTATTAAAAGTACCATCGTACCAATTTTCATAATTTTTAGACTTCGTTTGAGCCCTCAAATAAGCCCTGGAACCTAATTTTTAACTAGGCCAGACACTAGGTCTGGACAGGGCCAAAACTAGTCAAAAAACTATAAAAAGAGCTAGAGAGCTCATTTTTGGGGTGAGCTGGAGAGAGAATAGAGCTTTTGTAAGAGAACTCTTTGCAATCTAAGCTTTCCATTGTTCCTCTCTTTGATCTTACTTTGTGCGCGTGTGTGTGTATGTGTGTGTATGATTGTGTACTTTCACTCACGCACTTGTGCCTTCACTTGCTCGTGGTCTTCATACCGGTCCTCACGTCTCCGCGGATTGACAAGTAAAGGAGGTGGTGCTTACGCTTGAGCTACACCAAATTTTGGCGCCGTTGCCGGGGAGAGAGTTTCGAGGACGAGCGTTGTGATGGTAAGATCGTAGATTTGCGACGTTGGAAGGTAAAAAAACTGTCATTTCAGTTCATTTTCTGTTTTTTCCTCTTCATCTTCATCATCATCATCATCTCCACCTTCTTCCATCTTCTTCTTCATAGAAAATTCTTGTTTTTTAGTGCATTTTCACCATCTTCATACCATTTTTCATGCATTATTGTGTGGGAAGGAGTTAGGAGAAGCAAGGGAGAGCAAGCGCTGTGTTTTTTTCATGATTTTCTACTCATACGGAGCTCGCCATAGCCGGCGCTTAGAAATTTGAATTTCCCGCCAAAAAACACGATTCTGTGATGAAAATCGCGATTCTGTGAAAATTCAAAATTTTTTGAAAAATCACGATTTTCTGTTTTCCCGCCTAAAAGTTGGCTAAAAAATCACGATTCTGTGGTCATTCTCAGAATCACGATTCTGTGAGTGTGCTCAAAATCGCGATTCTCACAAATCACGATTTTCAGTAAAAAAAAAAAAAAAAACACGATTTTGAGAAAACACGATTCCCTACTCAAAATCGTGATTCTCAAAAAATCACGATTTTCAGTAAAAAACACGATTTTGTGAAAAAAAATAAAAAAGGTGATTCTATGTAATCACGATTTTTTGCTCAAAATCGCGATTTCTCTAAAAACACGATTTTGTGCTCAACATCGCGATTTTCATGCCAAAAACACGATTCTGAGAAAATACGATTTTCAGCGGGCTCAAAATCGCGATTCTCACAAATCACGATTTTCAGCAAAAAACACGATTTTGTGAATCACGATTCTCTGAGTCAAAATCGCGATTTTCAAAAACACGATTTTGTGCTCAACATCGCGATTTTCATGCCAAAAACACGATTCTGAGAAAACACGATTTTCTGAAAAAAAAAACACGATTTTGTAAATCACGATTCTCTGAGTCAAAATCACGATTTTCAAAAACACGATTTTGTGCTCAACATCGCGATTTTCAAAAACACGATTTTGTGCTCAACATCGCGATTTTCACAAACACGATTTTGTGCTCAACATCGCGATTTTCAGAAACACGATTTTGTGCTCAACATCGCGATTTTCAGAAACACGATTTTGTGCTCAACATCGCGATTTTCATGCCAAAAAACGATTATGAGAAAACACGATATTGTGAGAAAAACACGATTTCGTAAATCACGTTTGTCTGAGTCAACATCGCGATTTTCAGAAACACGATTTTGTGCTCAACATCGCGATTTTCATGAGTTCACAAAATTGCGATTCTCTGAAAGTTCACAAAATCGCGATTCTCTGAAAGTTCACAAAATCGCGATTCTCTGAAAGTTCACAAAATCGCGATTTTCTCCAAAGGTCCTGTTTGCCTGTTTTGACCCCTAGGAGCCTGAATTGGCATAACTTTTTCATCCAAAGTCCATTTTTTGAGCTCTATAGTTCGTTGGAAAGCTCGTTGGAAGTTGACCCTCAAGTGGGACTAGGGAACCAAGGGGACTCCAAAGAATTTTGAACCATACCAAAGGGAAAATTTGGACTCTTGACTAAAGCTTATGAACCTGAGATCTGGTAGACACTTAGGCAAGGATAAACAAAGCATTAGATCTTTTGAGGCTAGTGTCAACCATACATCCAAGTCTTGGGCACAACAACTAAGTGGTCATCTTTTACTAAGTTCAGACACAAGTGATTCAGAAATGTCTTTTAGTATGGGAAAACCTGCAGGTGGCTCAAGGACTGCCCATCTACAAACACCAGAAGGGCCCTATAAGACACAGTTGGAATATATTCGGACCAACCAATTAGGTGCTCGCATCTATGAGGATGGTCTGAGGCGATCAGTGGTCCAACTCAAAAATCCAGATCAATCCTTTGGACTTGAACACCCGATGGTCAAGTTCAAAGAGGGTTCATACATTGATAAGGAAGGAACCATGTATGTGGTCACCAACCTACCAGATAGGACGGATGAGTTTGGAAATGTCATTCCTGAGAATGAAATAGGAGACCTAGAACAAGGAAATGTAGGACAAGGACCCCAAACTCCTAGAGGTAAGTCAGTTTTGACCCGAGTGATCACTCCGGACTGGATCCCTCAAGACAACAAAAGCATAGAACTATTTTTTAATAGAGAAACAGAGGAAGCCTTTTGGAGGTTCAAGCCAGATCAACCTAGCCAATTGGGCATAGTTATCATCTATGAATTCAAAGATCCTGAGATACCAGGCAAAGTTGTCTACCTGGATAACACATCAGAGAAGATATTCTTGGTAACAGAACATGATAGACATGCATATACTTGGAAGAATGAATTGATTTTCCCCCCACCAAGATCCAATGTTTCCCATGGCCTCCAAGGTGTAGGATCTTCCCACGCTCATGAAGCCCAGAGAGAAAGAACTAGAGAGAGACCTGAGGTAAGTTTTGCACACACCGTGGGCAGGAATAGATCAGGATTTGAAAATGAAAGACCTGAAAGAGAGAGACATCAAGCACATAGGCAAAAAAGAGATGAACATGATTTTCCATTGCCTAGACCCCGAGAGCACCCAAGAACCCTTAGACCCACTCAAGTGATCAAGGCAATGAAGAATTATTTTGACGGGTCAGGAGATCCTTATGATCATGTGGCCGAGTTCAAACAAGTGTTGAGAGCTGAACAGGTTGAGGATTTATTCACCCAATACGAGGCATTTGGTTTGACTCTTAAGGGCACTGCCTTGGCTTGGTTTCAACCATTGAGTAGTCGCAACTATCGCGATATAGGTCAACTGCTAGACGAATTCATTGTAGAATTTTCCAAGAGTGGTATCAGGCATAACACATCATCCTTGATCCACAGTTTCAAGCAGACACCCCAAGAAACAGTGCGACTAGCAGGTAGAAGGTTCAGACAGTACCTAGAAAGATGCCCTACTCCCGAGTTACCCACACCAGCCAAACAAGTGGCTTTGTTCTTAGATGGCTTACTGAGCACAAAGTTAAGATCATATGTATATTTGAAAGAGCCTAGATCCATAGAAGAGTGCGTGCGGACATGCATTGACATAGAAGATAACTTGGGTGAGGAGTTAGGATTATCCAAACTCTATAAGGATTCAGATAGTTCTACTAGTCATACTTCAAAAATCTCCACGGAAATAGAGGAGATAGCTGAGCAAGTTGCCAAGAAGCTGGGAGTCCAAAATAAACAAACACAGAGAGTCACTCCAGTGAATCGATGTTATACTTGTGGGGGCGACCACATGGCTAATGTATGCCCAATGCAAAACCAAAACATTAGAGAAAGGAATGCTTCATATTGCACTATTGAGAGAAAATACACAAACCACACGGCTCAAGATTGTCCCTACAATAGGCAGGCTGTTAGACAGAACCAATACCAACAGCCATATTATAGACCACAACAGCAATATCAGGTACCATATAGGCCACAACCTGTCTTGGGAAACCAACCACCAGCTCTAGCCAACGTGATTCCAGTCAAATATGCGGTGGGAGAGGAAAATCCAAATAGAGCATTGGTGCCCCTAACCCCATTGATACTAGATAATGATTCTCATGCTCATAGTTCAGACTACTCCCATGAAGGTAGTCCACATGCGTATTACACAGAGTCACCTGAACATAGTGAGATTTACTCGTATCAATATGGGGCACCACCTATGGAGCAAAATTGGGAGCCAGAATACTCCAATGTCATGTACACAAATCCTAACCCTAGGCCCCAATTGAGACAAATGAGACCACAAGCCCCTAGAGGATCTTGTTTTAGATGTCAAGGTGATCATTTCATTCGTGACTGTCCCCACCCATCATCTCCGAGTCAAGGACAGGCTATCACAATACAGGCTTTTTGCCCTGATTGTGGCAAAGACCATCTCCCTAGAGATTGTCCAAGAAACCCCTCCAGCGCACCCAAGATTACACCCATTAATGTGGTAGGCTTAGTGGCGGATTCAAGTTCAAGTAGCAGTAATGTGGCACCTATACAGGCAGTTACTAGGGCACAAGCATTAAAACAGGATAAACCAGTAGAACAATCAGAGTCGAGTGAATCGGGAGAGCCTAGTAAGAGGAAAACAAGAACATGGAAGGATACCAGAGAGAAGGCCAATCGCAAGTGGAATAAAAAGTTATCGGAATTAGAAGAAAGCTTAAAAGAAGCGAAAACAAAAATAGAAGACATTGCATCTCAAAGCCCCTCGCATGCCGAAACTCCATCCACTCCACCTCATCCCACCCCACCACCCATTGTAAATAGACCACAACCAGGGTCTATTCTTGTAGATCCAACCCCAGAAGGCTTGGACATGATGTTCAAGGCCTACCAGGCTCGACTTCAAGAAGGGCCTACAGCTGCAAACCTAGAGAAGAGTTACCCTAGAGCGGACTTAGAGATTGAACGGATGAAAATGTGCATGAAAATGGTAGAACAAGCTCAAGCTATACTTGAGACTAGTCAAAAGTTCAATCAGACAAACTCTGTCAAAGGGGATTTGCATTTCCAGGGCTTACTAGAACGATTAGAGCAGTTGGTAAACAAACCACAAGTTTCTTTACCTCCACAGGCTCAACCAGTTATTGAAAGAGGAAGCTCACCACCAATGGGAGCTTATGTTCCTAATTCCACGGATCCAGGAATACCTCCTTCAATTCAACAGTACTCTCAAGAATTCTTGCGGGAAATACAAGAAGAGAAATGGGCCAAGGAGAAGGGTAATTCCCCTCCTATTCTTGAGATTGATGATCTTCATGATCAATTTCCCCAAGACATTCCATCTATTTACGGAGATGAAGCAGAACAACAAGAAGACGAAAGGTTAGATTTTGAATCTAATACCTTAGAAGAACTGCCTCAATTTCCAGGCCCATGGGAATCTGAATCTCTCCAGATTAGAGCTCCCACAATACTAGTAAGAAATGAAGACTCAGTGGTTCCAAGGAACACGGATGTCGTGAAGAACACTAAGGTTTAGTGTCATCTCACTGTAGAAGAGCTGCTCAAAGCAAAACCTGAGCTTTGGAATCATGTGAAGGATCAGGTTCCAGAACTTGATTCCAACATGCCAAAAGCAGGCTCCAAGCAAAGGGTACCAGAGATACCTCTAGACAAAATAGGGGACATGTGTGAGGGTGAAGAAGGTAATACTTATCTTCCAATCACCTACCAAGGTTACACAACCAAAGCAAGCATAGATTCAAGTGCTGGTGTTGCTATTGCGACCACTTCCTTGTGGAAGCAATGGGGCAAGCCCACATTAAGACCAACTAGAATGAAGCTTCAAATGGCTGATGGTCATTTTGAAAGACCTCTAGGATTGCTAGAAGGGATCACTCTAACCACTTGTGGTGTAGAGTTTGAGCACACATTTGCTATATGTGACTTTGAGAAAAATAATGTCTATGAGATGATCCTAGGAAGACCCTTCCTACGACAATTGCAAATAGTACAGGATTGGGGAACTAACTCCTTGTACTTACAGCACTTAGGGGTCACCACCAAGGTCAATTTGAAGGATTACACCTTCAGAGATGTACCACCCCTACAGTGGAATTCTATCCACAAAGCAAAAGAAGGTTCCATCTCTATGCATTCTGAAAGTTCACCTGATCCATCATGGCTGCATGAAGATACTCATTTGTGGATGTGCAAGGTCGCAAAGGAAGAGGAAAAACGTTTAAAGGCAAGAGAAGAAGGAACTTCGCTAGGAGATAGACCAGTTAGAGACCCAACCTACACACCGATGATCTTTCCAAATGAGGATCATCCACATACACTTCTAAGCTCTTTCGCAAGAACTCTTTGAAGACATGACACATGAGCCTTTGGAATGTTGCAAGTGCATTGGTGAGCCCAAATGGCATCACACGAAATGCAAAGATTCCCCACTCTGTGGCAAAAGCTGTTTTGTGTTGATCTTCTGGGGCAATGGCTACTTGATTGTAACCTGAAAATCCATCAAGGAAGCTATAAACTTCCTTGCCTGCAACACGCTCCAAAAGGTGTTCTGTGATTGGAAGTGGATAACTATCTCTAATCGTAGCGGCATTAACTTTTTTAAGGTTAATACACACTCGCAACTTCCCGTTCTTCTTGGGTACCACAACAATGGGGGACACCCATTCGGTATGCTCAATCTCATAGATGAATCCAGCTTCAATCAACCTATCAATTTCTTCTTTTATTTTGGCTGCATAGGTATCATTATATGTGTAGGGCTTCTGTTTGGTGGGCTTAGCATCAGCAGTCATGGGGATAGTATGAGAGCAAATTCTTGGATCTACCCCTTTCAAGTCTCTATAGTGCCATGCAAACACATCCCTATATTCCCTTAATAGAGTTATGAGCTCCATTTCTTCTCTTGCACTTAGGTCATCTCCTATATATGTGCATCTCTCTTCGTTCTCTTCAATGGTCACTACAATCTTCTTGGTCTTTTCTTTATTATCATATGATTCTCCTATGATGGCCTCTCTCTTAGGCATTTGTACCAAAATTTTGCGGTCGTCAACTTCATATTTCTTGAAGTTTTCTGGTACTTCAAACAATGATTCCTCCTCTTCTTGTTTCACTGCTTTTCTTTTCTTTTTATTTTGACTACTCTCACTTCCATCCTTTGAGTTTACTGTTTTAATACTTGTGAGAGGTTCTTCTTCTTTCTGGGTGAACACTCCTATATCTTCTAGATAGTGCTGCTCTGAGTTAAAGCAACTATCCATCACAATAGACTCCAGATCATCGTCATTCTCTTCTTCTTCTATGACATCACTAGGGTCACATTCTTCTAGCAAGGGTTGACACATGAACATTGAGATATCATAACCCTCCTCATCACAATGAGGTGTCCACTGTTCCTCATTGACAGCAATGTCCATGGTGGCTAAGATTTCTGGCCAGCCATGAGGCTCTCTGCATTCTTTTATATATGGCTGAAAATAAGTCTTCATGTTTCATCACCCCCCGGGATGATTTAACACTAGTATCCAGTATTCTTCAAATTATATCAGACTTTATGAAATCTT
This sequence comes from Ceratopteris richardii, assembly GCA_020310875.1. Classification (NCBI taxonomy): domain Eukaryota; kingdom Viridiplantae; phylum Streptophyta; class Polypodiopsida; order Polypodiales; family Pteridaceae; genus Ceratopteris; species Ceratopteris richardii. The sequence continues at coordinate 41,579,905 of CM035432.1, read as the reverse complement.
GGACGTCCTTCTTCATAAATCTGATCTTCAGTGATCAATACATGTATCTGAAACAAAATCTCTGAACCCTTTTTATTAGCATTGTACACATGCCAATAGCTTTCCATGTCATTCCTCAGCTTTCCAAATTGTAGAATAAGGTTAGCTCATCCTAACATAACAAAACCTTGCTGAAAGCATTTTAGGATTCATAACCTTCTGTAACATAACAAGTATCTTCTATCTTTCTGCAAGACAAACCTGATAGAACCTAAATCTTTGACTTACTTCTTCCAATGTTAAGAATCTTCACAAACAAAGGATAGACAACTGACTCATAAAAAGATCATGCAAGATCTATTCATGATCAATGATCTCTCTTGTGTAGAATCTGCTCTTATCAAACCTTCATGTCTGAATGTTTGATTTGCTACCTGAATGTCTCCAAGTGTCCATGTTTCACATAAAGTTGTAAAAAATTTCTTCAAACAAATCCTTTCCAAGAATCTGTAACTCCTACTTGAAACATAAGTGGACAAACTTCTCACCTTGAGAACTCCAAAAGCTGCAAGTTGATACTTCATAACTTTCATATTTTACCCGACTGAAATGTGACAGTACCTGCTTGACTTTCTTTTGGCTAACTCCACTTCTCAATCAAGTGATAGGATCTGATGGAACATCTTTTTGAATACAAGCATGTATCCAAAAATCAAGACAATCACTGAAAGTAGATTCTCCATTGACTTGTACATCAACAAGATTCTGAATTTTCTGAAGTTTCTGAAAATACTGAATATGAGGTAACCTTTTCCAAACATAAAACCTCAACCCAAGTCTTCAACATCTGCTACAAAAAGCTCTTTTACCTTAAGAGTTAGATAAAGAAGAAATATACTTCTCTGCAACTTGTCATATACCAAGTAGCTCTGTATTGACACTCCAAGAATTCTTTGAGGGAACATATAAGTTGCCTGTTTAAAAGCTTCAACTAAAACATAACTCATATACATATGAGTCAAAACATATATCTACTACTTTTCTTTCCCTCAATGCAATTCCTTGTCAAATCTACTAAATCATGACCAAGTATCATGCAAAATAAGAAACTGCTTCTTCTTCACACAAGATGTTCTCGTAGACTTGTCTTTGGGTGTAGAGGATGAAATAGGAAAAGTATATGGAAAATATATGAGAAAAGGAAGTCTTACTTTTCTTTTGGAAATGATGGACTTTCTTTTTCTGCATCTTTGTTCCACCTGATGATTTCAACATCTTCAAACTTCTCTTCCATACCTTTTGTTTTCTTCATCTAGTGAATATAGAATCATGTTTTATCATCTCCTCATATCTCTGAATCAAAATTCTGCTTCAAATGTCTGAGACGACAAAATTCACCAATCGTTGTCTGAATGATGAATTTGGCTGAAAAACTCATCCCATCTTCAGATTGGTCTTCTTAGATGAACTTTCTTGCCATGAAAGAGATCTCTCAAAACTCTCTAGAAAAACCTCTAGATACCTATTTTGATGTAGCTTTTAACTTTCAAAAGATGAAAGTGTATAAAAGCACTCCTTGAATTTCTTCAAATCTCTTCATAACTTCTCTTCTAAGACATGACCTGCAAATGATAATCTAATAGTAAAAATTGATACCTGTGATTTGATGTTGATCTGATTTCTTCATCTTCTCTAAACCATTGTTCTTCCTTGAATTTGAAGTAGCCTTCTCTTCATCAAGTATCGGTCTTCAAATAATACTTTTGTAAAGTATTTGCATACTCTTCCAAAAATATTCGGCTGCTAACAGATCATCAACTTCATACTCCACACTGATGAATACACATGTGACTGATTTGTCTAATTCTCAAATCTCTACTCATCTAGATTAAGTGTGTATGTCAAATGTCAAATGTTAGAAGATGCTCTTAAATCATATGTTGTAAATCTGGAATTCTGGAAACCTGGGAATATGAATGAGCCTTAATGCATTGATGCCAAAGATCTAAAGTTCTGAAACCAAAACCATAGTGCTCTGATACCAAATGTTGGAAGTGACGTAGGCCCTTGGCTCATGTCATAGGTCCATGGTTCCATAGGTCCAGCATATACAACATTAATTCTAGCATTCTTCAATATTGACAAAACATGAACATACCACAACTTAATCAAAGAGATGATGAGATAAAGATAGAGAAAGAATAGACGACATGTGTAAGGTGTTACGTAAGCCATCACTTACTCATACTATCATATATACCAATGTTCAATGTACAATGTGGGAGCAGAACTCTCAACCACTCAATGTGATGAGAAATAGATGGAAGAGTGAATGTACAAATATAACAATCATATTCAGATGTATGGGCAGAAATCTGAATATACATGAGATGTGTGACCTAATAGGTTATAGAAGAGTGAATATGAGTGACTGAAAGAGGAAGGATCAGTGTGAAACTGATAATCAACAAACCCTCATCTAACCTTAGGCTATGGAAGACCCTAAGTTAGATACGTGTGTGAAAAGATCACATACTTAAAAAGTAGCAAAGAATGCTAACAAGTTTGCTGCCGGAAATCCTCAAACTCATGTGAACAAACCTTCTCAAATACCTCATCCAAATATGCATAAAGCATATACGTACTGATTCTCTTGTACCTATGCCGAATAGGACTCCTTCTGATATGAACGCCACAACCTCCATAAACTTCAAGTAGTACCTGTGTGCATAAAGAGAATATGTACCTAAATACTTAACATAAGATGTAAATCTTATGTTAACCACCATCCAATGTCTTTGAAGTAGCCCGAAATCTTCTTGTAGAAGATAATCTTCAACTACAACATGTAGATGGCCGATCCTCACCATCAAGCTGCTAATGACCAAGTCTTCTTGCCATGAACAAGAGATAACCTCCTCTCCATGAGCCAGAGTGTGAGCACACCCTTCATCTTCTCCAAGAAGAATCATTAAGAAGAACTCCATAACTGCTCCTCAACATGCTTCAAGTTAGCACCATGGCTGCACCATGTGCTAGACGAAACACCACCTCTATTGAGGTCCAAGCTCAAGCTTGTGTTGAATACTAGGTGAAGGATGAATTACAATGAGCCCAAAGTGCTTCTTATATAGTAGTTTGTCCATCCTTGAAAAGCTTACCAAAAGCAACCAATAAAGCCATGCGCAATACGATTGCAAGAGAAAATAAATCAAACGCATTCGCATTGTGTTCGTTGCTTTACCCAAAAGCAGATTCAATTCGAAAAACAATTCGTTCGTGCACGCCGCTGCTAGAGGCGGGATTTGAACCCAGCCCAATTATATGGGAGGGAAACATAGCCACGGCGCTCACACATTTTGTTGTACAAGAACTACAAAAGAGTTTTATAGATGCTGATCACGCCCGTCTGCTTGTGTGTACAAGGACTAAGAACACAAGCTACAGATGTTGTAGCCACTTGAGCAAGTGTTGACCAATGAGACATTGAATCAATGTTTTCCAACAAAATCTACAAGAATGACCTAAAAACAAGAATGCAACAAGTTCAATATATAAAGATCAGTATAAGGAAAAACCTAATGTCGGGAAATGAGTGAGCTTCCAAGGAACAAATGTGCCATCACTCTCGGTAGATAATTCTAATAAAGCTCAATGAAGTATCCCTAACATATACCGCTGCGACCACTATACATGTCAGAGAAACGAAAAACTGGTACGTGTAATCTGGATTGTCACATGTTGACCTTAATATGCATATGTATATGCATATGCATATGCATATACATATGCATATGCATATACATATGCATATGCATATACATATGCATATGCATATACATATGCATATGCATATACATATGCATATGCATATACATATACATATACATATACATATACATGTACATATACATATACATATACCTATACGTATACATATACGTATACATATACATATACATTTACATTTACATTTACATATACATATACATTTACCTTTACATTTACCTTTACATTTACATTTACATATACATTTAAATATACATATACATATACATATACAATAACATTTACATATACATATGCATATGCATATACATATACATATACATATACATATACATATACATATACATATACATAGGCATATGCATATGCATATGCATATACATATACATATACATATACACATACATATACATATACATATGCATATACATATACACATGCATATACATATACATATACATATACATATACACATACATATACATATACATATACATATACACATGCATATACATATACATATACATATACATATACATTTACATTTACATATATATATATATATACATACACATCTACATACACATCTACATACACATAGACATACACATAGACATAGATGGTTGGAACCAAGTTAAAGCCGTTCTTTAACGTGAGTCCAAAAGCATTGTATTGCGTAAACATGTCTTCTACTTGATCTGCTCGCAATCCCTGCTTAAATTTGGCAACATGGTCATAGGGATCTTTTGTCCCATCAAAAAGTTCTCATCGACTTTACTAATTGAGTGGGTCTTAGTATCTTTGGATGTTCACGTGGTCTAGGTAGAGGAAAATCATCCCTACCACCTGGTATTCTTGGTTCCCTTTGTCGTTCCAATCTATCAGTGTCCATGGTTGTTCTATCCCTCCCTATGGCGTGAGTGAAACTTACTTCTAGCCTTTCTTTGTTCTTCTCTCTTTGAGTACCATGTGCTGAGGATGTCCCAACACCATGATGACTAGTGTTCACATGTGCTCATAATGGGGGAACACTAACTCGCCTCTCCATGTATAGGCATGCCTCACATGATTTGACATTACAAATACTTTTTCTCAGGTATTGTCTAATTATACTACCTTCCTAGGCATGTCAGGTTCCTTGAATTCGTAAATCGTAATGGAGCCTATCTCACTAGGTTGTTCCATTTTGTATCTCCAAAATGCTTCATCATCGTCCTTATTCAGGAACAATTCAATGCTTCTATTATCTTGAGGGATCCATTCTGGGTTTAGTACTCTTGTCAGTACAAATTTCCCTCGAGGTGTCTTAGGTTCATCTCCTAATGTTTCTTTTCCTTGGGTTCCTGCTTATGTCTCGAGGATGACTACGCCAAACTCATTGGTATGATTAGGTTGATTACTTATGATGTACATTGTTCCTTCTTTGTCTATGTAAGCATCTCTCTTGAATTTCACCACTAGATGTTCCAATCCGATGGGTTGGTCAGGGTTATGCAACTGAACCACTAATCTTCTCAAACCATCCTCATATATGCGGGCATCTAGGTGGTTGGTTCGGACATATTCTAATTGGGTTTTGTACCTGAGCCCAACTTGTAAGGGTAACTATTCAATTGTTGTGCCCACAAACATGCAATAGTTCCTACACTTGCTTCTGATGATCGAAAGCTTTGTCGGTCTGACTTACCTATATGCTTGCCCGATCTAAGGTTCATGAATTTGTCTTCCTTGACCTCCCAGTACACTTTCTAATCGCCAATGCTTGTTCTTAGTCACTTGTTTTGTTCTTAATTCTTTTAAATTCTTGTCTTGTCTCAATATAAGCATGAAGAGTCAACTTTTCATTGTACGTTTAAATTCTCATTTCATCAGAATTAAGTTCTTTCCTTTATGTTTTTCATATCGCACACTTTTATCTAGCTCTTGGACTTGAGAAAATTAAGTCTCTTAGACTTGTTGCATTCCTATTGTCATCCTAATTCAATCCACAGTGCTCGACGTTTAGCCTAAGGTAATAATTGATTGAGGGGGTTGAGTATTCTTCCAACCTCGAGTCAACTTCTTTGCTAACTCTGATGCCCAAGAAGTCACGCTTCCCAAACCTTGCATACACCACCTCACTTGCCTTGATTGCCTTGGATAACTCTTGCTAGACCTGTACGATCCAAAGTTTAGACCAATTCTTAAATCAATGATCAAATACTTTGATATATACACCTTTAAGGGTCCATTTTCCTTATCAAATGCCCCCTTGCTTTCCTAGTCCCCCCAGAGCTCAAAAATTGGACTTCGAATGAAAATGTTATGGATGTTCAGGCTCTTGGGGGTTAAAACGGTAATCAAATTCTTTTCCAAATATGAGTTAAAGGGTCTTAAATATACCTAATCACTCACAAATTCACTCAAAATAGGCCTTATATTTGCAAAAAATAAAAACCCTAATTTGGCATTTCAGGTGGACAATCGCGATGATCTGAGGTAATCGCGATGGTTTGAGGTAATTGCAATGGTCTAGGTCTGTCGTGATGGTCTAGTTGAACCATCATAATGGTCTGGAACTGTCACGATGGTGTGCAATTATCGAGGCATCGCAATGGTCCGAATTGATCAAGCAGTCATGATGGTCCGATGACCCGTCGTGATGGTCGGACTAACGAGCAGTCATGATGGCACTAGCCCATCACGATGGTCAATGGTCATTGGAACCGATGCAATGGCATGAGCCCATCACGATGGTCATGAGGCATCATGATGGCTTGAGCCAATCGGGATGGTTTGACAATTGATGCATCACGATGGCATACCTATATTGTTGTGATGGTGTGAATTGATACATGGCAAGAGGGTTGTCGTGATGGCATGAACCAATCGCAATGGTCAGGTTGAGCTGTCGTGATGGCATGCGCCAATCGCGATGGTGCGACAAAATCACGATGGTGTGAGCCCATCGCAATGGTCCACCAAAATGCAAATTTTTGCAATGCATTTGTGAATTCCTATGTGTGCAAGTGTGCTCTATATCATGGTGTAGATGCTTACCAAAAAATCTGACTTTGTCAAACCATCACAATAGTCCAACTCCAACGGTAGATATGGCAAAAAGTCTGATTTTTGACCTTTTTGGAGCTCTCTGTTGTTCTGAAGTATTGTGCCTACAAGAAAACTCAAAAACACACACACACATACAAGCTCAAAAGCTCTCTCTCTCTCTCTCACATGCACAAATGAGGGAAATGAGGAGGATAGGTGGATATGGTGACATTTTAATTTTTTTGGAGTGGAAGAAGATGATGCAATGGTGAAAGAGGAGTGTAGAGGAGATGAAAAATGCAAACTATTGGAAAACAACAACAAAAACTGAAATGTTTACCTTCGAACACCAATTCTCACTATACTCTTACCATCACACATTCGTCCTAGAACTCGATCCCAAGCAATGGTGCCAAATTTGGTGTTGATCTAACACAATGATAAGCACCACGTTAAAAAGATCCACCTCCTTAATGTCAATCCGTGGAAGAGATAGGAGTGATATGAAGATTGTGAATGCAAGATGTAGTGAGAGTGAAGGTGAGAAGCATGGAGATGCACACACACATACACACACAAGGAAGAGACAAGCAAGACACAATGGAAGGTTGAAAGTAGACTCTATTTCTCAATAACACTCTTACAAGCTCAAAATGGTTCTAACCTCTTCTCAACTCATACAAGCTAACCTCAAAAATAAGCTTTCTAGTTCTTTTTATAGATTCTAGATTAGTTTTGATCAGTTTCACATCTAGTGTGTTGCATAGTTAAAAAATAGGTTCTCGGCATTATTTGGAGGTCTAAACGAGATCTAAAAATAGCCAAAGTTGGTATTCTTCTTCTAGCTAAGCTCCTAAAGCTCGAGGACTCCTCAGCTTGCACAAAATGGAGCTACTAATTACAAATGTGGGTGTTTCTATGATACATATGTTACAAAAGTGATAAAAATCATTGTTTGGGGTTTTGAGAAAGTAATATAAAACATATTTCTTTGGAAAAAATTGAATGCATGGCTCCCCATGACTCTTTATAGTCCACCTTTACATGGTTCCTCTACATATGTGCCTTTGGCTATTGTCAACAGCTAGTCTCCATTGATCTCCTTCAAGTTGAGGTTGATCTTGAACTTCTTCAACTTGCTTGAATCCATGAATCTGGTCATGATATCTTCTAGTTGCTAATTGATGTCCACTTTCTTTGCTATTACCTTTGCTCTAATGAAGTGATAATGGATCTCTATGTGCTTGCTTCTTACATGGAACATAAGATTGCTTGCTAGATGAATGCTTGATATGTTATCTCCAAATATAGTAAACTCTTTGACATCCACATCCAAGTCTTTGAAGAGCTCCTTGAGCCAAATGATCTCATATTTAGCAAGTGCTAAGGCTCTATACTCAGCCTCAATAGTTGATAATGCAAGTATAGATTTCATCTTGGCCATCCATGAGATGAATCTTTGACGGAGCATGAAGAAACTATTTGGAATTCATTCCCAAGCTTGACCTTGACCCATTTGATACCTGGCTCATCTCTGCATGTTAAAATCAAGTCATCCACATATATGCATATGTAGACAATTAGTCCTCCTTCCCTCTCGAGGTGTAGGGAGGGATCTGCATCACTTGCCTTGTATCCACACTTGCACAAGTACTCCACAAGTCTTTGATTCGATGCCCTAAGAGCTTGCTTTAAAACACACAATGGTTTTCTAAGTTTATAACAAAATTTGAATATTTAGGGTTTCAAACCCTAATGGTTGAATCACATAGACTGTCTCCTGCATAAGAAAAGAATTCTTTACATCCAATTGATATATTTTCCACCTTCTACATGTGGCAATCCCAAGGATTTCCCTAACTATGGTCATCTTTCCAACTAGGCTAAATGTTTATTCATAGTCAATCCCATAGGATTGAGCAAATCCCTTTGCCACAAGCCTTGCTTTGTACCTAGCAATTGAACCATCAGAATTTCTCTTCAATTTATAGACCCATTTGTTGCAAATTAAATTCATCCCTTCTTGTCTTGAGACTAGAATCCATGTGGCCTTCAACTTCATGTCCATCTTCATCAAGCTCTACCAATCTTGCCTTTCCATTATTCATTGATTGATGAGCTGAAGCCATGCTTGAATTTCTTTGTATGCTTGAACCACTGATTTCCAAGCTATCTTGAACCTTAACTTCATATCTCCTCTCTGCCTCTTCGATATCTTCATCCTACAATGGAACTTTGGAAGTATACCATGGTTTGAGTTCATCAAACACTACATCTCTAGATACCTTTGACTCCTTTGTATTTGGTTTGTAGCACATGTAAAATTTTTTCTCCATAGAATAATCGATGAACATACATCTTTTAACCCTTGCATCCATCTTACCTCTAAATTCTTGAGGCACATGTGCATAGCAAACACACCCAAAGATTATAACGTGTGAAAGATATGGTTTCCTTCCACTCCATGCATGCTCAAGTGTCATGTTGTGTACCCTTGATGTGGGACACCTATTCATCAAGTACACAGCAGTAGATACATCATCTACCCAATATGTTAAAGGCACGTTCACTTCATTTAACATGCTCCTAGAAATTTTATCAATATAGCTATTCTTGTTCTCTGCCATCCCATTTTGTTGGGGAGTATGCCTGCAAGTGATTTGCCTCTTTATTCCTTGGTCCCACAAGAATCACTAAATGCATGGGAGGAAATATTCTCCCACTTCATCTGACTTTAGGGTTTTGATGTAGAAAATTGTCTCCTTCTTGTCACAAGGAAGGAGATAAGGAAGAGAGCTCACTCACACACTCTCACGCTCAAAGAGGAGCACACACACAAATTGAGGCAAGGAAGAATGATCTTCTTCTTCTACTACTACATAAAAAGAATATACAAGAATGACCTAATACAAGAATACAACTAGATCAATATATAAAGAACAAGAAAAGCTCAATGTCCGCGAATGAATGAGCTAGCAAGAAACAAGTGTGCCATCACTCTTAGTAGATGAATCTAGTAAAGCTCACTATAGTATTCCTGACATATATCGATGTGACCACTGTACATGTCAGAGAAATGAAAATGATATGTGTCATCCTTGATCATCACATGTTGAGGTTGATATCTCAACATTCCCCCTCAAGCTCAACATCATGTCCTCTTATCCAAGAATCTTCCAAAACTTCTTCAGCTTCTTTGCTTCAAGTGCTTTAGTGAAAATATCAATAACTTGCTCATCTATCCTCACATAAACAAGATCAATATCAACTGCTAATACCTTCTCTCTGATGAAGTGATAATGTATCTTGATATGCTTTGTTCTAGCATGATTTTGGGGGATTCTTTAGTTGAAAAATACTTTAGAGTCTTTGTAAGAGAAGAAGGGAGAAGAAGAAGAGATAAAAATGCACCAGAAGCCTCTGTGTCTTGATTAACAATAATAAATACAATATCCTTGTCTAAATTGAGACAAAATTGCTTCTTGTGCATAGGGCATAGGCCAAAGAGCACACACAAGTATACAAAAATACCACAATTCATTGTGTGGTCAACCTCCTCTATGCCAGTCCTCCACCTTGTCTAGTAGCTTGCCCTTCTGTACACCTTGCACTTAAGCTTCCAATAAGATTGAAGGAAGGATCACTCTCTGTTGTCAATGTGCAACACTTCCTTGATGGTACTTTTTCCACCTTAGCGGCTCTCCTCCTTGCTCTTTGCATACTCACTCTTCAAGTCTCTTGCTCATTCTTCCTCCTTATTCTAACTCCTTAGTCCAAGAATTCTAATACCTTGGTTGTATGTCGATTCTTCTTACATACTTTGCTTCAACTCCTAGTGTATCTTCGTGCTCACTTTGATGTCCCAAGAGTCACTTTAAGGCCAATGATTGCCTATTTTTTCAGGTAGTGACTTTAGGAGAAACAAAATTTTAAATGGGGGGCCACACATAAACTTGTGCATACCACTTTCTCTTCATATCTTTTCCATTTTTGTCTTCATTTCTTCAAAATATGTGCATAAAGAGGGTTCACCAAAACCTTCAAAAACACTTAAAAACCTTGAAAATCCTTCAAAAGGATAATTTTGCAACCTACATTCAACCTTTCTTGCAGAACCATTGTGAACAAGTGCTTTGTGCACTACCTATGCACCCTTGTTCTCGACCACTTGTGTGCCATCTGTGCACCACTTTGCACTTTTGCACCACCTATGTGCATCACTTGCAGAGTCATCACTTTGACCTTTGACTAGTTTGACCATTGACTAGCTAAACACATGAAAAATAGGATTTTGTGCTAATTGAATGCTGCTAAGATTATCACAATAGATGATGATCCACTTTTGCACTTTCACATCTAAATTTTGCAAGTAGCATCTCTAGCTATGATGCTTCACATTCTGCCATCGCAGCACCTCTATACTCGACAAAGGAGTAGTGGGTTGCTTCTTGCTGCTCCATGTAATAGTTGCACTCCCAAGTGAGGATAGAAAGCCACTAATAAATCTTCTATCTAGAATACTACCAGCCCAATCTGCATCGGTCTATCCATGAACCTGCAAATCTACACCAACTTCATAAAACAATGCATAATCCAAAGTAGCACTCACATAACATAGAGTGTGCCTTTAAGCATCTAAATGCGCTTTCTTGGGAACTTGCATAAATTGAATTCAATTCCAATGGTGTAGCTTAGATCACACCTTCTAATTGTGAGATATATTAAAATTTGCACAATTTTCTTGTACATAGTAACATTTTCCAATGCTTCACCTGATGTAGTATCCAACTTCAAATTTTGATCTAATGGCATAAAGATTGGCTTAAAATCATCCATACCATACTTTTGTAGCATACTCAAGGCATATTGCCTTTGTGACATCCATATACATGTTTCTATACGCATAAACTCAAATGCCCAAAAAATAGCATAGCACATCAAGATCTTTCATGTCAAATTCCTACATAAGGAGTTTTTTTACCTCTTTAATGTTGTATTCATTATCACCTCCCACAATCAATTCATCAACATAAATAGCCACAATTGTGATGCCATCATCCCCCTTCCTTGCATATTATGAATGATCTGCATCACACATACAAAATCCAATGGTGGTTAAGTAATCAGCAATCCTTGCATGCCAAGCACGAGGGGCTTGTTTAAGCCTGTACAAAGCCTTTTGCAACCTGCAAACATATTCTAGGTGCTTTGAATCTTCATATCCTTGTGTCTGGTCGATGTGTACTTCCTCTTGCAAACCACCATGTAAGAAAACATTCTTCACATCAATATGATGCAAAGTCCATTCTTTTGTTGTATCTAATGCAACAAGTACTCTAACAGTAGAGATTTTAGCTAGAGGGATGAACATTTCCTCATAATCAATGCCATATGTCTATGCATATCCTTTTGCTACCAATCATGCTTTATACCTGCTTACGCTACCATCAGCATTGTGCTTTACCTTCTAAACCCACTTGCAACCTATGGGTTTCTTGTGACAATGGAATCAACTTCCATGTTTCATCCATAAAGTGCAACCATCTCCTCATTCATACCTTTCTCCCAATCTGCATTTCCAATTTCATCTTCAAAATAAGAAGGTTCCGCATCTTGTATTACCTTGGTCATGTAGGGACAATGACGAGCCATCTAATTATCATACATCAATCATTGCATTGAATTCCGCATCCTCCTAGATCTTCTTGGTCTTGGTTCACTTCTCCTTGTATCATTTTCATGTGTCTTTCTTACTCTTGGAGTCTTCATAGAAGGAAATCCAAGTCCCTCAGCAACGCTCTCTTCTAAACCACTTGAATCTCCATCAATGTCTTCAAAACCTGTAGATGTTTTACTACCAGTAGAAATCTTTTCTTTAACTTTCTTTGATGTAGTTGGTCAATTTTCTAGACTGAAACTTCCATGCAATCTTCCACTCCATGGATTTGAGTTGGAACTATTGCTTGGTGATGCATCACATCCACTCAAAACTTGAGATTCTTCACTTGATTTTTTAGCATTTCCTTTTTCATTTGAGTCAAGGTTAAGTCGTTTTTTGGCATCTACATGGAAGCTTGACATTTCATAAAACACCACATCTTGCAAACTGTTCAGCCACATCCTCGTCTTGGTTACATAGTTAGTTACACTTTCCTTTGGTTGCTTTCTTAGGGTTGTAAACTCCATCCATAGCTGGTTCTCCCTAGCTCTTGTATTTGATGAGAAGTATGAAGAAAGTACTTCCCAAGTCTCCTGGGAGGTCTTGCAATTCCTAATGTGAGGTAATAAGAAATCAGATATTGACTTAAGTATATAAGACCTGGCAAGAGCATCCTTTGCGCACCATGTAGTTAGCCTTTCTTGCTCTTCCCTTGTAGGTTGATGTTTGCTCCTCAATGTTGGCATTTCTTCATCTCCTGAGATGTATCCATATAAGTTTCTTCCTTGGAGGTAGTCTTGCATCCTTAGTGACCATGTTGAATAGTTGCTCCTGTCCAATTCATCAATGAATGATGAAAAACCATCTCCCATCTTGCTTTGATGTTGCTCTGATACCACTATTGGAGGAGATGGTGGATAGTCTCCAAAAATGAAGTGGTGCGGCAAAACCCTGCTTCACACCAACCAAGAATAAGTTCTAGAGAGTCTAGTAGGTGCCTTTAGCTTTCTATTGATCACAAATAATCACCTATGTGCTTTGGAACATGATCCTCTAATCCATGGATCAAAACAGATGAGTAAGAATTTGAACCAAGATCATAGACCTGCTATTTTAGTCTCTGCACATGTTCAATAGAATCAGATCTGAGCTCCCAACCTACTGCCAAAAAGCAAAATTCCTTTTGGTTCTGTTGGTGGATTCTTAGACAAGAAGGAGTTTGAGGGTTTGTAGGAGAAAAGGGAAGAAACAAGAAGAGAACATACACCTGGAGGCTTCTGCCAATTGATTACAGTAAGACACTTACAATGTTTGAAGTACAAGACAAGCCAATACCTCTGTGCACAATCCCACTGAGTGCCCAATTACAAAATACCCAATATCCCAAAGTCTTCTTGCCGCTGGCCTCCTCTGCACCAGACCTCCACCTGCTTCAAGCTTATCCTTGTGCACACCTTGCACCAAGCTTCCACAAAGGGGGGAGGAGTGAATACCTTCTGTCGGCACGCGCACGCTACAGTGAGACCTTGAGATCCTTGGGGGAGTATAGCTTAGCACTCTCTGCACAAAATCCTTAGTCACTCTCCATGCACCTTACACTTCCACTTCTCTGTGTCGTACACTGGTGACTCTTGCACTTCTCTCTCTTGCTTCCTTAGACTATGCTCTCTTGCTTACTCTAAGATTGGTCCAAGAATGGCCCTTGCCTTGATGTGAGTGTGCCGATCCCGTACGCTCCTAACTGCCATGGTATCTTGGTGCTCACTTTGATGTCCCAAGATTGTCCTCCCAAGTGGCAGCCAACGACTCACTGTTTTGTCCTGTAGTGGCTTTAGTCTAAAACCAAAAATTTTAATGGGGGGCCATACTTTCACCTGTGCGTACACTTTGCCGCTTCACATACCTTCATGTTTCCTTTTAAGTCTTCACTTTTGCACATAAGAGGGGGTTTCACCTGAACCTTCCAAAAACACTTTAAAACACCCTTTGAACCTTAGGGAAATTAGAGAAAATACCTCTGCAACCTGCAACCCATTTTCTCCAATTTACCCTTTGTGGACAATTCATTGTGCACTACCTGTGCACTTTGACACCTGCACTTACACACTTTGATTTTGCACCTGTTGACTTTGACCTTGACCTTGTTGACTTTGACTAGTTGACTTTGACCAGTTGACTTTGACCAACATGACTTTTATGGGCTCAACAGTTGCCCACCACCTAATGTGCTCTCCGTCCCGGAGAGCTACAACCAAACCCAGAGCATATAGGATACATGACAAGAGAGGAGCAAAACTGTAATAGGACAGCTGAGCAGCAACCAAGACCATCAAGAGCATCGGAGAAAGCACCAGAGAGTACTCAGCAAGGTGGGGCGGGGACAGGGGGTGGAGGGGGGGGCGGTGTGGGGAAGAGGGGAGGGGGGGAAAGGATGGGGTGTGGGGGTGGGGTGAGGCAGAGGGGGAAAAGAGGAATTAATTGAGGGTGGCAATGAAAGAAACCCAACCCAACTAGAGAGAAACCAACCTTTAGAACATAGTCAGAGTAATAAAACAACCAATAATCAACCAAAGATGACAAAATGAACACACAATGAACACTGAACCATAACTCATATAAAAGCAGAAATGAACAAGGAAACAACTGTCCATGGTGAGTACATGAAGTGCCAAGGACTAGCAAGGAGTTGTCGATCAGAAGGAAGTGATGAGCTAAGGAATGACAAGGGAACCAAAAGGGATAAGTAGATGCATCCTACACCGAGCCTCACAACAAAATGAGTCTATGGAAAAACCAATGAAACTCTGGAAACGTAAGTATGAGTGAATACATAGAACCTAGTGGATAGATACGGAACGCATGACTATGGCAACGGTGGGGAAGGAGGCCTCTCTCCGAGAGGAACATCGTCCCGAGGGAGAGGTAAGTCGGGTGAGCCGGGGGGAATGATGGCTGCCTCCTCAGTGTAGGCAGCAATCCTGCTCCTGTACCTGCGGAGGTGATCGCGCTCTCGGCGGACCAGTCGACACGCACGACTATCACAAATGCCTAATGACGCACGCTGGCGGATCTCCATGAGAGCGCGAGTCGCAACATCAGCCTCATCTCGATACCGGTCCCGGTCCTGCTGCATAGCCCGCAACGCATCCAGCGAGGTCTGCCACTGAGCTGCGGCAGCAGCACGAATGCAATCGATCGTCATAGCATACTGCTGGTGAAGTGCAGCGGTCGCTGAGACGGAATCAAGGGAGAGACGGGCTGCATCGGCGCCATCACTCGCGATGAGGCTCGCATCACGAAGTAGGCCCAAAAATGGTGGGTCGTCGTCGAGGCTAGCCGGGATGGAAGGCTACGGGTCGGAAGGCTGCGTGGCGGGTGGTGGTGGGGGTGGGGCCTGGTTAGGCTGGGGGTAAGTGGGAGAAGCCGAGGGTGAGGTAGGATGACGGGAGGTGGAAGCAGACTCAAGGGATATGGCTGGAGAGGAAGGGGGCTGGGAGGCAGCGGCCGAGGGGTGGAAATGAATGGGCGAGGCAGGGGTAGGGGCAGGAAAGGAATCCATCAAACGCGTACGGACGCGGCGAGCTGGAGAGGGAGTGGAGGCGGCGATGGAAACAGATGCCTGCGGAAGAGTGCCAGGGGCGGTGGGCACGACAAGTGGTGGCGGAGGAGGGGGATGGGAAGAATGGACAATAGGTGGAGGATGGGCGGGGTCAAGAGTGCGGCTTGATGCTATGAGCTGTGTACCAGGCAGATGAAATAGCCAAGCCAACACTGGGGCAGAATAAACGGAGAACGAACGGGTGCCCCGATGGAGGGCAGTATGGAATCGGCGAGAGCGCAGGAGGAACGACTGGAACATGAGAGTGCCGTATGGAAATGGGCGGCCATGTAAAAAACAGAAGAGGGGGTCAGCTATATGAATATCGTGCAACGGAAGGTCTGAGGAGGGACTACGGAATAAGAAGAAGAAAATGAACGAATGAAGGACAGCGAGCTGGTAGTGGGTGGGCATGGCATCAACTCCATATAATGAAATGCAGAAAGCGATGGTCTCTTCCCGAGATAACCCCGAGTAAATGGACTGCGGAGCATGAAACGAATGAATGCTAGAACCTATGCCGGCAGCTATGACCGCAGGGGTCAGCGAGCCGGATGGAAAATGAGGGAAGTCAAGCAAGGCTGTGCGAATATTGGACCTTTCTGCCTCGGATAAGAGGAGGGAGGCCAGTCGCCAAAGACCGGCCTGACGCAGGCAACCCTCGGGAAGGAGATCGATGAGCGGGATGGGAGGCAAGGCTAAATGCAGGCGGATGGATAGGGTCGAAGATGGGTCACGATAGTCAACGATGGAGGACGAGGGTGGACGGGGAACAGGAGAGGTGGAATGACTACCGGAACTACGTGCGGGTCGGCCACTAGAACTATCGGAGAGCGTCGGCACGGATGTGGGAGGCGGCGCTGCAACGGGAAGGTGGGACCTGGGGGAAGAGGTCTGGGGCTATGTAACGAGGAACCAGAGAGGGAGAGGCACGGAAGGGAAACCGCGAAAGGCTGACTACCCTGTAAATGGGTAGGGGTGGAAGGCAAAATAGGGCGTGGTGCGCGAGGGACGGGGTGGACTATGGAGGGAAGGGTGGCCCGAGGGGCGGGGTGGAGGATGGCGACAGGGACGGTCGAGATGGAGGCCAGAGTGGCGGACTGGGAGGGAGCCAGAGGCAATAGGGGGCCTACCTCGGGCTGGAAAGGACCAAAAGCCAAGGCTGAAGGAGCAAGCTCCGAGTACGCCTCAGTAGCCATGGAAGAATCCTGCTGGGGAGCAGAAGACGCCATAGTTGCAGAGCAAAACGCTGGCACAAAGTGCTGCTGCAACCACAGATAGCAATGGCTTAAGAAGATAACTCGAATTTTACTGGGAAAAAACCAAGGAAAACATATGAACTGGGGACAGAGAACCCAAAAAATGGATCCGGCATGAGCAAATACCCTAAAAACGACTGTAAAAACGTGAGAAACAGAGGGGTACAAAGATAAATACAGTGGAAACAACAATAGAGAGTGAGACTATAGACAAAAATAATAATAAAAATAAAATAAAATAAAATAAAAAGAAAAAATTAAACAAATAATAAAAATAAAATTAAATAAAAGAAATAAATAATAAACTAAAATAAAATAAAATAAAATAAAATAAAATAAAAATAAAAATAAAAATAAAAAGAAACTAAAATAAAATTAAAAAAAAAAAGAGAAGGGGATACCTTTTTTGGGGGGCCGCTTGAAGTGCCGGCTGAGCGGAAGGGGGGAGAGTATTATATAGGGGCGCGTGGGGGGGGGAGGGGGGGGGGGGGGGGGGGGGGGAGAGAGGGGGGGGGGGGGGGGGGGGGGGGGGGGGGGGGAGGTTTTGTGGCTTTTTTTTTTTTTTGGCAAAAAGAGAAAACGCCCCCTATGGGACCTCTCTTTTTTTTTTTTTTTTCTCTCTCTCTCTCTCTATATATATATATATATATATTTTTTTTTTTTTTTTTTTTTGTTAAATTGCCCCAAAAATCAAAGAAAATACATAAAAAATCCAAAAAATTTGCAAAAAAATTCAAAAAATTCTCAAAAAAATTCTCAAAAATTTTGCTACAGGCCTAAGCTAGAATTTTTCAATCAAACCTACAGGGAGCTTCCTTTATTCCTCAAATTTGGCCAGAAAATGACATCGGAAAGGGATAAAAATGCCAGAAAAATGCTAAAAATGCTAGAAAATTTTCCAAAAATACCCAAAAGTTTTACTTTTGCAGAGGTTATGAAATGCCTTCTAGGTTTTCTAAAAACCCCAGTATCAAGGATGAAATGGATAAAGAAAACTACTAAAACTGAGCAAATTGTGATGAGAAAGCTATGTACAACCTGGACAGATTTTGCAGGTCCAGGTGATCCATACTTCTTCAAGGTTGTTGATGATAGGCCTTGAGCCTTGATATGTTGACCAGTGGCAAGGCCTCTCCTTTCAGCGTCTCTAACTCCACAGCACCCCAATTCAGCATTGTTTTGACTCTATAAGGTCCTTCCCAATGTGGAAGCCATTTTCCTCTCAGTTGTGTATGAAGATGAGGTCTATGGAGAAGAACTGACATGCCCGCTTCAATGTTGTTGTTCCATAGATGTCGATCATGTGCCTCCTTCCTCTTCATCTGAGTCTCTATCAATTGTTTCGTTGCTAGTAGACGAATCTCCTCCACTTTATGTAGTGCTCCGAGCCTCTGAGAGACCTCACAATCCTTCTTGCCCTGCCTGAATGCTATCTTAGGTGAACCATGTAAAAATTCAAAGGGCTCAATGGGAAATATGCCATAAACTAGCTGGAATGGAGAATATCATGTGGCCTCTTTGTAGGCTAACCTGTATGCCCACAGTGTACCTTGATAAGCAATGCCCCATGAAGTGGGCTGCAACATACACTCCTTTCTTAACATTGAGATTAAAACCTTATTTGTCGACTCAGCCTGTCCATTGGCTCTTGGATAGTAAGCACAAGAGGTCCTATGTAGAATTCTATACCTGTTAAAAATTTCCTGCAGGACCTTATTGACAAAATGTGTACCTTGATCTGTACAAATTTCAAGTGGGCATCCAAACCTACAAATGATGCTACTATAAATGAAATCGGCAATAGTTTGGGCAGTGCAATCGGGGGAGGCAATAGCTTCAGCCCACTTTGTCGCATAATCTGTAGCTATCAAGAGATATTTTTCTCTTTTTGGAATTGCGGGAGGGTAGATGGGCCCTACAAAATCTAGCCCCCACTTCTCAAATGGTTGCCAGGAAGTGGAAACAACCAAGGGGTTATGCCTCTGCTTTGTTGGCTTACGTCCACACCTCTGGCAAATGTCACATGCCTTTCCCCATTCATCTGCATCCCTAAATAGTGTAGGCCACCATAGACCAGCATCCAGTATCCTCTGACTCATAATATGCCCTGGAAGGTGCCCACCACCTGTTCCTTCATGTGCAGAGTGAAGGACTTCCCTCACTTCTTCTTCTTCCAAACACTTCTTGAACCTGTCATCCTTTCCCTGTCTATACAATTTATCTTCAATGAAGGTATATGGTCTACTCTTGATTAGCAGTCTCTTCTTTTGTACAGCACTAGCCTTTTCTGGATACAACCCAGTTTTAATGAAATTTTTTATGTCATAATACCAACCTTGAGCTTGTACAGCAAACTGATGAGCATCTGGAAAGTCATCATTGATTCCACTAGTTTGATTCATCATATTGATTCTGGATAGGTGATCCGCCATAACATTTTCTTTACCTGGTTTATGGACTATAGAAAAATCAAACTCTTGGAACAACAATAACCACCTCCATATTCTACCATTGGCTTGTGGTTTGTTGAGTAGGTATTTTAGTGGTTGGTGATCTGTTATAATAATAAATTTTACTCCAGTAAGTAATGACGGAATTTTTGGACAGCAAAGACCATTGCTAGGGCTTTCCTTTCTGTAGTACTGTAATTCCTTTCAGCCTTGGTCAAGATTCTACTGGCATATTGAATTGGTCTGTCCACTTTAAATTCTTCACTGGGTTGGGTCAAAACTGCCCCCACTGCATAGGCACTGGCATCTACATGTATATGAAAGATTTTTTACCACTCAAGTGTGACCAAAATAGGAGCAGACACTAACCTTGACCGTAATGTTTGATATGCTTTTTCCTCCTCTTCTTCCCATTTAAAAGGTACTTCCTTACCTGTAAGTCTAGCCAGAGGTCTGGCTATCTCTGCATACATTTTTATAAACCTTCTATGGTATCCAGTATGCCCCAAGAAACTCTGAATCTCTTTAGGGGATTTAGGTTTAGGCAACTTTAATATAGAAATGATTTTGTCAGGATCTGGGGCCATACCTTTAGCCGACACCACATGTCCTAAGAGGGTTCCTTCTGTCACAAGGAAATGACATTTGTTTGGATTGAGCTTTAACTTAGTCTCCCTGCATCTTTTGAAAACATTCTGCAGCTGCCTCAAGTGGTGGTCCAAACAATCTAGAGGAGTTTCTTTGTGAGATCCTGAAAACGAAGAGAAGTCATCCATGAAGATTCTAAGTGATTCCAGCAATAGCGGGCCAAAAATGAGATTGACCGTTCTGTTAAAGGTGGCTGGAGCATTTCTGAGCCCAAATGGCATTTTTACATACACATATGTTCCCCAAGGTGTGATAAAAGCAGTCTTTTCACGATCCTCTGGATGTATTGATATTTGGTTATAGCCAGTGAATCCATCCATAAAGCTATATAATGCATGCCCAGCCACTTCTTCAATGACCTGTTCTGCAAAAGGCATTGGGAAACCATCTGGAATGGTCACCTTGTTGAGTGCTCTAAAGTCAACACAAATTCTGATTTTATTAGTATTCTTCTTTGGTACTATAACCATAGGTGAGAGCCACTCTGAGTGTTCAACAGGAATGATGATTCCTGCATCCTCCATCTTTTGGATTTCCACATAGACAGCTTCAGCATATTTTGGATTAAGTCTATAACTCTTTCCTCTTATGGGTTTGGCTCCATCAACCAGAGGGATTCTATGCTCTCCATAAGTTGCAGGCACTCCTTCTAAGTCTTTATAATGCCAAGCAAAAACATCTACATACTGGGTCAAGAATGATTTTACCTTTTCAAGGAGCCTTGAGTGGCTCCACAACCAAGTGGCCACCAAAACTGGCCGATTATTTTCTTGAGTTCCTAATTGTATTTCTTGGACAGGATTTATCTCTACCATATTATCTTCGTGTGCATCTGCTTCCTTGTCTCCTTCTACTAGCTTTTCGTGCATTGCTTCATAAGCAGGTGTATTTTGGACTTCAATGTGTTCCTCCTTGTCCTGCATCCAGCCTGCAGGGATTTCTTGAATTGGGAAAGAACATTCTTCGCTAGAATTTTTTACCTTGCCTTTAGCTTTAGTAACCTCTTTATCTGTGGTTGTCATATCCTCCTCCAAGTTATATTTGAGGGGTGTCTTCCTGCCCCTTCTGTGGTTTGTGATGGGCTCTCCCAATCCATCAACCTGGACTTTTTCCTTATCTTCATCATAATCTTCAGTTGTGCAAGAATGATTAAGAAAAATTCCAAAACAAGAGGAAGAATTTCCTGCTTGGAGCCAATTTAGAATATCCTCTTCTTCCTCGAAATCCAAATGGGGTTGATCCTCCGATTCTGTTTCCATGCATATGCCAACTGTTTGCATCATGCTAGTGTTTCCTTGATTATCTGGGCCCTCTTCTAAATGAATCTGTGTCAGCTCTTGCCCTTTCTTTTGTACCCACATAGTGTCCTTGCCCCAATCATGAATGACACTTGCATGCCTCAGCCATGGTCGTCCAATTAAGAGAGGAAATCCTCCTTCAACCTGGGGCAATCTTAAAACCACGAAATCCAGAATGAATAGATTACCTTGTACTTCAAGTGGAAATTTTGGGATCACTCCCAAGGGCCTTACTTTGCTCTGATCTGTCAAAGTAACAGTGAAATTTGCAGGCCTTGAAGGGTGGAGTCCAATCTTTTCCATTGTATGTTCAGGCATCAAGTTAATGCCAGAACCACCATCCACAATAACTCCTTGAAATTCATGACCCTTGATAGATACTGTAAGCCGAGGACTTTTATAATCTGTAAGGGGTGCTTCCCCTACAATTTTTCCTTTATGTGAAACAGCCGTCTTTGCCACCAAACTTGTAGTGGAAGCTTCATCAATTATCTGCAATAACTCTGACCTGAATTTCCCATCCATCTTTATTAAATCAAAAATACTAACCTCCTTTTTCATGGACTTGAGTAGTTTTGAAGCCTCTGATTCCTTGAGAGCATGGGCTCCAGTTGACTTATCAAACTCCTCATGAGCCCTCTTGAAGGCATGCCCAATGGCATCACTGGTGCATATGAGATCTCCTTTTTTACCTGTGTTGACTTTATCTTCAAATGTTTCTCTATTTTGATTCCCTTCCTTAATCTTTGATTCTTGTCCTATGTCTGCTTGAGCTTTCCCCTTGCTTCTTGTCTGCACAGTCAAAGATTCTATTTCTTCTAATTGCACCACCCTGGTAGATGGTGATGGCTCATTGACTAGATCACGCACTTCTTCTTTGTGCACAGAAATCATTTGGATATGGGGCCCTGATGAAGAAGCTTGATTCTTAGGACAACAATTTGTATAATGGTCTCTGGCCTCAGGGCAGTTCCTGCAAGGAGGGGCATTCTCTGGTAGGGTGCACCTACTTTGATAGTGCCCGCATTCTCCACATCTAAAACAGATGATTGGCCTCCTAGGTCCATTTCAAAAATTATTCCTCTGTCTAGGATTATAGTTGTTACCTTGGTTCGGTGCAGCAGCCATCACATTTGTGGTTGTTGGGGGTCCTCCTTGTGTCCAGTATGTTGTTGCAGGCATTCCCCTTGATTGGCATTCATGGGCCTCATGGCCAACTTTCCTGCATAATTGGCAAGTTACACTTAACAGAGGACACTCACTTACTATATGTCCTTGTTTGCTGCACATGGAACACCAAATGCCACTCTTGATGCCACCTCCCTTGAGCTCCTGCAACTCCTGTCGCAGCTGAGCCAATTCCTCTGCTTGGGCCTCCTCCTCCTTTTGGAGCTTTAGTGCTTCAATCTCCCTTCTCAACTGAGCAACAGCATTCTCTTCCTCTTTGTAGGGCTTATTTCTTTTTAAGCCCTCCAGCTCTTTCCTTAGCTGTATCACTGGATCCTCCATTTCTGTACCATATGTTGGTTGGGAAGAAGTTGCTCCATACTGGTACCTTATCTGCTCCAAGCGGGTGGCTGTGTTGATGAACTCCTCTATGGAGGCAGTAGGTAACACTAACTCCTTTATTTTTCATTGGGTGGCCACTGGTAGGGGCTTAGCCAACCATTTCTTGACAAAAAAATCGTGTGGTGGATCTGGCAATTTAGCCATTAGTGCTTTGGCCCGAGTCACAAACTCTGGGAACTTTTCTCCTGGACCTAATCTTAAATTTTCTAGCTCTTCTATGATAATCTCTGCAGTGTTGCCATGCTGGAACTGATTTTTAAAAGCATCTTTCATCACATCCCAAGTGGTAAAATGGTTTTCAGCAAACTGGTTGAACCACTTATCAGCTAATCCCTCTAATGTGGCAGGGAAGAGAATTAAAAAAGCATCCTCCCTACCCATTAGGCCTCTAGTCTTACATAGATCCAAAAACCTTCTAATGTGTTCATCTGGATCCTCCTGAGCTAGGCCTTTGGAAGAAGGAAACTTTATATTTAATCTAGAGAGTAAAGTTTCCAAGTCTACCTGACCCGCCATGCTCTTGACTGATGATGTTGAAGATAGTGGGCTGGAGGACCTTCTAGCAACCTTCCTTCTTGTCTGCTTGTAGGTGACCCTCAATACTTGGGACCGGGTTGCGGTCATGAGCAGCTCATAGCCCACTGAATATGAAACTCTTGATAAGAATATTTTACCTTTTGTTTGATGAAGTAGCACTGTGGTTCTGTCGACACTTGATCTCTTCTATGCTTTGCACTTGGATTCTCCTAAGCTCAAATCTCCTTGGATGTCCCACTGTGCGTGCCAAATTTTGTTGGTGGATTCTTAGACAAGAAGGAGTTTGAGGGTTTGTAGGAGAAAAGGGAAGAAACAAGAAGAGAACATACACCTGGAAGCTTCTGCCAATTGATTACAGTAAGACACTTACAATGTTTGAAGTACAAGACAAGCCAATACCTCTGTGCACAATCCCACAGAGTGCCCAATTACAAAATACCCAATATCCCAAAGTCTTCTTGCCGCCGGCCTCCTCTGCACTAGACCTCCACCTGCTTCAAGCTTATCCTTGTGCACACCTTGCACCAAGCTTCCACAAAGGGGGGAGGAGTGAATACCTTCTGTCGGCACGCGCACGCTACAGTGAGACCTTGAGATCCTTGGGGGAGTATAGCTTAGCACTCTCTGCACAAAATCCTTAGTCACTCTCCATGCACCTTACACTTCCACTTCTCTGCGTCGTACACTGGTGACTCTTGCACTTCTCTCTCTTGCTTCCTTAGACTATGCTCTCTTGCTTACTCTAAGATTGGTCCAAGAATGGCCCTTGCCTTGATGTGAGTGTGCCGATCCCGTACGCTCCTAACTGCCATGGTATCTTGGTGCTCACTTTGATGTCCCAAGATTGTCCTCCCAAGTGGCAGCCAACGACTCACTGTTTTGTCCTGTAGTGGCTTTAGTCTAAAACCAAAAATTTTAATGGGGGGCCATACTTTCACCTGTGCGTACACTTTGCCGCTTCACATACCTTCATGTTTCCTTTTAAGTCTTCACTTTTGCGCATAAGAGGGGGTTCATCTGAACCTTCCAAAACACTTTAAAACACCCTTTGAACCTTAGGGAAATTAGAGAAAATACCTCTGCAACCTGCAACCCATTTTCTCCAATTTACCCTTTGTGGACAATTCATTGTGCACTACCTGTGCACTTTGACACCTACACTTACACACTTTGATTTTGCACCTATTGACTTTGACCTTGACCTTGTTGACTTTGACCAGTTGAGTTTGACCAGTTGACTTTGACCAACATGACTTTTATGGGTTCAACAGGTTCTATCTAATTAACTTGGATAGCTACCAATCATGAGTTATTTCAATAAAAAAGATGGACTACACACTGAGAATGATGCTTAGCAAGTTAGGGGACTTGCCCGACATTTTTTAGGTGCATTAGTGTGTAGACCAGAGAGCAAAGATATGATGATATCTCATGATTGGAAAAGGTAGTAACTATGAAACTTTGTAGCTATGAAGTAGAAATTATGATGATCCTATAGCACTTTAAATCACATCAAATGATCAACTATGCACTGAGAACAAGCTCTGAGAAGTTCACTGTTCTGAGATGGACATAGCAGAGAATTGAAGTAGAGAAGTAATCAATGTATATGTATTAGATCACATAGGAATACAATGACATTGGCAATGATCAACTGAATAATGTGAGGGTAGTGAAAGAGCTATGGAATGAGCTCATTAATCACAATGAATCCCTCTTAAATGATCTCCTAGTCAGGCTCATACCGTGAGTCTTTTTTATCCACTTTTAGAGTTGAGATTAGAGCCAATCTTTTAATTCAAATTCAAATTCTCACCAAAAAGTGAGTCCTAAACTATAGGATATATTCTCTCAACAATCATCTACCAAGTAAGTCGAGATTTGATTCATTCTAACTCCTCATGTGAGTAGTGCATTAAGTATAGGAACTTTTACAAAGATAAAAGGTAAAGTGGCTTTTACAAGGGTGTGATCATATATGACTATATGAGATACATGCTAGTTATCCAAGTATGTAGGCTTGCTATTTTTGCACCAACAAGAATGATATTCTTCTTCTTCTTCTTCTTCTTCTTTTTCTTCTTCTTCTTCTTCTTCTTCTTCTTCTTCTTCTTCTTCTTCTTCTTCTTCTTCTTCTTCTTCTAGTACATAAAATGAATATACAAGAATGACCTAATACAAAAATATAACTAGTGCAATATATAAAGAATAGTACACAAGGAAAAACTCAATGTGTGTGAATGAGTGAGTTGGCAAGAAACAATTGTGCCATCATTCTCGGTAGATGAATCTAGTAAATCTCACTAAAGTATCCCTGAAATATACTGGCATGACCACTATACATGTCAAAGAAATGAAAAAGTGATATGTGTCATCCTCGATCATCACATGTTAAGCTTGATATCTCAACACTTCTCAATCCATGCCTTGAATATTTTAAACACATCAACCACATCTTATTTTTGTTTGTAAACTACAACTATACTTTTCTTGAGTAGTCATCAATGAAGGTTACAAAGTACATGTTACCTACAAGAGAGGGCTCTTTGGTTGGCCCCCACACATCTATGTTCACAAGGTCTAATACACCGTGTGCTACATATCAACTCTTCTTGAAGGCTACATAGTAGACTTGCCTAGTTGGCAAGCTTCACACATTTCATGCATCATTTGTAATAAAAAATTCCATAAATGTCTCACCAATTGCCTCTTCTCCATGTCTTTCAACCTTTGTATGTTGATTTTGCCACACGTATTTTGCCACAAAGAGATTTTTCACCGTTATACAAAATTTTGTGAAGTCAAATTTTTTAAATTTTACATGTATTTTTGGATGTGGCTACTTGGAAATTTTTTAAGGTCTAGTAAGAATCTATGCATTTCTTGATCGTCATGGAGTTTTGTGTAAAGCATTGAAAAATTTTAGGGACACAATCTATTAGCATGGAGATGTTTGTGAAAGTTACATTCATCATATTCAATAATGGTTGATTCTCACAATGGTCATAAATGTGGATGCTATGAAGGAAGGATCAATCTAAGAACCTCAAAATCATATTACTCGGTCTTTCTTATAGTTAGAAAATCCCAATGTCAATTTTGTCGAGCTCTAGTCTTCGTGGCAATTTTATGCAACAAGTAGGAGATTCACTCAGTTGAGAATTGTATTATATCCCTATTGTTGTTTCCTTTGTTTATAATTACACATCTTATTCTTCCTTGTGGTGTGTTCTTGTTCCCTTCCATGTAGCTTGCTACAAGGAGTGTTGTATTAGAGATAACAAAATTCATCATTTGAATTCAAATTGTTCTTACATCTTTCCTACTTGTGTTCATTGTTAAAGTGCACTATGTTGTTAATGTGTGATGTGAATGGGTGTTTTAAGAATCCAAACTAATCTGTATTGAAAATGTATACCATAATACAATAAAAGAACCTAATAGGGTTTCATTCCCAACAACTACAAAGGAAAGGTGTGTGTCTCGTGATTTAGAGATGAGTATTATGTCTTATTTGAATGTCATGACATATCTATCATGAGAATTCCAAGAATTAACTAGAATTATGGTCGTGTTAAGAGGAAATTTTACTCCTTGGAGTTTACAAAGAGATATAAGACCATGGAGATTTCTAGTGGCAAATGGAAGACTATATGGACTTCATTGTAAGATTACCCGAAATTCAAAACTTAGTATGAGTATGACTGATCACCTAGAGATGGATGGGAAAATGGGATATGTCAACCGAATCCTAAAAGATATATTTCATGCATATGTAATTGAATAGAAAATTATTTAAGAAAAGTACTTTTTTGTAGTAGATTTTGCATGTAATAGTGACAAGCACTTTTCCAGTAGATAGAGACCATGTATGCTCAAGTAAGGGTTTTGGCCAAGAGATCCTTACGTGATAGGATTGCAGCATAAAAACAAGACTTTTTTCTTGTGTAATCCACAGGAAAAGACTTTTTTGCGAAGGACTCCTTGTATGTAAGCCCTAGAAAAAATAACTTCAACCTGAAAACCTACTCTTTGTTCGATATCTAATTGTTGATACGTTGCAAAGCACCACAAAACCTCTGCAGATTTAAAAGACTTCTTTCTTTATGTATTCCATAGGAAGGCACCTTTTGGCACAGGTTATTTGTATGTAAAGCCTATAATAAACAATTTCACCTTGAAGATCCAATCTTTGTTAAATATCTAATGTTGACAATATATTGCAAAGCACCACAAAGCTGTGCAGACTTATGAAGGTTGAAATGAAGCAAACAAAGACATCTACAAAAAACCAAAGAAAGTGCATTAAAACACACACAGCTCATAAAAGTGTGTTTAGACAAAGAGAGAAGTTTAGGAGAACAAAATCATACCAGGTGACACACAGTAAAACTTCAAGGTTGGCTTCAACAAAACTTTATTTGCATCAAAGAGCCTTAGAGAAGGCTCTTTCTTGGTTAATATAGCCTCGTTGTAAAAATACACTTCACTGAAGTGAGTGTTATGAATTACAAACTCACCATAGTTATACAAAACTATACAAGGACTACAGCTCTTAATCTTAAAACTCTAATGTTTACAAATAGCATCTGAAAATTATCAACTGATTTATGATGCTCCGAATTCTGAGGTGAATCTTAGCATGGAAGAGAAATGGGAAACTGCCAAAGTCTCCTGAGCCCATTACACTCATTACATGGATCAGACCGCATCAAAATTTCAGTGGAATAAATGCATGCCATATCATCATAATTAGATACATAAACATACAAGAATTAGGTTTGTAAGGGGGGGCTTCTCAAGTAGGTTATCCCATCCACACTGGATACAAAGGAAATGGTAGATAACTCCTTTGATAACTCCTTGCACTATTGCACAATCTTATTACCCCTTCACATATTCACAAAACACATGACGTAAATTTTCATTGTTTTCCAAAGCTACAGAGCACAGCTTCACGCCAGTCATGATTCACCAAATGAAATGAAACACCCCCCCCCCCCCCCAAAAAAAAGAAACTTAATCCTCAGAAGGCTTATTGGTGGCATTTTCTGTCTGTTGTCCATCTACTTACAAGTATCTATAATTTGGATTTCTGATACTGAGCTTCCATGGACACCTTTTATGCATGATAGGTCTTCACTTGTGGGGCAGCCTGAAACACTGGCAACCTGTGCATATAAATCATAGCCCTAAGGTTATGGGATCTTGAACTGTAACATGGCTGTTCCTAATAACTTCTATATGGAAATTTAACGAGTCAGAAGGTGGAGTCTCACATTATTAGCGATGAATTATCATATTATCACATAAGCTCCCTTCTGTTCTACTGCATCTTGCAGATGGTGCTTCTTTGCTTGCAGGCCCATCTTTAATTTTTCTATCAGCATCCACGTTCTAAGAAGACATTCTGGCATATGCTCTGATGCTTTCTGCTATGATAATGACTCAGCCATATTGTACACTACACTATTTTTATGTTCACAAACTGTGGTCATATTGACAAGAACACTCTCCATCATCAAAATGATGTACACAATATGTATCAGCTACTATTATCTCCCGCATTTCCAACTTTGATATGAATTTAGTTGCCTGATGACAATCAAGGCACATCCTCAAGTTTTTTGACACTCGTATTGTGGTGCCTTGGGCTGTGCTGATAAGGCCAAACGCTATGGCTAGCCTCTCAGAATGGCCACAAAGAGTTGCTGCTTTATCTGGAAAAGTTACAGTATCAACAACTGTTTCTGTGCAGGGCTGATAGCTTTCTTTCATCATTTGCATGTTCAAGCTGATGATTTTTCCCTGAATGTCACTACTTCTTGGATGAGCTTGATCCCCAACAACAAAGCTATGCACTTCATTATCTATCTCAATGAAAGCCTTTGCTGGTTTCTTCCATCCATTGGAATGTCTTCTCAGCTCTTCAAGCTCCCTAGCATTTTCCAACATTCCAACTTGAGTATACACACCTGCCATAAGTATGTGGCCTGCTGCATTTTCAGGATCTATCCTGATCAGTTGGTCAAAACATCTTCTTCCGAGAAGCACATTTCCATGTCTTTTGCATGCATTCAGCAGTGATGTCCATGTAGTAGAATTTGTCTGAAAGGGGATAGTTTCAACCAAGTCTTCAGCTAGATTCAGACGATCTGCATGACCAAATATCTGGACCATGGAGTTATAGTGCTCTATGCTGGGTTGAACATGATGATCATGCAACATGGACTTGAAATGCCTACATCCCTCATCGACCAGGCATGGATTGCCACTGCAAGCTGAGAGAAGACACAAAAATGCTATGTTATCTGGTTTAAAACCTTCCTCCTCCATCTGTTGGAAGCATCGAAGTGCTGCATAATACTCATTATGTTGCGCATGACCTGAGATTAAGGCACTCCAAGCCACCGTGTTTCTTCTTATCAGCCTTTGAAGCAAGATTTGAGCATCCTCAAGGCTTCCACAGTTCGAGTACATGTTAATCAGTGTGCTACCAGCAACAACATCCATCTCGTATCCTTCATTAATCATACATCTATGTATGTGCCGCCCATGCTCAAGTGCAGCTAAGTTGCTGCAAGCTTTTAAACAGCAAATATATGTCACAATATTTTTGTCCACTCCCTGTGCTCCCATTTTCTTGAACAGCCTCAAGGCCTCTTGAGAATCACCATGATCAAGATAACCAGAGATCAAGGAATTCCACCCCACTGTAGAACGATCCTCAAGCTTACAGAGTACTCTACAAGCATCCTCCAGGTTACCACACTTTGCATACATGTCAACAAGTGCATTGCCCAGGAATACATCTTCTTCCCATCCACCACAAACTATTTCAGCATTTAGTTGCCTCCCCTGCTCCAGATCTCTTGAGCTACAACAGGCTTTCAGAATACAAGCAAACATAACAGGATCTGGTCTCAAACCCTCGAGCTGCACAGATTCAAAAAGTTGAAAGGCTTCATCACACTGACCATGTTGGATATATCCCCCAATCAGCGAGCTCCAAGCAACAATATCTTTATTCAATAGACTGTTAAAAATAATGTGTGCCTCTGCAATCCTTCCATGTTTGGCGTATGTGTCAATAAGAGCATTGCTAATGCTATTATCCACATCTAGTCCTCTTTTCACTAAGTCTATATGAATACATCTACTGTTTTCTAAGGTGCCAATGTTACTACATGTTTTTAGAATCGCACCAAGTGTCACCGAATCTGGGCTAAGGCCTCCTGCCTGCAGCTGATCAAAAAGCTGAAGAACCATCTCTTTGTTCTCTTGCTGTGAGTATCCTGTAATCAGAGCATTCCATGTAACAATATTTTGAGTTGGCAATCTCAAGAAGTGCCTCTGTGCATCTGATAGATCTCCACATTTAGCATAAAAATCAATTACTGTGCTGCCTATTGCCATGTTATCTTCAAATCCACAGTCAATGATGCAAGAGTGGATCCTCTCTCCATAGTCCAAATCCGTCAAGCTAATGCAAGCTTTTAAGGTACAGACAAGTATTGCTGCATCTGCCTCTACTAAATGCTTTTGTGACCGCTCATAAAGTTGAAGAGCCTGATGCCCCTGATTGCATTGAGTGTACCCTGCCATCAATGTGCTGTATGCAACAGGACCTTGTTCTGGCATCTTGTTAAATATTCCACTTGCTAACACCAGGTCATCACATCGCACATAAAAATGAATAAGGGCATTACTAACCCAAAGGCTTTGTTCGAACCCCCTTTCAACAATATCTGCATGAATCTGCTGCGCATCTCCGAAAACCGAACTGGAGCTTGCCTTCAGGATACCTATGAAAGTCACCTCATCAGGATCCAATCCCTGCTGCCGCATTTGCTTGTAAATTTCTATAACTTTGTTGACTTGATTCAGCTGTGCATACCCTTTCATCAACGCACTCCATGTCACAAGATTTCCCCTTGGTAAGCGATCAAACACTGCATGTGCATCTGCCACACATCTGCAGCTGGAGTACATATCAATGAGGGTACTTCCCACAAAGATGTCCTTGTCCCAACCACTTTCAATAATGTGATTATGAACCTTCCTACCCCATTGAATATCTGATGAGATAGAGCATGCCTGAAGCACAGCAGTAAACCCATGTCCATCCAACTCAGAAGTTGAATTCTGCATACATGTGTAGAGCTTGAAGACCTCATCAATCTGCCCTAATTTTGCATATGCCGAGATAATTGCACTCCATGCAAAAGAGTTTGGCTTTGAAAGGTTGCTGAATACACTCCATGCTTCTTCTGTTTTCCCAAAAAAAGTGTACATACGGATCAAAGGTGCTCCAACCGCACTATCACTTTCTAACCCAGTTGCAACTAGCCACGAATGTAGCTGCTCTCCTTCTGCAAAACTTTTATTTTCTGTGCATCTTTGCAATAGGCTTGTATATACACTTGCATAAGTAGAAAATCCTTGCTCATTCACCGCATCCACTACCTGATTATTCAGAGAGCTTTGTGAGTCCATGATATGTCCATGCTCATGAGAAACATGTCCCTGCTTGTTAGCTGAATCCTCTGCCTTGTTCTCTGCACATCTTTGCAGCAAGCTCAAATCAGGATTCATATTCGTTGAATATCTCTGATCACTAATCACATATATTCTCTGCTTCTCTGCAAAGCTTTGCAAAAGGCCGACAAAATCGTAGTCACCAGCACCATTTCTTTTCTCCCCAATGACCTCCACTGCCTCATTGACAGCTTTACTAACATGTTGCACACTGTAAAATGAAATGAGGGAAGAAAATAAAAATAAAAGAAGTCATAAAAGATCCTTAAATTCGCACGCTTCAATCTAATCCATAAGCAACTTTAGAGAAGAAACATCACTTACGAGAGGCCAGAAACTGATGTGGCTGCTATGAGCGTGCTTCCTTGCAGTCTCGAAGCTCCAGCCGTATGGAGCGCCCAGGGGGCACAGCCGGCTGCAAAGCTCCCGTAGAGAGGCTTTTCCATACTGATCATTATCAAACACTAAACGCTTATTATGCAGAAGCGAAAGCATGCTACTTCACCATGCTCATCAAAACCCAGTCCAAGATGATCAACATGCCGTTGTTTGGACTGAGGAGCAGCTATCCATAGACATCAATAAATGATCACATCAGCAGCGTCCCACGAAAAAAGATGAAACCAATCCCTTCCCGAGAGTCTAATATCATCGACCTTTGGGAATTTGCAAATGTATGAGTCACGTTTCCGCAAGGAGGTAATCTTCTGAGACTGTAAAAATCCTTCATTTTTGCTTGTCCTAACTTCACAACTTCAGTTCAAGAGCTTAATTCTTCTTTGCACACCACTGAATAACCACTGTTCGAACTAGTGGTGAAGTATTTCATGTGTATATTCAAGAACGCGATTGTCGTAACAGTAGCTCTACTGACATATCCTCTCACTAACTTCCATAACCATAATGATTTTGCCTTGCAAATGGATATTTGGCTACGAAGGGCGACTGTGATAAATTAATATTCAATAGCGGGCACGTTATCAGCATGGGGACGGGTCGGAAGCTCCCATACATCCGATTTCCGAACTGCCTACGGTTCGTTTCCACAAAACTTTAGCGTGTTATGAAAATATCAAGACCTGATGAGAGCACTTTACAGAAGTCATCCCATGTTCGCCATGTTTCTCCTCTCAAGAGCCATTGATTCACGGTTGGTTCCTTTTGGAATTTTTTGTTATTGTCTTGATGGGTATGTCTAAAGCACTCTCTAGCTTTTTTTTTTAATGGAGATTCGGCAAGCACTTACTTCCTCGAGCTTTAACTTTGAAAGAGCAGTTGTATAGATGAATGGACACTAGTACCCGCAGAACCTCTCGTATCTCAGAAAGCAAGGGTTAAACAAGATCACACCTAGTTACAACTGGTTTATACTAGCCAAAGCCATTATATGTCCAATCCGGAGATTGAACACAAGACCTCCGCCTCAAAAGGCTAGTGCTTAATCAACCCACCTACGATGCCGTGCAACTATTAGTAAACAAAATTACCATATGGAATGATACCTCTACTTTGGAGAGCCCTAGAAGCTATCTTTCCTCTATTGTACCCAATGTGAGACGTATTTTCTAATCCCATTGGTGCAGCTATTGTTACTCTTGTGAAACTTATGTTTTGATCCCATCGGCTCTGTGTGTGTGTGTGTGAGAAAGAGAGAGAGAGAAAGAGACCGAGAAGAAAATTACTCAAGAAAGATGTCAAACTATGGCCTGAATGTTGGAAAAGCAATAGAAAGTATTGGATTCTTACAAAGCCAATCCCTTATTGATTCTTTGATTAGAAGGCTATAGTCTATTAAGAAATAGGATTCCATAACGAAAAGAAGAGATGCTTAGAATTTTTTCCCACCTCCCAACCCATGTAGAAAATGTGATAGACCTAAAAGGGAGGAAACAATTTAGAAGACTCCTAAATCTTCACAAGGAACCGTATATCAACCTCAAAATTTGTGATGATTACAATGAGATGTGACCTAAACTTTCAAGGTTTGGGATTTCTTGATACAAAACTACAGGGCCATAATCCTTTAGTAAATCAGCCACAATTTTGGAGCAATGCAATAACATCCAAATGCTACTACGAATTGTGGGCATACTAACATGATCCATTATGGGGTCCATCGACTCGATCGTCAAAACCCCATCGATATGCCATAACCATAACCATAACCATACACCTCTCATAACCATAACTATACACCTTCCATAATTGTATTCATAATAATACACCTATCACAACCATAGCCATACACCATACACACATGATAACTATAACCATACACAATAGACCTACCGTAACCATAATCATATACCCTAATCATGACCATAATTGTAACCATAACCATGAATAAGAATGAATTATATTGTGGTGTGTAAAAGTTAAAAGACTGCATATATGTGATGAAAAAGGTTGTACGATAGAAATTTACAAAATATACCCATTAGAGAGACAAAATACGTCTAATAAGAATATAAAACATGTGGGAGAAAAATGTAAGTGTATGATGAAAATACAGATGTAAACAAATATAGACTTTAGAAATGCAAAAAATATATGATGAAGAGCTTATGTCCCCAACAATCATATGGAGACTCTTTGGTGGAGAGATTAGTTTGTCATATGTGCCCACACAAGATAACCACAAAGACTTTGCCTCATGAGAAGTTGGAAGATTTTTTCAAAGCTTTGGGATTATTTCCCAAGGAAATCAATAATATCATTACTTATCAATTTTCTAAATCTAACTTATGCATAATGCTTCTTCATGAAATGCAGTTCCTAACTAAGTTCAAGAACATGCCAAACTTATTCCCAAAATGAAGTGATTTTTTTTAGTACAATTATAGACTGATCTTAGTCCACATTGGTTGGACTTCCTTATACACAATTTTTATCCCTTGTTTCTTGCATCACTCTTAGGGGGAATTTCTGAATACATTTGGATAGTGATGTGTATAAAAACACTTGGGAATGACCAAACACTTTTGTCCCCTCTTTAGGAGGTATTTTCTCTTGGCTTGTATATACACCCATAACCCTATGGGGCTACTTACCTTTTTGGAAAAAGTATAATTTTATTTCATTTATTTATTTAAGTAAAAAGAAAGAATTTCTGTAAAAATACAATTGTTCTATTTGTTCATGCATATAGAATCTTGCAACCCCAACACCTACAAAAGAAAATAGGGTTGCATGGATTATTGACAATCTCAATACAAATGGTGAAACGATCTACTCGGATCCTTAGGTCCATCACAAATCATATGTATTTATGCTTGTACAATCTTTCATAATTAAATCTTATTTTTATATTTCATTAACTTTGTTCTCTTTATATGCATGATTTTGCGTCACTATAATACATGAAAGGGGAGATAACAATCAACTAGGAAGGATGAGGAAGAGAACATGATAGGGATGATGCACAATGATACAAGGGTGAATTGTTGGAGTTTGAGGTCCGTAGAAGCACGCGAACAACACAAGGAAGAAGAAGAAGCTTGGAGCACAACACACAATATTGAATGTATTTGTTATACTTTATGGAATAAAGGAATGTTATATGGATTTTAATGTCTTGAGGGTTTTAATATGATTTGTGTTTTGATTTAGCAGGTGAAGACTCATGAGGGTGTGAAAACACATGGACTTATTCAGATATTTAGAAGATATTATTTTAATTATTTTTTTGTAAAAATAATAGATCACTTTAGAAAGTGACATTTTTTGTAAAAATAGTAGATCGCTTGAACAATGATGATCTTGTAAATAAAGAATATTTTCATAAATGCACACTTTTTGAAGTGCCACCCTCATGTATCTTCTACTTAGGATGTAATGAAAAATACCTATAAATACACATGCTCTGATAGACTCGTCCGTCATGTGGGGAGAGATTGTACCCAATTTGGTGTCAAGTCTCTTGTCTCTTTCTATTCTCTGAGCACTTTTGTGAGATTTCATTTTTGTACTATCCTCTATGTACGTGTGTTTGCGAGATCTAGTCAACAGTGGTATTAAAGCCAAGGTGCATCTATGGAGCTAGTTTCTTGGCATTCGGTTGTGAGTCATGGTGGTCTCTTCCATTCCCAATTCAACATCCATCTCAACCGTCTCGTCTAGGTTTTTGTTTATCAAGTTCGATTGTTTCGTTGGTATATTTAGGTAGTGATGTGTGTGAACACACTAGGAACGTCGGGGCACTATTTTCCCTCTTTAGGAGCTTTTTTTCCCCCGACTTGTATATACGCCTATTGCCCTAATGGCCTACTTATCTTTGTACATTCTCTAGTAATACATTCAGTATTGTGTGTTATGCTCCAAGCTTCTTCTTCTTCCTTGTGTTGTTTGCATGCTTCCGCAGACGTCTAACTCTAACAATTGGTATCAGAGCTACCAAGCATGAAGCAAAAGCCACTAGTGGACACACGAGTGTCATAGCAACCAGCCCAATCAGAGTTAGAAAAAGCATGCAAATATGGTGGTAGTGATCCCCCCTTGGGATAAAACAACCCAAGTAGCCGAGTACCACTCAAATAGTGAAAGATGCGCTTAACTGCCTGCAAATGCTTGACTCTTGGGTAATGCATAAACCTGCTCATCTATGAGACAGCAAACTGAATATCTGGCTGAGTAATGCATAAGTAAATCAAGCATCCAACAGCCTGCTGATAGAGAACAGCATCAAATGCATCTCCAGCATCATGAAGACTCAATCCTAAACCTGTCTCCATAGGACTGGCAATAGGCTTACAGTCTTCAAGGCCAAAATGCTGTAATAATGTGTCAATATATTTCGTTTGACACAAAGCCATTCCACCATCAACTTGCATAAACTGAATGCCCAAATAGTGATGCAAATGCCCCAAATTAGACATCTCAAATGAGGCATGCAAATCAGCCTTAAAATCAGCAATATGCTTCTCAATAGGACCAGTGAGAAGCATGTCGTCAACATAGATAACAATGATCAGAAGCACATCATTAGCACGCTTAGCATATAAGGTGCTTTCAGTTGGATTGTTCTCAAAACCATGTGCAATCAGATAGGCATGTATCTTCTCATACCAAGCACGTGGTGCTTGCTTTAAACCATATAATGCCTTCTTTAACCTGCACACCTGGTTCTCATGCCCTTTCTGCACAAAGCCACATAGCTGAAAAACATACACTTCTTCATGCAAGTCACCATTCAGAAATGTTGTTTTAATGTCCTGAGAGCCTGAACGAGTATGATATGACAGATGTGCATATAATTTGATGTCACGCAGAGTCTGCACCAACCATTTTGGTTAGTTTTTGCCTGCTCAATATAAGCTCTCTCATCAATTAGTGCATCATGTAAATCTGCATCAGAAATGGAATGATCTGCATCATCACATGAAACCTACAAAGGCTGAGAAGTTGCCTCATTGGGACCAGCACTAGACTGTCCACCTGTAAAAGAGGCAGCAAAGTATCATACATGTCTTTGGAGCTAACAAATGTCTCCTTAGTACATGAAAGCAATGGCTGAATAGCATCTTCCACAAAAACAACATCACGGCTAACTAGAATGTGTTTAGTCTGTGGATGATACAAACGATAGCCTTTACTTTCAGAACTATACCCAACAAAAATACATTTTACTACTTTATCATCCAATTTTCTGCGATGTTGTTCACGCACTAATGCATATGCCAAACAACCAAAAACATGGAGATGAGAAACAGATGGCTTGCAATCATGCCAAGCCTCATATGGAGTGATAGATTGCAGCACTTTAGTGGGACACCTGTTCAATACATATGCTACACACATAAAAGCCTCAAGCCAGAAACTATGTGGTAAAGCCTGACTGTTGACCATACATCTCGCCATCTCCATGAGTGACCTGTTCTTTCGTTCAGAAACTCCATTCTGTTGAGGTGTATACGGCATTGTACACCGGTGTTTTATCCCACGTTCAGCCAAAAATGCATTAAAATCAGATATTCCCCCCCTCGATCTGAACGGAGGGTGCCCATTTTACATGCTAACAGATTTTCAACCAAAACCACAAACTATTTGACGCACATGAACACTTCGGACTTTGCCTTCAATGGATATACCCATGCATGCCTAGAAAAATCATCAATGAAAGTCATGAAGTAAAGATAATTTCCAAACGAAGGTGTCTGCATAGGACCACAGACATCACTATGTACACGTTGCAATTTGTGAGTAGCCCGAACTTAACCATCTTTTGGAAAAGATGAACGCTGCATTTTGCCCAAAATACAGCCTTCACAAACATGTTTTCCAGGTGCCTCAAGTTTGGGCAAAGAGGACACCATTTCAGATTTCTGCAGGCGTAGCAAACTAGCAAAATTCAGATGACCAAAGAGTGCATGCCAAACCTTTGCATCTGACATAGCCTGAGAATCATTTACTGCACATGCTAAATCATTGACAGATATTTCATAGTTTATGAGCTTATACAACCCACAACATAAAATGCCAGAAGCAATAATCACATCGCCATTTGACAAATCATGAACTGTACACCTGTCACCAACAAATTTCACAACCAAGCCAATCTTGGCTAATGCAGAAACTGATAATAGGTTCTTCTTGATCCCTGGCACAAATAAAGCATCTGACAAAGTGAAAGAACTACCACCAGCAGTAGTCAAAATGATCTTACCAACTCCCAGAACAAATAAGAGGAGTTGTTGGTGCATGTAACAATATTCCCTGTAGGGGCAGGCTCGAGTGAAGAGAAGAAACTGCACTGCGAGGTAATATGTTTGGTCACCCCACTGTCAAAATACCAAACATCTGAGTCTACTGCAGACATGCACTGCTCATGAGAAGATGGGTCAAAACTACAAACAGTAGTAAACGCCCATTCTTCTTCCTGCACAAGATTAGCAAACTCTGTTTTTGGTGTAGAGGCCTCTACAACAACCATTCCAGCCTCTTTCTTCTTTGCCTCTTTAGCAACCAGTTTTGGACAGTTCTTTATGATATGATCATTCCCTTTACAGTACTTACAAAACAATTTTGCTTTTCTGATTTTTTCTCATCTTTGTCTTGGTTCTTCGAATGTGCAGCATTTGCAGAGTTCTGCTTACTAGTAGAAGAGCTCCATTTTCCTTTGCCCTTCTGACTAGCCAGGAAAGCTTGATCTGCAACACGCATAATGGACCTGTTCTGCCTGGACTGATCTTCCTGCAACAGAATAGAGACTAACTCCTCAAATGACAAGGCATTTGGATTGCCTTTCATCATCAACCGAAGAGTAGAAGCAAAACTCTGATATGAATCAGGAAGACCATTCAGAACGGTCTGCACAAGTGAGCTATCTGGTATAACCTCATCAGCAGAAATCAATTGTTCCTTCAAGTCTTTGATCTTTGTTAGGAAACTGTCCATAGAATCACTTTCATTCATGTGCTCACTCTCCAACTGTTTTCGGAGGTAAGCAACACGAGCCTCATTCCTAGCTTGGTACAATGTGGTAAGTGTATCCCAAGCATCCTTAGCTATTCTACAAGAGCGAATATGAGGAATAATGGCACGTTTGATAGATAAAGCTATCAACGCATGTGCCTAGGCATCTCTGCCATCCTAACGAATCTCCTCTACAGTAGGTGCAGTAGAAACTGCAGCACGAACAGGAATATGCATAATATCATCATCTTCGACACCTTCTGCATCAGCTTCAGTACCTGCAGTTGTAACAGTTGCAAGTGTGATAGGACGTTTTTCGACACCTTGCACAATGTTCCACAGTCCTTTTGAAACCAACACATGTCGTATCATATAAGCCCATAACGGTTAGTTGGTACCATCCAACTTATCCTCAACAGCCAACATATGGAATACATCACTGCTTTCAGCCATGGCCGGTGACTAAAATACCTTGATGCACAAAATTGATTGTATCTCAAAAAGTTGAACATAATTACCCAGACGAGTTCTGCTAGACCTGTAGCAGACTTCGAGACGCTTATACTGGCGAACAGAAACTGGTATATACCTTTGGGACAAAAGACAAAATAGCCTGCATAAGCGCTGTGATAGTGCGTTCAGAGGCTGAAACGAGCTCAAATCACGATTTTGGCACCACAAAGCGAAGCAGTTTTGATCTCGAAAACACGTTGAGTATGCTCACAAAAATTCGTGCGATTCTGAGACTGCAACCGAAGGAGTGTCAACGGTGCCCTAGATGAAGCGACGACCTGCTCTGATACCAATTGTAGGTACTGAAACTGATGCAGAAGGTGTCGAAGATGATGGTATTCTACATATTCTTGTTCGTGCTGCAGTTTCTACTGCACCTACTGCAGAGCAGATTCATTGGGATGGCAGAGATGCCCGGATACATGCATTGATAGCTTTCCACATAGTGGAGTGATTTCCACATAGCTTGGCACTTCCTTATACATGAGTGCCAACTCCTTGTTCACCGCATCACTCCCAAGGGGGATTTGTTGATATATTTAGGTAGTGATGTGTGTGAACACACTAGGACCGCCGGGGCACTTTTTTCCCTCTTTAGGAGGTTTTTTTCCCCCGGCTTGTATATACGCCTATTGCCCTAATGGGCTACTTATCTATGTACATTCTCTAGTAATACATTCAATATTGTGTGTTGTGCTCCAAGCTTCTTCTTCTTCCTTGTGTTGTTTGCGTGCTTCCGGAGACGTCTAACTCTAACATGTTTTTCGTTTACCGGTTTGTTTTTTCAAAAGTTTTCGGATTTGGTACTATGCACTATGCTCCTGTCACACTGTGCACTATGCTCATTGTACCCCCTATAGCCCCTGTGCTCACTGTACCCACCATACCCCTTGTACCGCCTATGCTCAATATGCTCATTGTGCATTGTTCACTGTTCGAGTTCGGTTTGATTATCAAATTAGTTTATCGATTCATTTCTCAATTTGGTTACTCCTTTGGCTTACTCCAAGGTGTCGATTAAAGCATAAAACTATGGCATAACTTTGGCATCTTTGGCTTCTCTGGCACTCATGGTTCTCTTGGTTTACTTTGGTTTACTTTGGTTCCCTTTGGTTTCATTGGCAGCCATTAGCTGCATGCGAACCAATTCTAACTTATGAGTAATAAGTGCTTAGTTGTTTCCCTAGTTAGCTTGCTTATTTCTCTAGTTAGACTACTTAGTTGCTTATTTAGCATGTAGGGGATTTGAACCCACAACCTCACATTCCAAGATAT
Source organism: Ceratopteris richardii (assembly GCA_020310875.1). Taxonomy (NCBI): domain Eukaryota; kingdom Viridiplantae; phylum Streptophyta; class Polypodiopsida; order Polypodiales; family Pteridaceae; genus Ceratopteris; species Ceratopteris richardii. The sequence goes on along the minus strand of CM035432.1, from coordinate 41,538,353 downwards.
AAGCTTTATCCACTAACCTATTTTCACTTATTGATACCCCATTCCTTTTAATTAATATTTAACACAACTTTTAACACTCTCTTCAACTTATTTATTAATTTATTTTATCAACACTCTCATTTATTTTATTTATTTATTTATTTATTCATTCATTCATTCATTTACTTATTTATTTATTTATTTATTTATTTATTTATTTACTTACTTATTTATTTATGTATTGGTTTATTTATTTATTTATTCATTCATTCATTTACTTATTTATTTATTTATTTACTTATTTATTTATGTATTGGTTTATTTATTTATTTTATATATTTCCAACACAAAAGCCTTCCGTTTCTATTTTAATTCAAATATTGCTAGCATTATTTTTTTACATGTTTTGTAATAGATTATGGACCCTACCCATATATAGAGGAGTTTTTTAAGTTATTCATTAAATGTATTTTTTTTTTCATCATGGTAAGTTATTAATTAAATGTATTTTTCCGCATCATGGATTTCCAAAAGTTATTTTTTCGGATTGAGATGTTCATTTTTGTAATCACTTTTGGGTTGCATTATTTCAAAATTTAGGTTCCAAAATAGACTTTAACCCTACATATCATCCACAGTCACATTAACCTCTAGTTTTCCAATTCCATGCATGTGTTTTTACATGGAACATGCTTATGATTGTTCAATGATGGGACAGTTGACTGACCATCCATGTCTATTTTATTTTTATCAGTGGAGGTCACTTGCTCGCCAATCGGGAGGCATGTTATACTTTATGGAATAATGGAATGTTATATGGACTTTAATGTCTTGAGGGTTTTAATGTGATTTGTGTTTTGATTTAGCAGGTGAAGACTCATGAGAGTGTGAACACATGTGGACTTATTTAGATATTTAGAAGATAGTATTTTAGTTATTTTTTGTAAAAATAATAGATCGCTTTAGAAAGCGACATTTTTGTGAATATAGTAGATTGCTTGAAAAGCGACGATCTTGTAAATAAAGCAGATTTTTGTAAACACATGCTTTTCAAAGCGCCACCCTCATGTATCTTCTATTCAGGATGTAATGAAAAATACCTAAAAATACACATGCTCTGATAGACTCGTCCATCAGAGTATGTATGGGGACATTGTACCCAGTCTAGTGTCAAGTCTCTTATCTCTTTCTATTCTCTGAGTACAATGTTCTCCTGTGAGGGTATATATGCCAAATTGATCTCTCTAGTAGAGAACCTCTCCCTCACATAATGGTAGTGCACCTTAATGTGCTTAGTGCGAGCATGGAACATGGGGTTCCTCTCAACTACCAATGCACTCTGACTATCAGTGAAGATGCTGGTGATAGAAGACTGGCCAACACCCAAATCAGCCATAAGGCATCTAAGCCACACACACTCAACAGTCCTTGTGAAAACTCCCTATACTCAACCTCACAACTAGAAGTGGCCACAGTATGTTGCTTTTTTCACCAAGATATGCATGAGCTACCAAGCATGAAGCAAAAACAACTGGTGGACACACGAGTGTCATAGCAATCAGCCCAATCAGAGTCAAAAAAAGCATGTAAATTTGGCAATAGTGATCCCCCCTTGGGATAAAGCAATCCAAGTAATTGGGTAACACTCAAGTAACGAAAGATGCGCGTAACTACCTGCCAATGCTTGACACCTCAGCAATGCATAAACATGCTCATCTATGAGACAGTAAACTAAATATCTAGCCAAGTAATGCATAAGTAAATCAAGCATGTGATAGCCTGCTGATAGAGAACAACATTAAATGCATCTCCATCATCATGAATACTCAACCATAAACATGTTTCCATAGGAGTGGCAATAGGTTTGCAGTCTTCAAGGCCAAAATGCGACAATAATGTGTCAATATATTTTGTTTGATACAAAGCTATTTCACCATCAACTTGCATAAATTGAATGCCCAAATAATGATGCAAATGCCCCAAATCTAACATCTCAAATGAGGCATGCAAATCAGCCTTAAAATCAGCAATGTGCTTCTCAATAGGACTAGTGAGCAGTATGTCATCAACATAGGCAACAATGATCACAAGCACATCATTTGCACGCTTAACATATAAGGTGCTCTCAGTTGGACTGTTCTCAAAACCATGTGCAATCAAGTAGGCATGTATCTTTTCATACCAAGTACGTGGTGCTTGCTTCAAATCATACAATGCCTTTTTCAACCTTCACACTTGGTTTTCATGCCCTTTCTGCACAAAGCCATGGGGTTGAAAAACATACACTTCTTCATGCAAGTCACTATTCAGAAATGCACTTTTAATGTCCAACTGATGTACATTCCAACCATGATGAGCTGTAAGTGCACAGATGCTATCAAGAGTAGTCATTCAGCATGGAGGAGCAAATGTCCCATCAACATCAATGCCTCTTTCTTGAGCATAATCCTTTGCAACAAGCCTAGCCTTATACCTATCAACTGTTCCATCATGCTTATGCTTCAGCTTGTATACCCACTTAGTGCCAATGGCCTTCTTGCCAGGAGGCAAGTCACATGAAGACCATGTGCCGTTTTTCATAATAGCATATATTCTGATTGCATAGCAGCCATCCAAATTTTGAAATTTTGTGCTTCATCAAATGAATTAGGCTCATTCTCATCACAAATACTAGAGGCAGCCATATCATAGCAATTTGATGCAAAAGAAGCATGTCCACCTGTAAAAAGAGGCAGCAAACTATCATACATATCTTTGGAGTTAACTAATGTCTCCTTAATACATGAAAGTAATGGATGAATAGCATCTTCCACAAAAACAATATCACAGCTAACCAAAATGCGTTTTGTTTATGGATGATACAGAAGATAGCCTTTGCTTTCAGAACTGTACCCAACAAAAATACATTTGACTATTTTATCATCCAATTTCCTGCGTTGCTGTTCAAGCACTAATGCATATTCAAGACAACCAAAGACACGCAGCAAAGTATCATACATATCTTTTGAGTTAACTAATGTCTCCTTAATACATGAAAGTAATGGATGAATAACATCTTCCACAAAAACAATATCACGGCTAACCAAAATGCGTTTTGTTTATGGATGATATAGAAGATAGCCTTTGCTTTCAGAACTGTACCCAACAAAAATACATTTGACTATTTTATCATCCAATTTCCTGCATTGATGTTCAAGCACTAATGCATATTCAAGACAACCAAAGACACGCAGGTGAGCAACATAATGGCCTCAAGCCAAAAACTATGGTAAAGCCTAACTCTTGAACATACAACTCGCCATCTCCATGAGTGACTTGTTCTTTCTTTCATCAACTCCATTTTGTTGAGGTGTCTATGACACTGTACACTAATGTTTTATCCCACGTTCAGCCAGAAATGCATTAAAGTCAAAAGACATATATGCCCCCCTCGATCAGAATGGAGGGTGCCCATTTTACATGTTGATAGATTTCCAACCAAAAGCTAAGACTGTTTGAAGCACATGAACACTTCAAACTTTGCTTTCAGTGGATACACCCATGCATGCCTTGAAAAATCATCAATGAAAGTCATGAAGTAAAGGTAGTTCCCAAAAGAAGGTGTCTGCATAGGACCATAAACATCACTATGAACAACTGCAATTTTCGACTAGCTAGAACTAAACCATCTTTTGGGTTTTGCCCAAAATATAGCCTTCATAGACATGTTTACCAGATGCCTCAAGTTTGGGCAAAGAGGACACCATTTCATATTTCTGTAGGCGTAGCAAAGTAACAAAATTTAGATGAACAAAGCGGGCATGCCTAAGCTTTGCATCTGACATAGCTTGAGAATCTTGAACTGCACATGTTGAATCATTCATAAATTTTACATAATCTATGAGCTTATACAACCCACGACATAAAATGCAAGAAGTAATAATGATGTCGCCATTTGACAGGTCATGAATTGTACATTTGTTGTCAAAAAATTTAACAACCAAGCTGATCTTCGCTAATGTAGAAAATGATAACAGATTTTTCTTGATCTCTGGCACAAATAAAGCATCTGACAATGTAAAAGAAATACCATCAGCAGTAGTCAAAATGTTCTTACCAACTCCCATGACAAGATAAGAGGAGTTGTTGGTGCATGTGGCAGTATTCCTTGTAGGGGTAGGTTCAAGTGAACTGAAGAAACTGTGTTGTGAGGTAATATGTTTGGTTGCCCCACTATCAAACTACCAAACATCTGAGTCTACTACAAACATACATTGTTCATGAGAAGATGGGTCATAATTGCAAATAGTAGTAAATGCCCATTCTTCATTCTGCAGAAGATTAGTAGACTTTGTTTTGGGTGTAGAGGCATCTGCAACAACCATTTCAACCTCTTTCTTATTTGCCTCTTTTGGAGCCAGGTTTGGACAAATTTTTATGACATGATCGTTTCCTTTACAATACTTGCAAAACAATTTCTGCTTTTTTGTTTTCTTGTCGTCTTTGTCATCCTTCTTTGATTGTGCAGAGTTAGCATATTTTTTCTTACTAGTAGATGAGCTCCATTTACCTTTGCCCTTCTCAATAGCCAAGAAAGTTTGATCTGCAACATGCATAATGGACTTTTTCCGCCTAGACTGATCTTCCTGCAAAAAAATAGAGACTAACTCCTCAAATGTTAAGACATTTGGATGGCCTTTCATCATCAATCAAAGAGTAGAAGCAAAACTCTGATATGAATCTAGAAGACCATACATTTAGAACAGTTTGCACAAGTGGACTATCAGCAAGACTTCATCAACAGAAATCAACTGCTCATTCAAATCTTTGATCTTTTCCATGGAATCCCCTTCATTCATGTGCTCACTCTCCAACTATTTTCGGAGGTAAGCAACACGAGCCTCATTCCTTGCCTAGTATAATGTGGTTAGTGTATCCCAACCATCCTTTACTATTTTGCAGGAGTGAATGTGCGAAATAATGGCACATTTGAAAGACAAAGCTATCAATGCATGTGCCTAAGCATCTCTGCCATCCCAACGAAGTTGCTCTATAGTAGGTGCAATAAGAACTATAGCATGAACAGGAACCTAAAGAATGTCACCATCTTCAACGTCACCATCTTCAACGTCATCTGCATCAGCTTTAGTAACTGTATTTGCAGGTGTAATAGGACGTTTTTCAACACCCTACACTATATTCCATAGTCCTTTTGTGACCAATACATGATGCATCATATAAGCCCATAAGAGTAATTGGTACCATCCAACTTACCATCAACAATCAACATACGAAATACATCACTGCTTTTAGCCATGGCAACTGATTAAAATAACCTGATGCACAAAAATGATTGTATCTCAAAAAGTTGAACAGAACTATCCTAACGAGTTCTGCTAAACCTGTAATAGACTTTGAGACGCTTATATTGGCAAATCAAAACCTATATATATCTTTGGTACAAAAAGATGAAATTGCATGCACAACCATTGTGATAGTTGGGAGGCCTAAACGAGCTTAGATCGTGATTTCGACGCGACAAAGCGAAACCATTTTGAAATCCTAATTACCCTAAGTATGCTCACCAATTTTGTGCAATTTTGAGATTGTGACTAGAGTTTTGTTGACGATGCCCCTAGATGAGGCGATGACCTGCTTTAATACCAATTGTTGGAATTTGAGGTCTATGGAAGCATGCAAACAACACAAGGAAGAAAGAAGATGCTTGAAGCACAACACACAATACTGAATGCATTCCTAAGAGAATGTACCAAGATAAGTGACCCGTAGGCATATATACAAGGGGGAGGAGGGAAAAAACCTCCTAAAGAGGGAAAAAAGTGGCCTCCATGGTCCTAGATTGTTCACACACATCACCACCTAAATATATCAACATGAATCACAAAAGATCCTACAATGATACAAGGATGAATCACAAAAACACAAATCACAATGCTCAACTATGAGACTCCAATGTTCCATTCCTATAGTGCTATGCTCCTCAGATGGTGAGTTGTTGATGAGAGTTGCAGAAGAAATGCTACAATACCCAGATGGTCTCCTTCACTACCTCAATATGTGTCAATCTAGTGTTCCCAACCACTTCTTCCACTCCTTGTATTTCAGCACATACTCCAAGCCTCCAATATGCATACTACTTTCATTGATGATTCATCACCACTCCACATGTTTGACACATAAAAGCTAGTGCCTTTGTTCCACTAGGATACAAAATCTAGCTAAAAATCATACCTTCCAATGTATGCAGAATTTCAAAAATATGATTGACCCATTGTGTGCAAAACATCAAATAACTTAAAAATAATTGTAAACAAACACTCTTAGCTTGAGTTATGCTCCACCAAAGTTTCAAACTTTTCTACATATCGGCATGCATGAGCATCACAAGAGTAGAAAGAGGGCAATAGTTTTCCAAGAGAGAAGAGAGAAAAAAATACCTTTTATATAATAAAGAGAAAACAAAGAAATAGGATGTGAATGCAATAAGTGGAAGGAAACGGGAAAAATAGGAGAAAGCAATTCCAAGTACAACAAAATACCATGATTTACACCAAGTATATCATTTGTAGGTACAAGACTTTACAAGCAACTTCTTCTTCCTCATCAACCAAGCTTGATTCTCTACAATCTTTAACTCAAGCCTTCTTCTATGTGTAGAAGCAACAACCACATCACCACCTTCACCATGAGCCTTTTGAGACGTCTTTTAATGATACGCAACCATACAAAATCATTTTCCTTGAATTCGTTGGCTAATCGTTTAGTATTGATATTACGTGTATATCACTCTTGACTTTTCCTAATGTGCTTGTGAACATCGTGAAGTATAGAAATGTGATGTTGAGCAATAGAATCAGCCATCCGAATCTCAGTTTGGGTGAGGGAGATGGGAGTGGGAAGCTTTTTACCAGTAACAATTTCAAAAGGTGCACGACCAGTAGTGGTGTGTGTAGTGTTATTGTAAGCAAATTGAAGCAATGGCAACTTTTCATCCCATTTATTAGGATTATCTAATGAATAACAACGCAATAAATCAAGAATAGTACAATTTGTAGCCTCACTTTGTCCATTACTTTCGGGATGAAATGCAGAGCTAAAATCTATTAGAACCAAAATGTTGAAATAAGGCAACCCAAAAATGATTACAAAATCTAACATCATGATCATATAACATTACTTTAGGAAATCCATGATGTGGGAAAATGCATTTAATGAATAATTTTGCAGTGTGAGGTGCAGTCAAAGTTTTTCTACATGGAATGAAATATGCATATTTACTAAACCTATCAACGATTGTCCAGATCATATCATTATGTGATGAAGTGATAGGAAGACCTGTGATAAAATCCATAGAAATTTGTTCCCATGGTTTGTTTGGAATGGAAAGTGGCATTAATAATCCAAATCGTTTACCATGATGACGTTTTACACATTGACATACAATGCATTGAGAAACATAATGTGCAATATCTTTTTCCATGTGTGGCCAAAAGAAGAAATCTTTGCAAGCAAAAATGGTGCTCTGTATGCCTCAATGACCCATGTAAGATGGTTCATGCATTTCTTTGATGACAAAATCTTTAAAAGCTTGGGGTATGCACAATCTATGTTGAAAATAAAGAAAACCATTATGAAATGTATAATGTTCATCAGATAAAGATGCACCATTGTTGAAGTCATGCCATGCACGTGAAAAATACAAATCAGATGCATAAGTGGAAACCATTTCTTGAAAAGAATGTATTTGGATGGTAGAAATATAATGCAAAACAATAAAATGTGAAGGAAAACAGCTAAGAGCATCAGTCACAAGCATTACCAGGCTGATATTGGATCATGGGTTGGAAATTTTGAATGAATGATGCCCATTTAAGATGCCTATCAAAGATTAAGGGCTGATTTTAATAAATGCTTAATAGCTTGTTGATCGGTTTTGATTAAGACCTCAGAGCCCATAAGATAGTGTTTCCAAATTCGTAGAGCATGCACAACTGCTAACAATTCTTTATCATACATACTATAATTCTTTTCTGAGGGCTTAAGCTTCCTACTCTCAAATGAAATGGGATGGTCATTTTGCATTAAAACAACACCTATCCCTAAACCACTAGCATCAGTAACGACATGAAAGGGTTGTGAAAAATCAGGTAACTATAAAACAGGTGCATGTGAAAGTGCATGTTTAAGTTTTTCAAAGGACTGTTGTTGGGTAATTCCCCATGCAAATTTTATTTTCTTTTTCAATAACAAGGTAAGAGGCAATGCTAAATAAGAAAAATTTCAAACAAACTTCCTATAGAAACTAGCCAACCCAAGAAAAGAACGAACATCATTAACTCATTGTGGTGTATGCCATTCTACTATAACTTTGATCTTTTTCGGATCCACATGCACACCTTCACTGGAAATAATATGTCCTAAATATTCTAGCTTACGTTGAAAGAAGTAACTCTTTTCAGGATTAGCATAAAGTGTGTTCTCTCGTAACAAATGAAAAACCGTTTCAAGATGAGGTTGTGGGTTCAAATCCTCCCACTTTGGTGAATCTAAAAGTGCTTATTGCCACTCATACATTAAAATTGGTTCGCGTGTAGCCAACGGCTGCCAAGGGAGCCTTGGATGCCAAAGATGCCAAAGTAATGCCTTAGTTATGCCTTAAGTTATGCCTAAGTTCTATGCCTTAGTTGACGCCTTGGAGTAAACGTAGGTGTAAATGTAGGAGCAAACGTAGGTATAAATGTAGGTGTAAACATAGGTTCTGGTTCTGGAACAGGAACAGGAATCGGAAACAAAAAAGGAAACAGAAACCGGAATCGGAATTGCGAATCGCAAAACAGACCCCTCTGTATTGATGTGTGCAGGGCTCTGATACTACTATTGTCAGGATCTTGCTCACATGCACACAGAGGTTATGAATGCCGAAAAAAACACAGAGAATAGATGCACAAGGAGACGAGACAGAATGTAGTATTGGGTGCAATCTCCCTCCATGAACTCTGTTTCAACAGTCCACAGAGTGCATGTATTTATAGGAATTTTTTATTACATCAAAAAGAGTGGTTACATGAGAGCGGCTTCGAAAAACAAGCGTCAAACTAAAAGTTGGTAACTTTTCTGGAAAGCCATTGCTTTCAATAACATAAACCATGGTTTATAGCGACCCTTATTTTAACCATTACTTTTCTAACTGTTTCTAACAATAGAACCTTCTACAAGGGTTTATTTACAAACTAAGTAAATTATAATTCGGATTATTGATGTTTGCCCTTTCACACCTTGCACGCTCCTCAGAAACCTTTAGCTGCTATATCAAAACATCAAAAACACATTAATACATTAATAATTTAACACTCCAACAATGCATTGTTCAACATATTCCATAATTCATAACAACTACCATCTTGAGATACTGGTTTGGCTTATGTGCCCACATAGGATAATGTTGCAAAAATTTTCACAAAGGCTTTGCCTAGGGAGAAGTTTGAAGATTTTTACAAAGCTTTTGGCTTACTTCCTTTTGTGGATTAATCTCTTTCCACATACCCAACCCTTCCTTGTACATGAGTGCTAGCTTCTTGTTCATCGCATCACTCCTAGGGGGATTTGTTGGTATATTTTAGTAGTGATGTGTGTGAACACACCTAAGACCATAGGATCACTTATCTTTGTACATTCACTTCGTAATACATTATGTATTGTGTTGCGATCAAAGCTTCTTCTTCTTCTTCTTTCTTGTGTTGTTTGTGTGCTTTCGTACACTTTGAACTCCACCAAATTTGGTTCTTAACCCATGAAGAAAACAGATATAGAATATGTTATAAGAAATTTTGGAAATAGGAAGTGATTTTTCTTGTCATTCCCAACTATTTTTGGATTAACTTGATTGGCATTCTATTGAACAAATAGAATGTAGTAAATATGGAATTGTTCCTTTTATAAGTTCTAATATCTTTCAGGCACACACACACACACATATTCAGCAATATTATATTGAGTAGTATTTGCAACACTCATTTTCTTTATAAGGACTTGTTTTTTATGTTGAATAAATATCCTAATATGCATTCTAAACCTCCATAAAATCTTAGTAAATTTTTTGTAATTTTATTTCTCCTTCTCCACTTGAAATCTGAATTTCCTAAAGTAACAAAATGCTTATATTTTTTTAAGTAATATATAATACTCATGTAGTACTAGAAGAATGATTGAATAATTTAGAAAAATTTTAATTAAATTTCAATTTGAGATCCATCAAAATCAACGTGGAAATAAAATTATTTTCTTTTTTTTACAATATCTTTTTTCCTCAACATGCTTCACATACAAATTATATGTTTCTAACTTCGAGTTTGCTTAGAGATTAGACAAGCTTTTTCCATTATATCTACAATTCTTTGACTTCTTCAAGTATATCATTTCAACTTCAAGGTCACACATCCTCTCAATCCTTTTTTTGTGACCTCAAAGCTTATATACTTGTCTCAAATATTTAATCAAACTTGTCTCAAACCTTTAATAAAACTTGTCTCAAAGCTTATATACTTGTCCCAAAAATTGTCCTAAGTATATTTAATATACTTTTTTGTGACCTCAAAGCTTATATACTTGTCTAAAATAACCATCAAAGTAAATAATGTCCTCTCAACATGTTTTTTATAACCTTCATATTTTTTTTCTTTTATAAATAATAGGCGCTTGATCCCCAATGTTCTGTACCCTATTCTCAACTCTTTCTTTCATGTTGATTTTGTTGTGGAATTTCATGTTGATTTTTTTGTGGAATTTCTTTTCTTTCTTTAATGGAATTTTGTTGTGGAATCCCAAAGTACGTGGCAAAAACTAAATCATTGAAAGTAGAGAACCGAAAATTAAATCAATATAACTAAAATTTCAAAATACTCCACACGTGGCTTTGTTAGCTACACATTCATCTTGATTCAGAAAAGAAATCAATTAAGAGTTTCATTTCTTTTATATTAGCATAAAAAAGCATACAGTAACTTCAAATTGGGCACTTTCTTCATGAAAAATGTTCCTAATCTTCAAGGAAGAACCTAAAGAAAACTAAAATGATTATAAATGATTATATCAATTATATTCATGATTATAAATGATGCAAGGATGTCTAATTGGCTAGTTATTACCTACTATTGGACTAAATGGTATTGGGTAGTTAGATGAATGCAACGTGCTATAAAGTTCATCAAGTTTTTCCACACACAAGAGAAATTTTACTTGATAATTACAAGAAAAGTTGGATCATAAACAAAGATAATACATTAGTTAAAGATTTTGAACATGCTTAGAAGACTTCTTTTCATATTTTCTCAAAGATAAATTTAAAAAAATAGGGATCAACTAGAGCTTTAATCAACTAAATAAACGTTTATAGAAAATTTATGCATCCTTACAAGTTCTAAGCTATCCCCTATGCAAAGAAGAGAATGAAGGTTTTTAGTATAGTTGAAACCAAATATAATAGGTGGGGGGATACAAATGAAATGTAGTAAGATGTTCATACAAAGAGGATATACTCTCAACGAGTGAAAATATGATATAAAAATATGGATCTAATTCTCATTATAAAAAAATAATCATCAAAATAATTGTTTATAAATTGTGATTAACGATTTCATAGTCCCAAATAAGATTCTACAACAAATTTCCAACATTTTTTTGTTTATGGGTGACTTTAATAGAAGGTATATACAAAGATCTTCTTGCTTACTGCATCATCCCCCAAGATACAAAGTCCACAAACACTTCATCTCCTACATTCTCCTATGAAAAAGAAATTTCCTAATTTCTAAGGGATATAAGCTTTCCTCCTCATTCTAGAATTATCGGAATGAACTTAAAGAATAATTCAATAGCTATAAGGGTTGAGAATTTTTAAATAGGATTAGAAAATTAGAGACTCCATAACCTACTAAATATCATTTTCTTAGTCCCAAGATAGGAAGTAGTTAGGGCATGGAAATTATCCAAGAACAGTTAAAAAGTTAAGTGTGAATTGTGAAAAAAGTACAAGATAAGATACACCTTGAGAATCCCAATCCATTATCAAGTCGTTCAATGAAGTTTAGGTACAACTACAATTGTATTTTTGGCTTTACGGTGGGAAGATGCACAAAGGTCCTACTATTTCCCTATAAAAGAGACTTTTTATGGAGGGAAGAGGGCTCAATGTTTATTAAATACTACATATCATAAAGAATCAAAGAGCCAAATCAAGCTAATTTTGAACTATGGAAAATCTTTTTTTATATGGAAAAACAAACACAATGTAATGTATAAAAAGTTTAAAATAAAAATAATTAGGCATTATAGCTCCATGGTATTGATGATTCAAATTAATAACAAAAAAAAGCTATGCAATGTGTCTACTTGGAACCTTCAAGCCTAGAAATCATGGCGAATACTAGAAAGAATATTCCTAGTATATAAAAAGATGTACTAGTGAGGATTCTTAATGGGTGAGAAAGTATGTGTTGGAGTTAGATGTCTATGGAAGCATGCAAACAGGACAAGGAAGAAGAAGAAGCTTGGAGCACAACACACAATACTGAATGTATTACTAGAGAATGTACAAAGATAAGTAGCCCATTAGGGTAACAAGCATATATACAAGCTGGGGGGAAAAACCTCCTAAAGAGGAAAAAAAGTGCCCCGAGATTCCTAGAGTCACACACATCACTACCTAAATATATCAACAAATCCCCCCCCCCCCTGATGCAGTGAACAAGGAGATGAAACTCATGTATAAGGAAGTGCCAAGCTATGTGGAATCAATCCACAAAAGGAAGTAAGCCCAAAGCTTTGCAGAAATCTTCAAACTTCTCAATAGGCAGAGCCTTCGTGAAAAGGTCCACAATGTTCTCTTGTGTGGGCACATATGCCAAGATGACCTCCCGAGCAAAGAACCTCTGCTTGACATAATGATAATGGACCTCAACGTGCTTAGTACGAGCATGGAACACAGGATTCCTTGCAACTGCCAATGTGCTCTAACTGTCAATGAAGATGGTGGTGGCAGAAGACTGACCAACACCTAAATCAACCATAAGGCGTCTGAGCCACACACACTCAAGCATCACTGTGAATGATGCCCTATACCTAGCCTCACAACTAGAAGAGGCCAAAGTAGGCTACTTCTTGCTTAGCCAAGATATGCATGAGCTACCAAGCATGAAGCAAAAACCACTAGTGGATACACGAGTGTCATAGAAACCAGCCGAGTCAGAGTCAGAAAAAGCATGCAAATCTTGCAGTAGTGATCCCCCCTTGGGATAAAACAACCCAAGTAGCCGAGTACCACTCAAGTAGCAAAAGATGCACTTAACTGCCTACCAATGCTTGACTCCTGGGCAATGCATAAACCTGCTCATCTGTGAGACAACAAACTAAATATCTAGTCGAGTAATGCATAAGTAAATCAAGCATCCAACTGCCTACTGATAAAGAACAACATCAAATGCATCTCAAGCATCATGAAGACTTAATCATAAACCTATCTCCATAGGAGTGGCAATAGGCTTACAGTCTTCAAGGCCAAAATGCTGCAATAATGTGTCAATATATTTCATTTGACAAAAAGCCATTCCACCATCAACGTGCATAAACTGAATGCCCAAATAGTGATGCAAATGCCCCAAATCAGACATCTCAAATGATGCATGCAAATCAGCCTTAAAATCAGCAATATGTGTGTCATGGGTACCAATGAGTAGCATGTCATCAACATACACCACAATGATCAGAAGCACATCATTAGCACGCTTAACATATAAGTGCTTTCAGTTGGACTGCTCTCAAAACCATGTGCAATTAGATAGGCATGTATCTTTTCATACCAAGCATGTGGTGCCTCCTTTAAACCATATAATGCCTTCTTTAACCTGCACACTTAGTTTTCATGCCCTTTCTACACAAAGCCACGGGGCTAAAAAACATATGCTTCTTTATGTGAGTCACCATTCATAAATGCTATTTTAATGTCCAACTAATGTACATTCCAACCATGATGAGCTGCAAGTGCACAGATGCTATGAAGAGTAGTCATTCGGCAAGTAGGTGCAAAGGTTTCATCAAAATCAATGCCTCTTTCTTGCGCATAACCCTTTGCAACAAGCCTAGTCTTATACATGTCAACTATTCCATCAAGCTTACGCTTTAGCTTGTATACCCACTTAGTGCCAATGGCCTTCTTGCCAGGAGGCAAGTCACATAAAGACCAAGTACCATTCTTCATTATAGCATCATATTCAGATTGCATAGAAGCCAAGCAATTTTCTGAATTTTGTGCTTCATCAAATGAAACAGGCTCATTCTCATCACAAAGACTAGATGCAGCCATAGCATAGCAACTTGATGCAAAAGAGGCACTATGAGAACCTGATCGAGTACGATATGATAGAGGTGCACCTAATTTGCTATCACGCAAAGTCTGCACTAGCAATTTTGGCATAGTTTTTGCCTGCTCAATATCAGCTCTCTCATCATCATGTAAATCTACATCAGAAATAGAATGATCTGCATCATCACATGAAACCTGCAAAGGCTGAGAAGTTGCGTCATTAGGACTAGCACTAGACTCTCCACCTGTAAAAAGAGGCAGCAAAGTATCATACATGTCTTTGGATCTAATAGATGTCTCCTTCGTACATGAAAGTAAAGGCTGAATAGCATCTTCCACAAAAACAACATCATAGCTAACCAAAATGTGTTTAGTCTGTGGATGATACAGAGGATAGCCTTTGCTTTCAGAACTGTACCCAACAAAAATACATTTTACTACTTTATCATCGAGTTTCCTGCGATGTTGTTCAGGCACTAATGCATATGCCAAACAACCAAAAACACGCAGATGAGCAATAGATGGATTGCAACCATGCCAAGCCTCATATGGAGTGATAGACTGCAGTGCTTTAGTGGGACACCCATTAAGTACATATGTTGCACACATGACAGCCTCAAGCCAGAAACTATGTCGTAAAGCGTGGCTCTTGACAATACACCTCGCCATCTCCATGAGTGACTTGTTCTTCCATTTAGCAACTCCATTCTATTGAGGTGTATAAGGCACTATACACTGGTGTTTTATCCCACATTCAGCCAAAAATGCAAAAGTCAGAAGACATATATTCCCCCCCTCTTTCAAAATGGAGGGTGCCCATTTTACATGCTAATAGATTTTCAGCCAAAACCAGAAACTGTTTGAAGCACATAAAATCTTCGGACTTTGCCTTCAATGGATATACCCATGCATGCCTAGAAAAATCATCGATGAAAGTCACGAAGTAAAGATAGTTCCAAAAAGAAGGTGTTTGCATAGGACCATAGACATCACTTGATGGAGAGTGTTAATCTCCAAAAGAACAACCTACTCTTGAACTTAGAGCACCTCTATATCAAGAGTAAGTCAAAACCTTCACCAATTTAAAAGATCAATGACCAAATATCAAATTCTTGAACAAACTGTGAAAAAGAGATTACTCAGAAAGTCTGCTCTATATATCTTTCTCATTGACTAAGTAAATGTGTAAAGTTTTTTATGAAACTTTGCACAAGGTGTCGCCTAAAGATTACGCACCTCCTCCAAGTCAAATCACTCCAAAAGATTCAGTAGATCTTGAGAAATCTACTTCACAAGTTACCTATGTCTAAATCTGCACTTTTGAGAAGTCGATTTGGACACCCCTAACTTCTTAGCTTTGGTTCTCCCAATGTCGAACCCGTTTGATCAAATCCTTTTAGCTGTAGATAGCTTATCTCTTAACTTAGATTTTGAGCTATCATATGTGTAAAACTTTACACTGTGCACTGAGCACTACTCATTTCATTGAACTCAAAATCTGCGCCTGTTTCAGAAGACTGTGAACATTCTTTACATATGAATGTTCCTACACACAATTCTCTTAACCTGATTACAATTGGAAGCTGAAATTTTGTACAGAGATCAATCAACTCTAGACTTAGACTTGTACAAAAGCATTCCACAGAATATCTACCACAGAAGGAGAAGACATGAAAACTTCGGGTGCAACTTTTCTTCTATTCCTCAGAAAATTACAATTGAGTTGTGAGAGAGACTTCTTCTCATTCCTATGAACTCTAATGAGTCTTACAACTTACAAATGCACTATTCTCATACTCTCCTATTGTCTCCTCTATTGCCCCGACATTTTTCCAAAGTATTTATAGGCAAATATGTACAAGCTTATAACTAAACAAAAGTATAAGTGATTTATGTCTTCACTAATGTACATATGTGTACATATCATTCATCCTGTGAATGTAACCACCTTCTTTGCTTCAAGTCTTGATCTTATCTCCATCTTTTTGTCTTCCAAACTTCAATTGGTGATTGGTCTGCACCAACAGCTCCCCCTCAATCATCAATTGAGGTTTCTCTTATCTTCTTTATGCCTGCCATGTCTTTGAACTTCTGTAACTTTGGTCCATCCAAACTCTTTGTAAGCATATCAACTATCTGATCTTTTGTTGAAGTATGTATAACTTCAATCTCTTTATCCATCACCTTCTCTCTTAGAAAGTGATACTGTATCTCAATATGTTTGGTCCTGGCATGAAAAACAGGATTAGCAGCTAGATATAATGAACTCATGTTATCTCCATAAATAATAGGTATGCTCTGTATAGTGTCAAAACTCTTCATGAGAGTCTTAAGCCATATCACTTCTTTTGCAGCTTCAACCATGCCTTTGTACTCTGCTTCTGTAGATGACAAAGCAACTGTATGTTGCTCCTTTGAGCACCAAGAGATTAACTTATCTCCCACATAACACATGTATCCATAGGTTGACCTTCTATCATCTGGATTACCTGCCCAATCTGCATCACTATATATTTTGATATTTGTATCTGATGTAAAACCATAATACAAACCCTCTTTGAGTGTTCCCTTAATGTACCTCAACACTCTTTGACCTGCAATCCAATGTTCTTTCCTAGGACAATGCATGAATTGAGACAACACCCCAACTGCATAAGATAAATCAGGCCTAGTTAATGTAGCATAGATAAGACTACCAACCAAACTCTGATATTGTTTCATGTCCTTGAACTCTTCACCTCCAAATCTGCTCAATTTATGATTCACCTCCATTGGAGTAGGTGCTACTCTGCAATCATTCATTTTAAACTTGGTTAACAAATTCTTCAAATACCTTTCTTGAGTCACATACACTCCATGTTGAGTGTATGAAATCTCCATGCCCAAGAAGTATGACAAATCTCCCAAGTCACTGATTTTGAACTCTTTCTCCATTTGCTTCTTTAGGCTTTGTATGCCTTTCTCATCTATACCTGTAAGAATTATATCATCAACATATATACATATGTAAATGAACCCATCATCACTTGCTTTGACAAGCAAGCTACTATCTACTTTAGATACTTGAAATCCAAGTTCCTTTAAGAACTTTACAAGCCTATAGTTCCATGCCCTTGGGGCCTGCTTCAAGCCATATAAAGATCTCTTGAGCTTACACACATAATCTGCATATCTTCCATCTCTGAATCCTTGAGGTTGCTCCATGAAAACATCATCTGAAATATAACCATTCAAAAAAGCATTCTTCACATCTAATTGACACAATTTCCAACCTTTGCATGCAGCAATTGCTATGAGTGTTCTAATGGTTGTCATCTTTGCCACTGGACTATAGGTCTCATCATAGTCAATACCATATGTCTGAGCAAACCCTTTAACAACAAGTCTAGCTTTGTACCTAGACACACTTCCATCTGCAAATCTCTTTGTCTTATAGACCCACTTGCATCCAATGATCTTCTGACTATTTGGTTTTGGAACCAAATCCCATGTTTGATTCTCCATCATGCATCATATTCTTCCTGCATAGCTTTTTCCCAAATCTCTTTACCTTTTGCCTCATCATATGTAGAAGGGTCTTCATCTGCTTTAACCATGTAAGCATAATCCTTAGTAGTCAAGAATGAAGTATCATAGCTATACCTTGTAGGTTGCCATTTGTGCCTTGTAGACCTCCTGAGGTCTCCACTTCTTGAGGTTTCTGGTTCTTCACATTCTGGATCAAATCTTGGTGTCTCTTCCACTTCAACCTGCACTTCATGATTCTCTTGTTCATCAAATATCTGAATCTTTGACTTACCTTTCCTTTGGCTCACAATTTCTTCATCATCTGTATTAATGTTGATAGTACCTGCATACTAAGTACCTTGCTCATCAAATGTAACATCTTTTGATACAAGAAAATGTTTTGTGGGTGGATTCCACAACCTGTATCCCATCTGCTTATCATCATAACCAATAAACACATATTTTTCAGCTTTAGGTTCCAATTTATGCCTTAATTGTGATGGCACATATGCATAGGCCAAACATCCAAATACTTTGCAATGGTCTAATGTAGGTCTCTTACCCCACCATGCCTCATATGGTGTCATACCCTGCAAGGCTTTACAAGGTAGCCTATTGACCAAATAAGTAGCTGTGTTTACAGCCTAAGCCCATAAATAATTTGGGCAATTTTTCTCCTTCATCATGGACCTTGCAAACTCAACAAGAGTCCTATTCCTCCTTTCTGCTACACCATTTTGTTGAGGAGAGTACATGCAAGTAACCTCTCTTTTTATACCTGCATTCCACAAGTAATCACTGAACTCATTAGAGAAATACTCTCCCCCTCCATCTGACCTTAGTCTCTTCAACTTATGTCCTGTAATTCTCTCTGCATACATATGATAATGTTTGAAAGTATTGAATACTTCTGACTTATCTTTGATCACATAGATAGTGATCCATCTGGTAGCATCATCAACATAAATCACATAATACCTTGAACCATTGATACTGAAATCCTTTGATGGTCCCCACACATCTGTGTGTACCAACTCAAGTTTCTCTGAATACATAAACCCATGCTTAGAATAGGGTTGCTTATGAGCCTTACCTAATTGACATGCCTCACATCTGTATGTCATATGTTGACCTGCAACATTAGGCAATCCAAGCACTGAACCATTGTTAATCATATCTTTGATACCTCTTTCATTGAAATGTCCAAGCCTCTTGTGCCAAAGATCTAACTCAGAGATCTTATGTCCTCCATAAGTGAACAAGGCATGACCAACATTACCTTGAATCTTCAGTGTGAACAATCTTCCTTCTTTCTTCCCTGAAACAATTTGTTTATACCCATTGCTAGGGTCTTCCACAAACACTCCTTCATTAGTGAACCTCACTTCATAACCTTTTTCCACAATTTGTCCTACACTTATCAAATTCTTAGGAATTGTAGGAACATACAAGACCTTACTCAATAAGGTGCTACCATCCTTGGCTTTCACTGATCCAATTGACTTCACATTGTGCTTTGTATTATCACCTGCTTGAACAACATGATTAGATACCTTATTCTCCAAATCAGTCATCAAGGCTATATTACCACTCAGGTGATTGCTACACCCTGAGTCAATGTAGAAGACTCTTTGATCTTCACTCTGCCTTTCGCAAGTTGCATTCATTATCAATGTTGAATCTTCCTTCTGATATGAAGCATAATTGTAGTAGGTATTGTTATATTGTTGACTTTGGAATCCTCTACCTACATTTCTTCCAAAGTAACCCCTACTACCTCTACCTCTGAAATTACCTCTTTGATTTCTGCCACCTCGTCCTCTTGCATTATAGTTTTGATTATATCCACCATTACTCTGAGTGTTATGCCAACAATCATTAGCTAAATGATTTGTCTTACCACAAATCCAGCAAGCTTTGGATCCATCTTTGTTACTCCTGCCTCTTCCTCTACCTTTTCCACCTCCTCTTCCTCTTAGGAAGTTAGCTTGACTAGTTGTGCCTTCTTCTTCATTTGCTTGTTGCTTTCCTTTGTTAGTTTTCTTCTTGTCTTTAGAGTACATTGCATGACCTGCACTCTTGTCAACATCTCCTTTGATATCATTCTCAAAAGTTAGCATATGTCCTAACAATTGATTCAAATCAGGATTGAAATGATCCAATGAAAGTTTTGTAGATAAAATAAAAGGCTTCCACTTCTCATCACCTCTTAGTCCTGTGAGAATTTGCATTACCAATTTATCTTCTTCAATGTCTTCATCCACTGCTCCTAATGCATCTGCAATGTCCTTCATCTTTGTCACATAATCAGATATTGATTGTGAAGCCTTCTTCTTGAAAGTAGTAAATTTTGCCCATAAAGATGCCTTTCTTGACTTTGTAGTGTTTTGGAAATGCTCCTCCAAAGCATTCCATATTTCACTTGCACTTTCAAGACCTCTAATGTGAGGTAGCAAGTAGTCATTGACTACCATATAGATAATGCTCCTAGCTTGAGCATCTCTCTTCATCCAATTCTTCAAATCTAACAATTCCTCCCTAGTTGGAACACTAGGATCTCTAAATTGAGGCTTTTCTTCTTCTCCTGTAATATAGGCTATTAAATCTTTGCTCATTAGATGAGCTTTCATCCTCATTGACCATGCAGGATAGTTCTCTCTATCCAATTTCTCTATTTGAAGAGAATCTCCCATCATTCCTTTACCTGTGTACTGAATTCTTCAATCTTTATAAAGTATAAGGTTACCTTTACTTCGAATGACACTCCTTTCGTCCTTCTTGATGTCGTATGAGCTCTTCTTCAAGCTTTTCCTTCAGGCTTTCACCTTTTAATCCTTCAGATGTTGAATTCTTTGCAACTGCAGCAGTCGGGATCCTCCTTTTCTCAAATTTGATGTTTCCTGCTCTGATACCACTGATGGAGAGTGTTAATCTCCAAAAGAACAACCTACTCTTGAACTTAGAGCACCTCTATATCAAGAGTAAGTCAAAACCTTCACCAATTTAAAAGATCAATGACCAAATATCAAATTCTTGAACAAACTGTGAAAAAGAGATTACTCAGAAAGTCTGCTGCATATATCTTTCTCATTGACTAAGTAAATGTGTAAAGTTTTTTATGAAACTTTGCACAAGGTGTCGCCTAAAGATTGCGCACCTCCTCCAAGTCAAATCACTCCAAAAGATTCAGTAGATCTTGAGAAATCTACTTCACAAGTTACCTATGTCTAAATCTGCACTTTTGAGAAGTCGATTTGGACACCCCTAACTTCTTAGCTTTGGTTCTCCCAATGCCGAACCCGTTTGATCAAATCCTTTTAGCTGTAGATAGCTTATCTCTTAACTTAGATTTTGAGCTATCATATGTGTAAAACTTTACACTGTGCACTGAGCACTACTCATTTCATTGAACTCGAAATCTGCGCCTGTTTCAGAAGACTGTGAACATTCTTTACATATGAATGTTCCTACACACAATTCTCTTAACCTGATTACAATTGGAAGCTGAAATTTTGTACAGAGATCAATCAACTCTAGACTTAGACTTGTACAAAAGCATTCCACAGAATATCTACCACAGAAGGAGAAGACACGAAAACTTCGGGCACAACTTTTCTTCTATTCCTCAGAAAATTACAATTGAGTTGTGAGAGAGACTTCTTCTCATTCCTATGAACTCTAATGAGTCTTACAACTTACAAATGCACTATTCTCATACTCTCCTATTGTCTCCTCTATTGCCCCGACATTTTTCCAAAGTATTTATAGGCAAATATGTACAAGCTTATAACTAAACAAAAGTATAAGTGATCTATGTCTTCACTAATGTACATATGTGTACATATCATTCATCCTGTGAATGTAACCACCTTCTTTGCTTCAAGTCTTGATCTTATCTCCATCTTTTTGTCTTCCAAACTTCAATTGGTGATTGGTCTGCACCAACATCACTATGTACAAGCTGCAATTTCTGAGTGGCCCGAACTGAACCATCTTTTGGAAAGGAGGAACACTTTTGTTAAACATGTAGCAGACTTTGAGGTGCGTATACTAGCGAATTGAAACTTATATATATCTTCGGCACAAAAAGATGAAATGGCCTACATAGGCACTATGATACTGCATTCGGAGGCCAAAACAAGCCGAGATCACAATTTCAACACACAAAGCAAAGATGTTTTGAACTCCTAATCACCTTGAGTATGCTCACCAATTTTTGTGTGATTCTAAGATTGTGACCAGAGGAGTGTCAATGATGCCCTAGATGAAGTGGTGACTTGCTCTGATACCAATTGTTGGATTTTGAGGTCTGTGAAAGCACATGAACAACAGAAGGAAGAAGAAGAAGCTTGGAGCACAATACACACTCCTGAATGTATTATCAATAGAATGTACAAAGATCAGTGACTGGTTAGGGTTATAAGCATATGTACAAGCCGAGGGAAAAAAACCTCCTAAAGAGGGAAAAAAGTGCCTTGGTGGCCCTAGTGTGTTCACTTACATAACTACCTAAATATAGCAACAACGTTCCTTCAATGAGGATTGCCCCTCTCCATATACATTTCTCATTATTGAGAAATAGTTATCAAGCTCCAAATCTTGAATAATTTCCATAGAACAAGGGGTTTTATTAGTGACCTTGAGAAGGTGATTAAAGATGAAGCAAAGAGAAATGTCTCGAAGAGTCTAGAAGATGTGATAAAGGTAGCACAAATCTACAAAGATTGTGCTAAGTTAGGGGCACCACTTCATCCTATTTGGGAGAATAGAAGCTTTAAAAGAAATAAATGGAAAGTAAGCACCTTTTGGAGAGAGGATTTCAACGCCCCACGACTTTCATGACTAAGTCTTGCCCCTAAAGTCTATGAAAAAGCAAACAATGAAAACATTTCCTTGAAGTGCTTAAATATAGGACATTTACATAAAAGGGTGCAAGATAAGGCCATCCGTGAGCAAAAAGGAAAAACGAAGGCAAGATTCACCTAATCCAAGCTTTAAACATTGAAAATAATCAATTTTGAAAGAAAATGGAAGCTTCACATGAGGATTGCATGCTTTAGTGTTTTTTGTCTCATTCCATGTGGATCCAAAATCAATTTGGACCACATGACTTAGTCAAACTCCATTCCTACATAAGAGGGGAAAATGCCAAAATCATGATAGATAACTCAACCATGCATAACTTCCATAATTACGCACTAGTGAAGAAGTTAAGGTTGCCCTAGTGCTGAGCCCATAAAAGTCATGTTGGTCAAAGTCAACTACAGCCAAAGTCAAAAGGTCAAAGTCAACTGGTCAAAGTCAACAGGTCAAAGTCAACAAGGTCAAGGTCAAGGTCAAAGTCAACAGGTGCAAAGTCAAAGTGCTAAAATGCAGGTGTCAAAGTGCACAGGTAGTGCACAATTAATTGTCCACAAAGGGTAAATTGGAGAAAGTGAGTTGCAGGTTGCAGAGGTATTTTCTCTAATTTCCCTAAGGTTCAAAGTGTGTTTTAAAGTGTTTTGGAAGGTTCAGGTGAAACCCCCCTTAGGTGCAAAAGTGAAGACTTAAAAGGAAATGTGAAGGTATGTGAAGCGGCAACGTACGCACAGGTGAAAGTATGGCCCCCCCATTAAAATTTTTGGTTTTAGTCTAAAGTCAGTACAGGACAAAACAGTGAGTCGTTGGCTGCCACTTGTGAAGACAATCTTGGGACATCAAAGTGAGCACCAAGATACCATGGCAGTTAGGAGCGTACGTGATCGACACACTCAAATCAAGGCAAGGACCATTCTTGGACCAATCTTAGAGTAAGCAAGAGAAGCATAGTCTAAGGGAAGCAAGAGAGAGAAGTGCAAGAGTCACCAGAGTGCGACGCAGAGAAGTGGAAGTGCAAGGTACATGGAGAATGACTAAGGATTTGTGCAGAGAGTGCTAAGCTATACTCCCCCAAGGATCTCAAGGTCTCATTGCAGTGTGCGCGTGCCGATAGAAGGTATTCACTCCTCCCCCTTTGTGGAAGCTTGGTGCAAGGTGTGCACAAGGATAAGCTTGAAGCAGGTGGAGGTCTGGTGCAGAGGAGGCCGGTGGCAAGAAGACTTTGGGATATTGGGTATTTTGTAATTGAGCACTCTGTGTGATTGTGCACAGAAGTATTGGCTTGTATTTTACTTCAAACATTGTAATAGTCTTATTGTAATCAATCGGCAGAAGCTTCCAAGGTGTATTTCCTCTTCTGGTCTTTCATTTTCTCCTACAAACCCTTAAACTCCTTCTTGTCTAAGAATCCCCCAACAAAATTTGGCACGCCTGGTGGGACCTCCAAGGAGATTTGAGCTTAGGAGAAACTAAGTGCAAAGCATAGAAGAGATCAAGTGTCGATAGAACCACAATGCTACTTCATCAAACAAAAGGTAAATATTCTTATCAAGTGTCTCATATTCAGTGGGCTATGAGCTGCTCATGACCGCAACCCGGTCCCAAACATTGAGGGTCACCTGCAAGCAAACAAGAAGGAAGGTTGTTAGAACGTCCTCCAGTCCACTATCTTCAACATCATCAGTCAAGAGCATGGCGGGTCAGGTAGACTTGGAAACTTTACTCTCTAGATTAAATATAAAGTTTCCTTCTTTCAAAGGCCTAGCTCAGGAGGATCTGGATGAACACATTAGAAGGTTTTTGGCACTATGTAAGACTAGAGGCCTAATGGGTAGGGAGGATGCCTTTTTGATTCTCTTCCTTGCCACATTAGAGGGATTAGCTGATAAGTGGTTCAGCCAGTTTGCTGAAAACCATTTTACCACTTGGGATGTGATGAAAGATGCATTCAAAAATCAGTTCCAGCATGGCAACACTGCGGAGATGATCATAGAAGAACTAGAAAATTTGAGATTGGGTCCAGGAGAAAAGTTCCCAGAGTTTGTGACAAGGGCCAAAGCACTAATGGCTAAATTGCCAGATCCACCACATGATTTTTTTGTTAAGAAATGGTTGGCTAAGCCCCTACCAGTGGCCACCCAATGCAAAATAAAGGAATTAGTGTTACCTACAGCCTCCATAGAGGAGTTCATCAGCACAGCCACATGCTTGGAGCAGATAAGGTACCAGTATGGAGCAACTTCTTCCCAACCAACATATGGTACATAAATGGAGGATCCAGTGATCCAGCTAAGGAAAGAGCTGGAGGGCTTAAAAAGAAATAAGCCCTACAAAGAGGAGGAGAATGTTGTTGCTCAGTTGAGAAGGGAGATTGAAGCACTAAAGCTCCAAAAGGAGGAGGAGGCCCAGGCAGAGGAATTGGCTCAACTGCGACAGGAGTTGCAGGAGCTCAAAGGAGGTGGCATCAAGAGTGGACTTTGGTGTTCCATGTGCAGCAAACAAGGTCACATAGTAAGTGAATGTCCTCTGTTAAGTGTGACTTGTCAATTATGCAGGAAAGTTGGCCATGAGGCCCATGAATGCCAATCAAGAGGAATGCCTGCAACGACATACTGGACACAAGGAGGACCCCCAACACCAGCAAATGTGATGGCTGCTGCACCAAATCAAGGTAACAACTATAATCCTAGACAGAGGAATAACTTTGGAAATGGGCCTAGGAGGTCAATCATCTGTTTCAGATGTGGAGAATGCGGGCACTATCAAAGTAGGTGCACCCTACCAGAAAATGCCCCTCCTTGCAGGAACTGCCCTGATGCAAGAGACCATTATACAAATTGTTGTCCTAAGAATCAAGCCTCTTCATCCGGGCCTCATATTCAAATGATTTCGGTGCACAAAGAAGAAGTGTGTGATCTGGTCAATGAGCCATCACCATCTACCAGGGTGGTGCAATTAGAAGAAATAGAATCTTTGACTGTGCAGATAAGAAGCAAGGGGAAGGCTCAAGCAGACATAGGACAAGGGTCAAAGATTAAGGAATGGAATCAAAACAGAGAACCATCTGAAGATAAAGTCACCACAGGTGCATATACAAGTCAACAAGGAGATCTCATATGCACCAGTGATGCCATTGGGCATGCCTTCAAGAGGGCTCATGAGGAGTTTGATAAGTCAACTGGAGCCCATGCTCTCAAGGAATCAGAGGCTTCAAAACTACTCAAGTCCATGAAAAAGGAGGTTAGTATTTTTGATTTAATAAAGATGGATGGGAAATTCAGGTCAGAGTTATTGCAGATAATTGATGAAGCTTCCACTACAAGTTTGGTGGCAAAGACTGCTGTTTTACATAAAGGAAAAATTGTAGGGGAAGCACCCCTTACAGATTATAAAAGTCCTCGGCTGACAGTATCTATCCAAGGTCATGAATTTCAAGGAGTTATTGTGGATGGTGGTTCTGGCATTAACTTGATGCCTGAAGATACAATGGAAAAGATTGGACTCCACCCTTCAAGGCCTGCAAATTTCACTGTTACTTTGGCAGATCAGAGCAAAGTAAGGCCCTTGGGAGTGATCCCAAAAGTTCCACTTGAAGTACAAGGTAATCTATTCATTTTGGATTTTGTGGTTTTAAGATTGCCCCAGGTTGAAGGAGGATTTCCCCTCTTAATTGGACGACCATGGCTGAGGCATGCAAGTGTCATTCATGATTGGGGCAAGGACACTATGTGGGTACAAAAGAAAGGGCAAGAGCTGACACAAATTCATTTAGAAGAGGGCCCAGATAATCAAGGAAACACTAGCATGATGCAAACAGTTGGTATATGTATGGAAACAGAATCAGAGGATCAACCCCAAATATATTTCAAGGAAGAAGAGGATATTCTAAATTGGCTCCAAGCAGGCAACTCTTCCTCTTGTTTTGGAATTTTTCTTAAGAATTCTTGCACGAATGAAGGTTATGGTGAAGATAAGGAGAAAGTCCAAGTTGATGGATTGGGAGAGCCCATCACAGACCACAGAAGGGGCAGGAAGACACCCCTCAAATACAACTTGGAGGAGGATATGACAACCACAGATAAGGAGGTTACTGAAGCTAAAGGCAAGGTAAAAAATTCTAGTGAAGAATGTTCTTTCCCAATTCAAGAAATTCCTGCAGGATGGATGCTGGACAAGGAGGAACACATTGAAGTCCAAAATACACCTGCTTATGACGCAATGCACGAAAAGCTAGTAGAAGAAGACAAGGTAGAAGATGAGCACGAAGATAATATGGTAGAGCGAAATCCTGTCCAAGAAATACAATTAGGCACTCAAGACAATAATCAGCCAGTTCTGGTGGCCACTTGGTTGTGGAGCCACCCAGGGCTCCTTGAAAAGGTAAAGTCATTCTTGACCCATTATACAAATGTTTTTGCCTGGCATTATAAAAACTTAGAAGGAGTGCCTGCAACTTATGGAGAGCACAGAATCCCTCTGGTTGATGGAGCCAAACCCATAAGAGGGAAGATTTATAGACTTAATCCAAAATATGCTGAAGCTGTCTATGTGGAAATACAGAAGATGGAGGATGCAGGAATCATCATTCCTGTAGAACACTTAGAGTGGCTCTCACCTATGGTTATAGTACCAAAGAAGAATACTAATAAAATCAGAATTTGTGTTGACTTTAGAGCACTCAACAAGGTGACCATTCCAGATGGGTTCCCAATGCCTTTTGCAGAGCAGGTCATTGAAGAAGTGGCTGGGCATGCATTATATAGCTTTATGGATGGATTTAGTGGCTATAATCAAATATCAATACACCTAGAGGATCGTGAAAAGACTGCTTTTATCACACCTTGGGGAACATATGTGTATGTAAAAATGCCATTTGGGCTCAGAAATGCTCCAGCCACCTTTAACAAAATGGTCAATCTCATTTTTGGCCCCCTATTGTTGGAATCACTTAGAATCTTCATGGATGACTTCTCTTCGTTTTCCGGTTCTCACAAAGAAACTTCTCTAGATTGTTTGGACCATCACTTGAGGCAGCTGCAGAATGTTTTCAAAAGATGCAGGGAGACTAAGCTAAAGCTCAATCCAAACAAATGTCATTTCCTTGTGACAGAAGGAACTCTCTTAGGACATGTGGTGTCGGCTAAAGGTATGGCCCCAGATCCTGACAAAATCATTTCTATATTAAAGTTGCCTAAACCTAAATCTCCTAAAGAGATTCAGAGTTTCTTTGGGCATACTGGATACCATAGAAGGTTTATAAAAATGTATGCAGAGATAGCCAGACCACTGGCTAGACTTACAGGTAAGGAAGTACCTTTTAAATGGGAAGAAGAGGAGGAAAAAGCATATCAAACATTACGGGCAAGGTTAGTGTCTGCTCCTATTTTGATCACACCTGAGTGGTCAAAAATCTTTCATATACATGTAGATGCCAGTGCCTATGCAGTGGGGGCAGTTTTGACCCAACCCAATGAAGAATTTAAAGTGGACAGACCAATTCAATATGCTAGTAGAATCTTGACCAAGGCTGAAAGGAATTACAGTACTACAGAAAGGGAAGCCCTAGCAATGGTTTTTGCTGTCCAAAAATTCCGTCATTACTTACTGGGAGTAAAATTTATTATTATAACAGATCACCAACCACTAAAATACTTGCTCAACAAACCACAAGCCACTGGTAGAATATGGAGGTGGTTATTTTGATTTTTCTGTAGTCCACAGACCAGGTAAAGAAAATGTTATGGCGGATCACCTATCCGGAATCAATATGATGAATCAAGCTAGTGGAATCAATGATGATTTTCCAGATGCCCATCTGTTCGCTGTACAAGCTCAAGGTTGGTATTATGATATCAAAAATTTCATTAAAACTGGTTTGTATCCAGAAAAAGCTAATGCTGTGCAAAGGAAGAGACTGCTAATCAAGAGTAGACCATATACCTTCATTGAAGATAAATTATATAGATAGGGCAAGGATGACAAGTTTAGGAAGTGTTTGGAAGAAGAAGAAGTGAGGGAAGTCCTTCACTCTGCACATGAAGGAACAGGTGGTGGGCACCTTCCAGGGCATATTATGAGTCAGAGGATACTGGATGCTGGTTTATGGTGGCCTACACTATTTAAGGATGCAGATGAATGGGGAAAGGCATGTGACGTTTGCCAGAGGTGTGGACCTAAGCCAACAAAGCAGAGGCATAGCCCCTTGATTGTTTCCACTTCCTGGCGACCATTTGAGAAGTGGGGGCTCGATTTTGTAGGGCCCATCTACCCTCCGGCGATTCCAAAAAGAGAGAAATATCTCTTGATAGCTACAGATTATGCAACAAAGTGGGCTGAAGCTATTGCCTCCCCCGACTGCACTGCCCAAACTGTTGCTGATTTCATTTACAGTAGCATCATTTGTAGGTTTGGATGCCCACTTGAAATTTGTACAGATCAAGGTACCCATTTTGTCAATAAGGTCCTGCAGGAAATTTTCAACAGGTATAGAATTCTACATAGGACCTCTTGTGCTTACTATCCAAGAGCCAATGGACAGGCTGAATCGACAAATAAGGTTTTAATCTCAATGTTAAGAAAGGAGTGTATGTTACAACCCACTTCCTGGGGCATTGCTTATCAAGGTACCCTATGGGCATACAGGTTAGCCTATAAAGAGGCCACGGGATATTCTCCATTCCAACTGGTTTATGGCATATTGCCCATTGAGCCCTTTGAATTTTTACATGGATCACCTAAGATAGCATTCATGCAGGGCAAGAAGGATTGTGATGTCTCTCAGAGGCTCGGAGCACTACATAAAGTGGAGGAGATTCGTCTACTAGCAACAAAACAATTGATAGAGACTCAGATGAAGAGGAAGGAGGCACATGATCGACATCTGTGGAACAACAACATTGAAGCAGGCATGTTAGTTCTTCTCCATAGACCTCATCTTCATACACAACTGAGAGGAAAATGGCTTCCACATTGGGAAGGACCTTACAGAGTCAAAACAATGCTAAATTGGGGTGCTGTGGAGTTAGAGACGCTGAAAGGAGAGGCCTTGCCATTGGTCAACATATCCAGGCTCAAGGCCTATCATCAACACACTTGAAGAAGTATGGATCACCTGGAACTGCAAAATCTGTCCAGGTTGTACATAGCTTTCTCATCTCATTTTGCTCAGTTTTAGTAGTTTTCTTTATCAATTTCATTCTTGTTCCTGGTGTTTTTAGCAAACCTAGAAGGCATTTCATAACCTCTGCAAAAGTAACACTTTTGGGTATTTTTGGAAATTTTTCTAGCTATTTTAGCATTTTTCTAGCATTTTTTATCCCTTTCGTATGTCATTTTCTTGCCAAATAGGAGGAATAAAAGGAGGCTCTCTGTGGTTTGATGAAAGAAATTGGGCTTAGCCCTGTGGAAAATTTAATGAGAAATTTTTCAGATTTTTTTGGCCGTTTTTTTGGATTTTTCCTTCATTTTTCTCTATTTTTGGGTTATTTAAAAAAAAAAAAGGCCCCCCAGGGCTTTTTTTGTTTTTTGCCAAAAAAAAAAAAAATCCCCCCCCCACGCCCCCCCCGTTCTGACCCCCCCCCCCCCGGTTCTGACAGCCCCCCCGATAACCCCTCCCCCCCCCCCGTTCTGACACACCCCCCCCCCTCGGTTCTGACAGCCCCCCCCCCCGTTCTGACACACACCCCCCCCTCCCCCCCCCCCAGTTCTGACAGCCCCCCCCCCGGTTCTGACAGCACCCCCCCCCTGCCCCCCCCCCTGCCCCCCCCCCCCCCCCCGGTTCTGACAGCCCTCACCCCCCCCCCCCGTTCTGACACACCGCTCCCCTCGGTTCTGACAGCCCCCCCCGTTCTGACACACACCCCCCCCCCCGGTTCTGACAACCCCAACCCCCCCCCCCCCCCCCCCGTTCTGACACACCCCCCCCCCCCCCCCCCGTTCTGACAGCCCCCCCCCCCCAAATTTTATTTTTTATTTTTCTCTTTTATTTTTTATTTTTATTTTTTATTTTATTATTCTAAGTTTTATTTTATTTTCTTTTTTTGTTATTTATTTTTCTTTTTATTTTTTCTGCATAGGCATTCGCATTTCAAAAAAAAAAAAGAATTATTATATATTATATATATATATATATATATATTTTACTTTTTCTGGCTCAAAGCTTTTGGCTCGGGATTGTGCCTCGGTTGGCCGTTTTTGATAAAACTGGAGTCATTTTCATGTTTTTTCGCACCTCTGGACTCATTTTTTGACTTTATTTTTCCAAATTCCCACTTTTTCTCCGACTTTTGGTCCAAACCCTCATGTTTTGTGCACAATTACCACATGTTTTTATCTCATTCCATTGGCGACATTATCTATTATCACCTCCTCTCACCATATGTTTCAATATTTCCCATATGCTCCCTCTGTAGCTCTCATGTTTGATCATTTTTCCCCTCTCCAGCCCCATCATCCTTCTCCCTATCCCTCCCTTTACACACCTGCCCAGCCACATCCTTAACCCTCCCGAACCTATCCCTAGCAGCCCCATCAGCCCTTCCTTCCCCATCCTTTCTACCCTCCCATTGCAACCCTTTGCTTTTCCATGGCAAAATCCAGTTTTTGGTTCTTCTCTGATGCTTGTTCTATTCTGCTTTTGGTGGACTTGGTTGCTGCTCCGATGTACTATTCAAGTTTTTGCAGCTCTATTTTCATGGTGTCTGTTATGCTCAAAGTTTTGGCTATAGCTCTCCAGGACGGAGAGCACATTAGGTGGTGGGCAACTGTTGAGCCCATAAAAGTCATGTTGGTCAAAGTCAACTCCAATCAAAGTCAACTGGTCAAAGTCAACAAGGTCAAGGTCAAATTCAACAAGTGCAAAGTCAAAGTGCTAAAATGCAGGTGTCAAAGTGCACAGGTAGTGCACAATTAATTGTCCACAAAGGGTAAATTGGAGAATGTGAGTTGCAGGTTGCAGAGGTATTTTCTCTAATTTCCCTAAGGTTCAAAGTGTGTTTTAAAGTGTTTTGGAAGGTTCATGTGAACCCCCCCTTAGGTGCAAAAGTGAAGACTTAAAAGGAAATGTGAAGGTATGTGAAGCGGCAACGTACGCATAGGTGAAAGTATGGCCCCCCCATTAAAATTTTTGGTTTTAGTCTAAAGTCACTACAGGACAAAACAGTGAGTCGTTGGCTGCCACTTGTGAAGACAATCTTGGGACATCAAAGTGAGCACCAAGATACCATGGCAGTTAGGAGCGTACGTGATCGACACACTCAAATCAAGGCAAGGACCATTCTTGGACCAATCTTAGAGTAAGCAAGAGAAGCATAGTCTAAGGGAAGCAAGAGAGAGAAGTGCAAGAGTCACTAGAGTGCGACGCAGAGAAGTGGAAGTGCAAGGTGCATGGAGAGTGACTAAGGATTTGTGCAGAGAGTGCTAAGCTATACTCCCCAAGGATCTCAAGGTCTCATTGCAGTGTGCGCGTGCCGACAGAAGGTATTCACTCCTCCCCCTTTGTGGAAGCTTGGTGCAAGGTGTGCACAAGGATAAGCTTGAAGCAGGTGGAGGTCTGGTGCAGAGGAGGCCGGTGGCAAGAAGACTTTGGGATATTGGGTATTTTGTAATTGAGCACTCTGTGTGATTGTGCACAGAAGTATTGGCTTGTATTTTGCTTCAAACATTGTAATTGTCTTACTGTAATCAATCGGCAGAAGCTTCCAAGGTGTATTTCCTCTTCTGGTCCTTTCATTTTCTCCTACAAACCCTCAAACTCCTTCTTGTCTAAGAATCCCCCAACACCTAGCAAAAGTCTCCACATCAATATGTAGTGTCCATGATGCACGGATATGATAAGAAAGTCTAAGACACTATGATCTTTGATATCAAAATTAAGTCTCAAGAATATCGAGATAAACTTGATTCTAGATCATGCATATGGAAAGAACTGATGTGGTGTTGGGTAGGGAATGGCTCTAGGGTTTAGGAAAGTAGATCAAAGGAAGTTATTTGTTGAATACTTTGGAATTTGAAAGAAATGGTGTCCATTACTTGATTGAAGGGGAGCATGATATGCCAAGTACTCCTCTAATCTCAAGCATGGAACTAAAAAAGCTTGTAAATACTCATAAAGTGGAATTAATTCCAATCAATGTAAATGATGTATATACTATAAATCCAATTATGTATTTCTTGTCTCCTTTGTCTAATCATGAAATTTTTAAGTTTAAGTGTTTTTTTAATTAATAATTACGAAGATGTTTTTCTAGAAGAATTTTCCATGGTTTATCACCTCCTTGTGGGCAAGTCTATCATGCTATAGACTAATCCTATATGTAAAAACCCCTATTGACTCCCATATTCCCAACAAGCTAAAGTGTAGGCAATTGAAAGAATACATGGATAAAGGATTCATTAAACTGGGCCAATCTCCTTGGAAAACTCATATCCTCTTGGTTAAAAAGAACAATGGGTCAATGGGTTGAGTATCAATTATCAAGCTTTGATCAAAGTTATGATAAAGATAAATATGCAATGCCTTGACTAGATAATCTATTTGATCAATTGAAAGAGGCAAAGGTATTGT
This sequence comes from Ceratopteris richardii, assembly GCA_020310875.1. Classification (NCBI taxonomy): domain Eukaryota; kingdom Viridiplantae; phylum Streptophyta; class Polypodiopsida; order Polypodiales; family Pteridaceae; genus Ceratopteris; species Ceratopteris richardii. Next base: position 41,505,090 of record CM035432.1, on the reverse strand, counting down.
CAAAGCTTGGTCTTTGACAAGGATATCACGAGATTAGGATCAAATTTGAAGATTTTTCTTAGGCAACTTTCAAAACTAAGTATGGGCATTTTGAAATTTTATCCATGCATTCTGGACTAATGAATTCCCTAGCTACTTTCATGACCTTGATGAATACCCTCCTAAGACCATACTTAGGAAGATTCATAGGTCACTTTCTTGATGAGATCCTTGTCTATCGTCAAGTATAGCTACACATTGGGATCACCTATAAATATTTTCCAAGTTCTAAGAGAAAATAAGATGTATGGCAAAGAAATAAAGTGTGAATTCTTTTCATAAAAAATCAAATATCTTGGGCATATGATATCTAAGAAAGGAATTCAAGTATATTCTGAAAAGAACCAAGCTATCCATAATTGGACACACCCTAAAATTATTATAGAACTTCAAAGTCTTTTAGGGTTAGTATGATACTACAAAATTTTGTATTGAAATTGTTACCATTAGTGTCCATGTGAAAGGCCAAATAGCTGCTAGACACTTTTGTATATGTTTCTTAATAAGACATACATTGTTCTACTCAGCCACATACTATAAATTTGATATCATTTGTGTGACCTAAGAAATTTGTGTTTGTGGTCTATGTATTTTGTGGTTTCTATGTATTCTACAACCTCATTGCGGAGTACTATGTGTGGTGTCTAGAGCTCATTTTTGTACTCTGAGGATATTTTCATGGAGCTCTTCATAAGTAGAGTCCACTATGGTGCATCACTATCAAAATACTTCATTGGTATCAGAGCATTCATAAGAAAAAGCTTTGTTCCCTTTGTGCAAGTGAAGCGAGCACCCGCCCACCCACCTAAGGCTTTCTCTAAGGCTTATGAATAAGGTGGCAACCAAGGCATAGACCTTGGCATACCTTGTCATCTGAGTCACCGTTGGCACCATTGGCTATGGGCAAGGGAGGACCTCAATGATCAAGGAAGATGGAGGTTCTCGCCACTTCGTGGGAGATCACCCATCCCAGTTTGTTCCCCCCAGAGCCTGCTTAATCGACAAGCTCTCTTGCCACTAAGCTACACTCTTGTGGTGTTTGAATAAGGGGAAAGACTAAGGTTAACATTACCCTGATTATGTTTTGGTCCCTCAAAGCTTCATTCTTTGCTTTCAAAGCCTGTTTTGAAGCATTTTTGGGGTGATTTTTGGAGTCATTTTGGGGTACTTTCACACATAGTTCTCATTACTCAGGTTCAAGAACATCACAAAGAGTTCTCTTTTGTACTTCTCAGATAGCAAATATCCATCTTTGGGGCTGTTTTTTCAGCCACACTAGTAAATCTACAGATTCCTTGAAATGTTTTCAGTTGTGGTGGGAGTAGCGATCACAAAATTATGCAAGTTTTTGAGCCTAAAGAACAAAGTTGACAAACACTTGCAGGTGTTGTTGGCCACTGCTTGGACTTTGAATTCAACCTTTTAATGCCATTTTACTATGTATGTTGAGCACATACCAGCTATGTATGCTTCTGTGGATACCACTTATGTATGTCCATGTGGTCATTGATATAGCAGTTATGTTTGATGCATAAAGTTGGTTTTCTTAACTGGGAGCCACCCAGATGTCGGGGTCTCTTCAGTGATGCAAGTGGAAGACTTACCCAGCCTCGCCATAGGAGATGTATGATAGTTCATAGGTACTCGATAAGCCTATTTGGCTTCTTTTGGGTAACTAATTATATGCAGTGGAGTTAGTGATTCACTATACATGTTAACATGTCAATAGTTGCAGTTTTATGAGATTTTGACATTGTTCATATGCTCATTTTGTAGAAAATACTCTAGCAATTGTTCTCTAGAATTTTTGGTTTTGTCAACTATATAGTGGTCGATTTTCTCCTTGATATACTTATTGGTGTGCACACATTTATTCTCACATAATCCTTTTGGTTGGTCATTACAATTCATTAATTCATTGTTTTGGGAAGACTCTGCTGAATTTTTTCCCATAATCTGACACTTGGTCATCATCTTTTGAGCTTTAGTGGTGTTTAGAATCTTCTAGCTCCATTATCATTCTATTCAATTTTCTATCATCATGGCGTCAAAGGTCTCATGCACATCTAGTGGATCAGGGTCTAGTGCCAGTGTTCTAAGGAGGAGGTATAACTTGCAGTGCAAAGACCATTTTGAGATCCAAAAATTTGATGGCGCAAACTTTGATCTATGGAAGAATCAGATTAAAGATCTGCTGATTCAAAGGAGGCAATGGAAGTGAGTAAATGGAATTTTAAAGAAGCCTGTTGACATGGATGAAGATGATTGGGATGAGTTGGATGAAATGGCCAGGTCTACCATTCAATTGCACTTGGCAGATAATGTTTACTTTACAATATTGGGCTGTGAAAATGTAGAGGAGCTTTGGAAGAAGTTATGCAATACATATGAAAAAGAAATGACATAAAATAAAGTGTATCTCATGAGAAAGTTGTATGAGATTTGCATGAAGGACACAAATAGTTTTGTTGCTCATCCAAATGAGTTTGATGCTATATTCTCCCAGTTAGAGGCTCAAAAAGTGGACATGGATAATGAAATGAAAGCAGTCTTGTTGTTATGCACCTTGCCATGATCATGGGATACATTTTGCACTGATATTAGCATTGCACCTAGTGATAAATTAGTCTATGATGACATATGTGGAGCACTCTTGAGTAAGGAGAATCGTAGAAAATCTATGGTTGGCACTCAGAGTGGAGATGCATAAAATGTTCATGATTCTTACCAAGGAAAGAATCAACAATGTGGCAGGAGCAAGAACAAAGAAAAGAATGGTCAATGAAATAAGAGTAGAAGTAAACCAAGGAAAAGGGATATAAAATGTTATTATTGTCATAAGAAAGGACACATGAAGAAAGACTGCTATGCATTAAAGAATGCTAAAGATAAAGGGAAAAATGTTGATGGGAACAATTACTTGGATTATCTAAAGAATAACAATGTAATAAATCTAAAATAGTACTATTTGTAGCTTCACTTTGCCCATTACTTTCAGGATAAAATGCAAAGCTAAAGTCTATTTTGAAACCTAAATTTTGAACTAATGCAACCCACAAGTGATTACAAAAATGAACATCTCAATCTGATAGAATAAATTTTAGAAAACCATGATGTGGAAAAATACATTTAAGAAATAACTTAGTAGCTTGAGGTGCAGAAAGAGTCTTTTTACAAGGAATGGCATATACCTGTTTACTAAACCTATCAACAATTGTCCAAATCATATCATTATGAGATGAAGTTGTAGGAAGGCCAGTAATAAAATCCACAGAAATTTTTTCCCATGGTCCATTAGGTATGGGAAGTAGCATTAATAATCCAAATGCTTTAGCATGATGTCATTTCACATGTTGACACACAATGCAATGGAAAACATATTGTGCAATATCCTTTTCCATATTAGGCCAAAAGAAAAAAAAATTACACCTAGAAATAGTACTTTGTAGGCCCCTATGACCCATATACGGTGGTTCATGCATCTCTTTCATAACAAATTCTTTAAAAACTTGTGTGATGCATAACCTATGTTGGAAATACAAGAATCCATTATGAAAAGTGTAATGATCCTCGTTAGATGGTGTAGAATTTTGAAAGTAGTCCATTTTTGTGAAAAATACAAACCAGATGCATAAGTAGGAATCATGTCATGAGATGAATGAATATGAATAGTAAAAATATTATTGATTGAAACAATGTTTGTTTGTGGGGATGAGAAGTGACTAAGCATCAACTACAACATTAGCTTTGGCCATTTAATGTGTCTTTCAGAAATCAATGGTTGATGTAATAAGTGCTTAATAGCATGTTGGTCTCTTTTGATTAGAACTTCAGAATCCATAATGTAACATTTCCAAATTTTTAAAGGACGTACAACAACTAAGATTTCCTTATCATATGTGCTATAATTTTTTCAGAGGGTTTAACTTTCCTCATTTCAAATGCAATAGGATGATCATTTTGCATTGATACAACACTTATGCTTAAACCACTAGCATTTGTAACTACATGGAAAGTTTGTGAAAAATATGGTAATTACAAAACAGCTGCATGATAAAGTGCATGTTTGAATTTCTCAAAAGATTGTTGTTGTGCTAATCCCCATGTAGGCTTTAACTTTTTTGTCAATAATAATGTGAGTGGAAGTGCTAAATAAGAAAAACCTTTTACAGACTTTCTATAAAAACTAGCTAACCTTAGAAAAGGGCATACATCATTCATAGATTGAGGTGCAAGCCATTCTTCAATTACTTTAATTTTCTTTGGATCTACATGAATGCCTGACTAGAAACAATATGTCCTAAATACTCTACTACTTTTCTGGAAGAAAGAACTATTTACAAGATTGGCACAAAGTTTGTTTTTGCATAATAGATTAAAGACTATTGCTAAATGATTTTCATGGTCATTTTCATTCTCACTATAGACGAGTATATCATCAAAGAAAACAAGAACAAAAGCTTGGTAATCAAGAAAAATGTTATTCATCATATGTGAAAATGTAGCAAGTGCATTGGTGAGTCCAAAAGGCATTACCATGAATTCAAAGTGACCAATTTGAGTTCTAACAGAAGTCTTATAAATGTCATTTTGTGTCATTTGTATCTGAGCATACCCATATTTAAGATCAATTATGCTAAAGACATGTGCTCCATGAAATTTATCTAGCAAATCATCTATCCTAGGAATATGATATCTATTTTTAATTGTGATCTTATTGAGTGCTCTATAGTCAATGCACATCCTATAAGTCTTGTTCTTCTTCTCCACTAAGAGGACAGGTGCTCCAACGGGAGAAGAACTAGGCGTTATAAGTCCTTCTAGAGTAGATCCATAACTTGATTAGCTATTTCTTTTTTATGTAAAGGTCCATGCCTATAAGGTGCTTTATGGGGAGGAGAACTACCAGGAATCAAGTCTATACTATTGTCAGGAGATCCCCTAGAATGTGGTAGTTTAGAAGAAAAAAAATCAGCCATAAAGCAATCTTGATAGGAAGCTATAAACGATTTATGTGCATTAAGAAGTGCATGTGTATAATCAACTATGTTATTGACACAAACAATACATGAATTGTAGCCTTTCCTAAATGCACATTTACTTGAGTATGACTAATTTATGGAAATGGTTGGATTTCATGCATTGCAGACAAAGAAATATCTTGATTGTTAAACTTAAAACTCAATGTGTGTATGTATGTTTATCAATCCATGGATTATAATGATGACAAAAAGGAAAACCAAGTATAACATCATAGGATTGCGAAGGGGCAATTAAGAATGTGCATTCATCTACGTAAGAACCTATATAAATTTGAACATTATGCACTTCACTTGTAACATTATATCCATTCCCTTGAAATGCAGCCTTAACTTTATACATAGAAGGAAGTGGGTTTAATTGAAGATCTTGTACTACTGTCTAAGAAATAAAATCATGCAAACTGCCTGTTGGAAATGAGGTAGGCCCATAGCTCATATCACAGGTCCATGGTTCCATAGATCCAGCATATACAACATAGAATCTAGCAATCTTCTTATATTGACAAAACATGAACATACCACATTTAATCATACAAATGATGAGACAAAGATAGAGAGAGAATAGACAACATGTCTAAAGTGTTACGTAAGCCAAGGCTTACTCACACTATCATATATACCAATGTTCAATGTACAACGTGGGAGCAAAACTCTCAACCACTCTATGTGAAGAGAAATAGATGGAAGAGTGAATGTACAAATGTAACAAACATATTCAGATGTATGGGCAGAAATCTGAATATACATGAGATGTGTGACCTTATAGGCTATAGAAGAGTGAATATGAGTGATTGAAAGAGGAAGGATCAGTGTGAAATTGATAATCAACAAACCCTCATCTAACCTTAGGTTATGGAAGACCCTAAGTCAGATACGTGTGTGAAAACATCACATACTTAAAAAGTAGCAAAGAATTCTAAAAAGTTTGCTGCCACAAATCCTCAAACTGATGTGAACACACCTTCTCAAACACCTCATCCAAATATGCATAAAGCATATACGTACTGATTCTCTTGTACCTATGCCGAATAGGACTCCTCCAGATATGAACGTGATGGCCTCCATAAACTTCAAGTAGTACCCGTGTGCATAAAGAGATTATGTACCTAAATACTTAACATAAGATGTAAATCTTATGTTAAACACCATCCAATGTCTTTGAAGTAGCCCGAAATCTTCATGTAGAAGACAATCTTCAAATACACCATGTAGATGGCCGATCCTCACCATCAAGCTGCTAATGACCAAGTCTTCTTTCCATGAACAAGAGATAACCTCCTCTCCATGAGCTAGACTGTGAGCACACCCTTCATCTTCTCCAAGAAGAATCTCCAAGAAGAACTCCATAGCTGCTCCTCAACATGCTTCAAGTTAGCACCATGGATGCCCCATGTGCTAGAAGAAACACCACCTCTATTGAGGTCCAAGCTCAAGGCTTGTGTTGAAAACTAGGCGAAGGATATTTACAAGTGACCCCAAGCACTCCTTATATAGTTTTAGATTAGCCTCCAAAAGCTCTAATAAAGCACAAATCTCCACGATCGCATAAAGCTTTTCAATATCGTAATTCGGAAGAGAAGACATCCATAAAACGCTGTATGCCATCTTCGCTCTGTCCGTTCTTATGTAAAATTGGAAAAGCATATTAAAATTTTGTATGCGAATGCTGCCACCTGGAGGAATTGATCTCTGGTCGATTGCATGAGAGAGTAACGATCTAGCCACATGTCCACGCTGTTTTGTTGTTAGAAGGATTAGTAAAATAAATTACTTATGCTGTAGTCTCTGGACAAAATGGACCAATCTTTGACCAATGGGACATTGTTTCCCGACAATCCCCCCTGCAATGTCATATTGGTATAAACTAAACTGAATCTACAAACTATCAAAGCTTACAAAAAAGGTTTCTCAATGTACTTCTGCTACGTCATGTAAATACACTAAACAAAATCAGGAACTGAATCCTGGAACCTATGACTGACAACTCACAACTTAGTGTATTACGAACACTCTTGGTTCATCTCTGACTGTACTCAAGTCAAGTCAACTCAACTTAGCTGAAATCAACAGAAATATGAGTCTCATAGAAAAAATCATATCTATGATGTCATTATGTCATCATCCTTGTTCTAGTGTGTAAATCCTTCATACCTCTTTCCTTCAGAACCTGGGATAAACATATATGTGCGCACTTCTAAAACATACCTTTCTGAAATTATATATAACTCATGCATATGAGTTAAAATATACAAGTTGTTTTCAAAATCTGCTACTTTTCTTTCTCTCAATGCGATTCTTTGTCAAATCTACTAAATCATGACCAAGTATAATGCAAACAAGAACCTGCTTCTTCTTTAAACAGGATGTTCTCGTAGACTTGTCTTTGGATGTAGAGGATAAAATAGGAAAAGTATATGGAAAATATATGAGAAAAGGAAGTCTTACTTTTCTTTTAGAAATGATGGAATTTCTTCTTCTGCATCTTTCTTCCACCTGATGATGATGTTAACATCTTCAAACTTCTCTTCCATACCTTTTGTTCTCTTCATCTTGAAGTAGCAAACACTCTTGACTTCTTCTAATGAACTTTTTCTCTTTCTCTAGTACTAACAGTAATGTGAAGAGAGATGGTGGATGCAATCCAAAGATGAGTAGGTCCCGCTACAACCAGCTTCACAACAGCCAACTGAGACTTCAGAGTTGATTAGTAGACCCTTTGAGCTTCCTAAATCCACCAAAATATCAGCCAAGTACTTTGGAACATGTATCCCAAAAGTTTAAGTGAAGACAGACAAGTTGCAAGATGACTAGCTCCCAAAAACTTGCTATTTTTGGACATACACCTGCTGGAAGAAATGAACAGTGCTCTCAACCTGGTAGGAATTAGAAACATTCCTTTTGGGCATAGAAAATAGACTTACCAAGCTTGCTATTACAAGTTAAAACACTTCAAATGATGGACTAAGCAATGAGAACAAGATTTATCAATTTCTGGAACATGCCCACAATTCTCGGGGCTCTGGAGAGATAGACCAATGAGCAGTAAATTGTAGATATCTTCAAAATTATTAATCCAATGACCATGAAAATTTGTGAACAGAAACTACATAGTAAGAGCTATCTAGCGCATGTTAAAACACTAAAAAAAGATGAGTATAACTCGAGATATGACCTTCTAAAGGTACTGCTCTGAGTGAGTATAGCAGAGAACAAAACAGAGAACAAAACAGAGAAGTAAATGGTGATAGATGTATAGATTCACATATGATTACAACCACATTGGCAATGAATCTTTGCACAATGGGAGTAGAATGATAGAGCTATGGAGTAAGCTCTTCAATCTCTACAAAATGACATGAAGTGGTCACGTACAAGGCTTGCTAATCGCCTCTTTCTTCTTGCTCTTTTTATAGCTATTCTTGGAGGGAGTTTTGAATTCGATTTCGAATGGCTCCACCTAAAAGTGATCCCCAAAGTTAGGAGATATTCCCTCACCTCAAAAATTTGTGGTTTTAGGTAGTTAGAGCCACGAAATTTCTTTTACATCATGGATGAGGTAAGCCATCCTTTTCCTTTTTCTTTTTTCAATTACAAGAGATAAAAAAGAACTCTTTTACAAGAGGTGTTCACATGACTACTCATGTGACTTACGAATGAGGATAATATCAAGCATATCAAACATTTAGGCTTGGGTAAAATGCACCAATAGCTCCCCCTCAAGCCTAACATGCTTGGCCTCCAAATAAGTCTTCAATTGTCCTTGATTTCCTGCAAGCCAATCATCAACTTGAATCTACTTAACTTTGTACCATCAAGAGCTTTAGTTAACATGTCTGCACATTGCATATCTGTAGAGACATAGGATAGTTGAATATCCTTGCTCATTAGCTTCTCCCTTACATAATGGTAGTGGACCTCAATATGCTTGGTTCTAGCATGGTATACCAGATTAGCTGCTAGATGTAGTGAGCTTGTGTTGTCACAAAAATGTGAGGTGTTGAAGAATGAAGTCCAAGATCTGTGTACAAAGACTTTAACCACATGATTTCTTGAGTTGCATTAGCCAAACCTCTATATTCGGCTTTGGTAGAAGATAATGCCACGGTTGGTTGCTTCTTCGATGACCAAGAAATGATTTTTGAACCTGCAAATGATATATACTGGGATGTGCTTCTTCTATCATCTTTAGATCCGGCCCAATCTGCATCTGAGTAGACCTTTAGCTCAATATCTGAAGTATATGAATAAAACAAACATTCATTCATGGTCCCCTTTAGGTACTTGAGGACTCTCTTGGCCGCTTCCATATGTGGTCTTCTCCACTTATGCATAAACTGACTCAATATGCTAACACTATAGCATATATCCACCCTTGTGAGTGTTGCATAGTTCAAACTTCCAACCAAGCTTTGATAGCTTGTGATGTCTTCAATTGGCTCTCCTTCATAAGCACTAAGCTTATGATTTTGCTCCATAGGTGTACCTGCACACTTGGTATTTTCCATCTTGAACTTGACGAGCATGTCATGCACATACTTCCTTTGTGTGATGTATATACTTGAATCTGAGTAGATCAACTCTAATCCAAGAAAATAAGTGAGTGGTCCGAGGTCACTTATTTTGAACTCCTCCTTCATTTGACTCTTTACCTGTTTGATTCCTTCAAGATCATTGCCTGTGATAATAATATCATCAACATACACACATAAATAGATCACTTTAGATCCATTCCTCTTTAGGAACAAAGAGGTATCCGCCTTGCTAGCTTTGAATCGTTGGTCCTGCAAATAAGTCACCAATCTGAAATTCCAAGCTCTTGGAGCTTGCTTCAATCCATACAAAGCTTTCTTTAGTTTGCATACATAGTTAGGATGATGTGCATCCTCATATCCAGGAGGTTGTGCCATATACACTTCCTCATAAATCCATCCATTCAAGAAAGCATTCTTTACATCAAGTTGATAGAGATTCCAATTTCTAGATGCAGCAAGACTAATGAGAACCCTAATTGTAGGCATTTTTGCAACACGAGAGAAAGTCTCCTCATAATCAATACCATGGGTTTGAGCAAACCCTTTAGCAACTAACCTTGCTTTGTGTCTATTTATACTTCCATCTAGATTCCTCTTGATTTTGTATATCCATCGAGATCCAATTACCTTCATAGATGGCTTGTTAGGTACAAGCTCCCAAGTGTCATTCTCCTTCAAGGCTTCCATTTCTTCATCCATTGCATCTCTCCAAGATTTCTTGCTTTGTGCTTCTTCGAATGTGGTAGGTTCTTCATTGGTTGAATCCTTTGCAATGTAGATGGAGTGCTTGGTGACCAAAGAAGTATCATAACCAAACCTCTCTGGTTTCTTCTTCTCCCTTGAAGACCTTCTAAGTGGTTGATGTGAGCTCTCGGGTCCATATGTAGCATCCTGCATCTTTGCTTTATCTTTGTTCTTATCCTTTATTGATTGGATTGTACAATCTATATCCTTTTTGGTTTTGGTCATAACCAATAAATACGCACTTCTCTGCCTTGGGATCCAATTTCCCTCTTACTTGAGAAGGAATGTGAGCATAGGCTACACATCCAAAGATTTTACAATGCTCTAGACTAGGTCTTCTTCCATTCCACACTTCATATGGAGTGGTTCCATCTAGTGACTTAGATGGAAGTCTATTTATGAGATATGTGGCTGTAGACACAGCCTCTACCCATAGGTAGTTTGGCAATCCCTTTTCATTGAGCATGGACCTTGCAGCTTCGACAATAGCTCTGTTCCTCCTCTCTGCTACACCATTGAGTTCGGGTGTATACCTTGTAGTGACTTCCCTTTTAATGCCTCTTTCATGCAAGAAGGCATCAAATTCAGAAGAGAAGTATTCTCCTCCACCATCGGGATCTGAGACTTTTCAAAGTCCTACCTGTTTGGTTTTCAACAAGAGCAATATACTTCTAAGCAATTAAACACTTCATCCTTGTGCTTCATGAAAAACAGAATGGTCCACCTGCTACAATCATCTATGAAAGACACATAATATCTTGAGCCTGATATAGATGGCTCCTTACTTGGACCCCACACATCCGTGTGCACTAGATCCAAAGGATTTTGATGCATATATCCTTTCTTATTGAAAGGTTGTCTATGAGCCTTGCCGAGTTGACAAGCTTCACACTTATAAATCATGTGTTGCCTTGTGATATTAGGCAAACCAAGTACACTTTGGTCCCTGCAAATTTTTTTGAGTGTCCTCTCACCAATGTGAGCAAGCCTTTTGTGCCATATCTCCAACTCTGTAAGAGTTTGAGATCCATAGCTAAACAAAGCTATGTTCTTTGTATCTTCCACTTCAAAAGTGAAAAGCCTTCCTGTCTTTTGTCCTTTGGCAATCCTTCGAAAGCCTTGCCTTGGGTCTTCAACATATGCTCCAAATCGGTTGAATCTAACCTGCAATCCTTTTTCAACAATCTGTCCAACACTTATTAAATTTTGGGTAATTGTAGGGACATACAAGACTTTGCTTAAGAGGTTCATATTCCCATATGATGTCTTCACATTACCTATCTTCTCCACTGAGTGCTTTGTGTCATCTCCTATCTGCACTTCATGCTTGTTATGAGGATCTTCCAAATCAGAAAGTAAAGCCACATTTCCTGCTACATGGTTTGAGCATCCCGAATCAATGTAAAATATGTGATCATCATCCTTACCCTTCTTCGCTGATAGATTCATAATCAATAATGAATCTTCTTGAATTTGGTCCTCTGCATAGTTATTGTAATCTCTTCTTCCTCTATGGCCACTTTGATAGTTGTTGTTGTTGTAATTGTTGTTGTAGTAGTTGTTGTTGTTGTAGCCTCCATTGTATCTGCCTCTATTTGATCCATAGCCACCTCTATTGAATCCTCTTCCTCTTGAGTTCCTTGGATTCCTGAAACATTCCAGTAGTATGGTTAGATAAGCCACATATGTTGCAAGGTTGAGATGATTGGAATCTCCCCCTGCCTTGCTTTCCACTTCTGCCTCTTCCTCTAGCTCTTCCTCTACCTGCAAAGTTTGCTTGGAAAGAGCTACCTTCATCTTCATTCTTCCTATTCTTTGACTTGTCCTTGACCTTAGCTTTATCAGAATATAAGGCAAAAGTTTGATTACCTCTTCAGGACTCTTCCTTGCTCGAGTGTTGGAAGAGAAGAAAGAAGCAAGTGCATTCCAGGTCTCTCTTGATGTCTTGCATCCTTTGACATGGGATAAAAAAAAATCAGAGATTGAGTTTAGAATATAGGACCTTGCAAGTGCATCCTTCAAACACCAATTCAAAAGTCCTTCCACTTCTTCATGTGATGGTTGCCCTTTGTTCCTCATGGTTGCCATTGCTTCATCTCCGGATATGAATCCATATAGATTCCTCCCTTGAAGGTAAGCCTCCATCCTTAGAGACCATGCCGGGTAGTTGTTTCGATCCAATTTGTCAATTGTTGATGGAAATCCATCTTCCATGTTGCTTGACTATGCTTTGATACCACTGTGAAGAGAGATGGTGGATGCAATCCAAAGATGAGTAGGTGCCGCTACAACCAGCTTCACACCAGCCAACTGAGACTTCAGAGTTGATTAGTAGACCCTTTGATCTTCCTAAATCCACCAAAATATCATCCAAGTACTTTGGAACATGTATCCCAAAATTTTAAGTGAAGACAGACAAGTTGCAAGATGACTAGCTCCCAAAAACTTGCTATTTTTGGACATACACCTGTTGGAAAAAATGAACACTGCTCTCAACCTGGTAGGAATTAGAAAAATTCCTTTTGGGCATAGCAAATAGACTTAACACGCTTGCTATTCCAAGTTAAAACACTTCAAATGATGGACTGAGCACTGAGAAAAAGATTTATCAATTTCTAGAACATGCCCACAATTCTCGGGGCTCTGTAGAGATAGACTAGTGAGTAGTAAATTGCAGATATCTTCAAACCTATTAATCCAATGACCATGAACATTTTTAAGCAGTAACTAGCCAGTAAGAGCTATCCAATGCATGTTAAAACACTAAAAAAGGATGGGTATAACTCGAGATATGACCTTCTGAAGGTACTGCTCTGAGTGAGTATAGCAGAGAACAAAACAGAGAAGTAAATGGTGATAGATGTATAGATTCACATATGATTACAACCACATTGGCAATGAATCTTTGCACAATGGGAGTAGAATGATAGAGCTATGGAGTAAGATCTTCAATCTCTACAAAATGACATGAAGTGGTCACGTACAAGGCTTGCTAATCGCCTCTTCCTTCTTACTCTTTTTATAGCTATTCTTGGAGGGAGTTTTGAATTCGAATTCGAATGGCTCCACCTAAAAGTGATCCCCAAAGTTAGGAGATATTCCCTCAGCTCAAAAATTCGTGGTTTTAGGTAGTTAGAGCCACGAAATTGCTTTTACATCATGGATGAGGTAAGCCATCCTTTTCCTTTTTCTTTTTTCAATTACAAGAGATAAAAAAGAACTCTTTTACAAGAGGTGTTCACATGACTACTCATGTGACTTACAAATGAGGATAATATCAAGCATATCAAGCATGTAGGCTTGGGTAAAATGCACCAACAAGTAAGAGATAAAACAAACATGGTATACAAATGGAAGTGAATATAGAAACATGTTTTATCATCTCCTCATATCTCTGAATCAAAATTCTGCTTCAAATGTCTAAAACGACTAAATTCATGAATCTTTTGTCTAAATGATGAATTACATTTCTAGAGTTACCGTCTCTAGATACCTAGATTACAGTCTATACCTGGATATCCAACCAATTCACAATAGAAAGTTGACTAGAAAAACTCATCCCATCATTAAATTTGTCTTCTTAGATGAGCCTTCTTGCCATGAAAGAGATATCTCGAAACTCTCTAGAAACACCTCTAGGTACCTGTTTTGACTTAACAAGCTTGCTATGCCAAGTTAAAACACTTCAAATGATGGACTGAGCACTGAGAACAAGATTTATCAATTTCTGGAACATGCCCACAATTCTCGGGGCTCTGCAGAGATAGACTAGTGAGTAGTAAATTGCAGATATCTTCAAAATTATTAATCCAATGACCATGAAAATTTGTAAGCAGAAACTAGCCAACAAGAGCTATCCAACGCATGTTAAAACACGGAAAAAAAATGAGTATAACGTGAGATATGACCTTCTAAAGGTACTGCTCTGAGTGAGTATAGCAGAGAACAAAATAGAGAAGTAAATGGTGATAGATGTATAGATTCACATATGATTACAACCACATTGGCAATGAATCTTTGCACAATGGGAGTAGAATGATAGAGCTATGGATAAGCTCTTCAATCTCTACAAAATGACATGAAGTGGTCACATACAAGGCTTGCTAATCGCCTCTTCCTTCTTGCTCTTTTCTTGGAGGGAGTTTTCAACTCGAATTCGAATGGCTCCACCTAAAATTAGAAGTGGTCACATACAAGGCTTGCTAATCGCCTCTTCCTTCTTGCTCTTTTCTTGGAGGGAGTTTTCAACTCGAATTCGAATGGCTCCCCAAAGTTAGGAGATATTCCCTCAGCTCAAAAATTCGTGGTTTTAGGTAGTTAGAGCCACGAAATTGCTTTTACATCATGGATGAGGTAAGCCATCCTTTTCCTTTTTCTTTTTTCAATTACAAGAGATAAAACAGAACTCTTTTACAAGAGGTGTTCACATGACTACTCATGTGACTTACAAATGAGGATAATATCAAGCATATCAAGCATGTAGGCTTGGGTAAAATGCACCAAAAAGTAAGAGATAAAACAAACATGGTATACAAATGGAAGTGAATATAGAAACATGTTTTATCATCTCCTCATATCTCTGAATCAAAATTCTGCTTCAAATGTCTGAAACGACTAAATTCATGAATCTTTTGTCTGAATGATGAATTACATTTCTAGAGTTACCGTCTCTAGATACCTAGATTACAGTCTATACCTGGATATCCAACCAATTCACAATAGAAAGATGGCTGGAAAAACTCATCCCATCTCCAAATTTGTCTTCTTAGATGAGCCTTCTTGCCATGAAAGAGATATCTTGAAACTCTTTAGAAACACCTCTAGATACCTGTTTTGATGTAGCCTTTAACTTTCAAAAAATGAAAGTGTATAAAAGCACTCCTTGAATCCTTCAAATATCTTCATAACTGCTCTTCTAAGACATGAACTACAAATGATAATCTAATAGTAAAAATTGATACCTGTGATTTGATGTTGATCTGATTCCTTCATCTCTAAACCATTGTTCTTTCTTGAATTTGAATTAGTCTTCTCTTCATCAAGTTTTGGTATTCAAACAATACTTTTGTAAAGTATTTGCATACTCTTCCAAAAATATCTGGCTGCTTAACAGAACATCAACCTCATACTCCACACTGATGAATACACATGTAACTGAATTGTCTAATTCTCAAATCTCTACTCATCTAGATTAAATGTGTATGTCAAATGTCAAATATTAGAGGATGCTCTTAAATCTAATATTATAAAACTAGAATTTTGGAAACCTGAGAATATAAATGAGCCTTAATGCATTGATGCCAAAGACCTAAAGTTCTGAAACCAAAACCTTAGTGCTCTGATACCAAATGTTGGAAATGAGGTAGGCCCATAGCTCATATCACAGGTCCATGGTTCCATAGGTCCAGCATATACAACATAGAATCTAGCAATCTTCTTCTATTGACAAAACATGAACATACCACATTTAATCATACAAATGATGAGACAAAGATAGAGAGAGACTAGACAACATGTGTAAAGTGTTACGTAAGCCAAGGCTTACTCACACTATCATATATACCAATGTTCAATGTACAATGTGGGAGCAAAACTCTCAACCACTCTATGTGAAGAGAAATAGATGGAAGAGTGAATGTACAAATGTAACAAACATATTCAGATGTATGGGCAGAAATCTGAATATACATGAGATGTGTGACCTTATAGGTTATAGAAGAGTGAATATGAGTGACTGAAAGAGGAAGGATCAGTGTGAAACTGATAATCAACAAACCCTCATCTAACCTTAGGTTATGGAAGACCCTAAGTCAGATACGTGTGTGAAAAGATCACATACTTAAAAAGTAGCAAAGAATGCTAACAAGGTTGCTACCAGAAATCCTCAAACTGATGTGAACACACCTTCTCAAACACCTCATCCAAATATGCATAAAGCATATATGTACTGATTCTCTTGTACCTATGCCGAATAGGACTCCTCCAGATATGAACGCGATGGCCTCCGTAAACGTCAAGTAGTACCTGTGTGCATAAAGAGAATATGTACCTGAATACTTAACATAAGATGTAAATCTTATGTTAAACACCATCCAATGTCTTTGAAGTAGCCCGAAATCTTCATGTGGAAGACAATCTTCAAATACACCATGTAGATGGCCGATCCTCACCATCAAGATGCTAATGACCAAGTCTTCTTTCCGTGAACAAGAGATAACCTCCTCTCCATGAGCTAGACTGTGAGCACACCCTTCATCTTCTCCAAGAAGAATCTCCAAGAAGAACTCCATAGCTGCTCCTCAACATGCTTCAAGTTAGCACCATGGCTGCCCCATGTGCTAGAAGAAACACCACCTCTATTGAGGTCCAAGCTCAAGGCTTGTGTTGAAAACTAGGTGAAGGATAATTACAAGTGACACCAAGCACTCCTTATATAGTTTTAGATTAGCCTCCAAAAGCTCTAATAAAGCACAAATCTCCACAATCGCATAAAGCTTTTCAATATCGTAATTCGGAAGAGAAGACATCTTTGCGCTGTCTGTTCTTGTGTAAAACTGGAAAAGCATATTAAAATTTTGTCCGCGAACACTGCTGCCTGGAGGATTTGATCTTTGGTTGATTGCATGAGAGAGTAATGATCTAGCCACATGCCCACGCTGTTTTGTTGTTAGACGGAGTAGTAAAATAAACTACTGATGCTGTAGTCTCTGGACAAAATGGACCAATCTTTGACCAATGGGACCTTGTTTCCCAACACTACCATCATCATGTAAAATATTAACAACTTTACCACTAATAATACCTTGCATGCAAAGTAAAGAATGAATAGAAATTTCATTACCCAAGGTACTTAGATCTTTTTTCAATGCTTCTTTGTTCCAATCACATTGAGTGTCTTCATGAAGCACCTCCATGTTGTGTACTTGAGCTCCAAGAGGTTTCATGTCATTCATTTGGAACCTACATTTAGCTTTAGTATTACCAAACTTACCACAATGCCAGCAAGTAATATAGGGCTATTTTTGTTGATCATCCATCATCGTAGTTTGAAGGGTTGGAGGTTTGGTAGGTTGTAATGGGATGGTCTTGTGTATAAGTGAGAAATTAGATTGAGGAGGGCACTAAAAACTAGGTGGGCACTGAAAAGTAGTGAAAGGACACTTGAAAGGAAAATTGGGCTCGATTGGTTGTTGTCATTGGTGCATTTGTTGTAACCAAATGGACTTGGTGATGATTGACACTCCTTCTCAGCATCATGCGCAAAAGAAATAGCTTCATAGAGGGTCATGGGACGTAGTGTGTTGAGCTTGGCTTGGATTTCCATATCAAAACCATCTTCATACTTCTATTGCAAGGTATCTTCAGGAATCATTTCAAGCGAAGGAATAAGTAGTAGTTGTTGCCAAAAACATTCAGTGTAGGTAGACATAGTATCTCCTTCTTTCCATACAAAAATTGTACATGATTGACGAGCATTGTAAGTGGAACTGAGGAGGAAGGAAGGATTCCTTGCTCTTTTCTTGAAATGCGATCCATGTAGTGGGGTGGTCGGTGCTATGTTGCAAAACATTCCACCATAACTAGGCCTTACCCACCAAATAATTAGTAACAAATTTCACTTTTTCAATTTCAAATATATGATTCATCATGATAAAATTATCAAATTGGGAAAGCCATGAAAGAAAAAATTGGCCATTCTTTCGCTCATCAAATCGAGAAAATTGGCACCAATCTTGGAATGTGTGCCTTCTTCTTGAGTGGTTCCATATAACATCCCATGATTCCATAAATTATAATAGAAATCCTAAAATCCTTAATTTGGATAAGGAACAAGCCAAAAGTATAGAACAACTTAAGAAAGCCTTAGCATCGACCTCGATTCTATAGATAGTGGATCCAAATAATCATTTTTGGATGAAATCGATGCAACTAAAATAGCAATCATGAATTAGAATGGTCAATCAATTACTTTTGAAATTCAAAAGCTAAACCTAGATCCACCAAACTATTCTACCTATGAGAAAGAGCTTTATGCATCATGCATGTTGATTTGCAAACTAATCTAAGTTAATAGGTAGAAGGGTAAGATGGGCCAAGATACTCCAAGAGTTTGAACATAGATTGAGATATAAAAAGAGGGAAATTCAATGTAGTGTTAGATGCTTTAATTCATAGGCATATGTTGGTTCCCCTGAGCTCCATACAAATATCCAATGAGTTAGTAGAATTGATGAAAAGTATCAAGAAGATCAAAGTTTCTAAGAAGATTGGAAAAAGGTTCTTGACCAAGTTACAAACTTATCATTTGAGAGTAAATTTAAGCATTAAAGTATTCAAGATGAATACCAATTATAGAGAGGAAAGATTTGTGTACATTGTGATCAAGAACTTAGAAGGAAAGTTTTGCTTGAATGCTATGATTCCCCTAGTTATGGTCATCCAAAACTTAACAAAATTGATGAATTGATCAATTGACAATTTTACTATTCAAGTGTACATAAAGATATACTAAATTATGTTCTTAACGTATACAAAATGTCAATTAAATATTTTCAAACTTATCGTGGATCTTCTCTAACACCAACTCTTGCCAAGCTCTACACAAGATCTGCACAAGCTTCACTTGAGCTCTTATGCCTAGCTCTCCTAATGCCTCCTTCTATCCACTAATCTGGCTAGCCTCCTATTCCTTCCACCTAGTCATGATCTCAGCTCCTCCTTGCAATGTCAAGATTCACTCTATTATTTCATCACTTTGTGCTTTCCTCTCTAAACTTGCAAACACAAATATATATCCAAAATCAATTCACCCTCTTCTTAGATTCAACATTCAACAATCCAATTGAACATGCATCTACAATGATCAAACATACACTCACTGCATGTTAATGCCCAAGTGCAATCCTTCACATACTACCCGACATGCTCCAACCAATTTAAGGCTACCTATGAATCTAGTTCTCTCTTCTCCAACAGATGAAAAAAAACCATAGTTACAATCTTTCTTCCCTTTTTTGTTTGTAAAAGAAATTATTCATGAACTTCAGTAGCTATATGTATATGATTAGACCATGTTTCCTTCTACATTTAATTTTTGCAAAAGCTCATGTGTTATTCTTAACCCTCAAACCAACACATGATTTTCCTCAACCAAAAAAGATTAATTGTCTATCTTGAGGTTAGTATTTTGGTAGATAAAGTTATTATATTGATTCTATGGCTAAATGAATTGGTTTGTTGGACTGGTAGTTTGTTGTTGAGTTGGAAAATGTTGACAATTTTGTGGCCCCTAGTATTCTATACCAATTGAATGGGTAGATCTAGATCTATCATGGGCACATGCATTGTGCATGCAAATTTCAATCAAATGATTAAATATATCACAGATGGCACAATAAAGTTGGTTCAATGCACAAGAGGCCATTATATGTCCTAAATACTTGCATTTGGTGCAATATACTTGTTAGAAGGGCTTTGTGATCTCCAATCTCACATTTGCTAACTTCCTTTCCAAGGAGTCCAATTACTTAATTAAATCACTAGTGTCTCCCTTGGTCATGGACAAGCCTAATTTACTTTTGATCTTCAAGTCAATTCAGATGATCTCATCCAATGTCACTTTGCTTGCAAGAGAACTAGAAATTATAACCACCACATGCTAGAAAGATGAGTCTCCTCCCAACCAAATGCCTCTATATATAGCTCTCTCCAAGGGACTACCTTCTTGGGCAAGTGGATACTAACCATCCATGTGTCAGTCGTGTAACTGCATGTGTGCCAAGTGTCCCAATTAACCAGAGTTAACTCAAGTGGATGCTTCTAGAAGATTCTAGAGCTCTTTGGGCAAAAAACTCTCCCCATGTACACCATGGGGATTGAACCCAAGACCTCCTCCTTCACACCCATGAGGCTTAACCACTAGGCTAAGTGGATCACTTAGTTACAAGACTAAATGATCTTCTAGTAATTCTAGACTCGAGATCTTTGGTCATATACACGGGTGACCAAATGGTATCCGATTCTAGATCCGTCTAAACCAGTTGAACCCTTAGATCATAGACCTAGTTTATTACATTCTTCCCCCCTTGGAAAATATATTTTTCCTAAAAAAGAGAGCTATATAACTGCTATAGGCAACCCCTGAGCCTCATGTTCTAAAACCGGAAGAACATGGTCATGTTCTAAAACTTGAAGAACATGTCTTATATTTGTGGTGGCATCCTTGCCCAAATGATTCAAAATGCTATCTCGCTTTGCACTTTGATAAAACAAAGTAGCGAATGAATAATAAGGATGGATCTAAAAACATCCTAGCCAGTTCACAATTTTTATTAAGTGTGATCTGGGCACAAACATGTGACCTGGATGGATTCAAATTACTTGTCCATTTCTGGGCATGACTGGTGCATGGACTTAGTAATGAAAGTGGGATTCTTATCCCTCACAAGATTTTGAGAACTTTTGATTCACTTGAATTTGATTTGGAGAACTTGAAGCTTGGTTGTCCCAAACATCTAACTTTTGTACAATGGTTTACTTTCATTGAATAGTTACTTGATTTTTTCACCTGACAAGAGGACTACTTTATCCTAATGAGTTTAAAAATCCTATGTAAAATGCAAGAGAAAGTCTATCATTTACTTTGATTCAACCGTACTATAACTTGACCAAGTCAAATCCAAAATGAAAATTTTGTTGGAGATAGACGTCTGCGGAAGCACGCGAACAACACAAGGAAGAAGAAGAAGCTTGGAGCACAAACACACAATACTGAATGTATTACTAGAGAATGTACAAAGATGATTAGCCCATTAGGGAAATAGGCGTATATACAAGCCAGGGGAAAAAAACCTCCTAAAGAGGGAAAAAAGTGCCCCGGCGGTCCTAGAGTGTTCACACACATCACTACCTAAATATATCAACAAATCCCCCCTGGGAGTGATGCAGTGAACAAGGAGCTGGCACTCATGTATAAGGAAGTGCCAAGCTATGTGGAAATCACTCCACAAAAGGAAGTAAGCCCAAAGCTTTGCGGAAAGCTTCAAACTTGTCCCTAGGCAGAGCCTTCATGAAAAGGTCTGCAATGTTCTCCTGCATGGGCACATATGCCAAGCTGATCTCCCCAGCAGAGAACCTCTCCCTGACATAGTGATTATGCACCTCAATGTGCTTAGTGAGAGCATGGAACACAGGGTTCCTCACAACTGCCAATGCGCTCTGACTGTGAGTGAAGATGGTGGTGGCAGAAGACTGGCCAACACCCAAATCAGCCATAAGGCGTCGGAGCCACACACACTCAACAGTCGCTGTGAAAGCTGCCCTATACTCAGCCTCACAACTGGAAGTGGCCACAGTAGGCTGCTTCTTGCTCAGCCAAGATATACATGAGCTACCAAGCATGAAGCAAAAACCACTAGTGGACACACGAGTGTCATAGCAACCAGCCCAATCTGAGTCAAAAAAAGCATGCAAATCTGGCGGTAGTGATCCCCCCTTGGGATAAAACAACCCAAGTAGCTGAGTACCACTCAAGTAGTGAAAGATGCGCTTAACCGCTTTCCAATGCGTGACTCCTGGGCAATGCATAAACCTGCTCATCTGTGAGACATCAAACTGAATATCTGGCCGAGTAATGCATAAGTAAATCAAGCATCCAACAGCCTCCTGATAGAGTACAACATCAAATGCATCTCCAGCATCATGAAGACTCAATCGTAAACCTGTCTCCATAGGAGTGGCAATAGGCTTACAGTCTTCAAGGTCAAAACGCTGCAATAATGTGTCAATATATTTTGTTTGACACAAAGCCATTCCACCATCAACTTGCATAAACTGAATGCCCAAATAGTGATGCAAATGCCCCAAATCAGACATCTCAAATGAGGCATGCAAATCAGCCTTAAAATCAGCAATATGTGTCTCAATAGGACCAGTGAGCAGCATGTCATCAACATAGACAACAATGATCAGAAGCACATCATTAGCACGTTTAACATATAAGGTGCTTTCAGTTGGACTGTTCTCAAAACCATGTGCAATCAGATAGGCATGTATCTTCTCATACCAAGCACGTGGTGCTTGCTTTAAACCATATAATGCCTTCTTTAACCTGCAAACCTGGTTTTCATGCCCTTTCTGCACAAAGCCACGAGGCTGAAAAACATACACTTCTTCATGCAAGTCACCATTCAGAAATGCTGTTTTAATGTCCAATTGATGTACATTCCAACCATGATGTTGGTACATTTCAAGCCTTCACACTTGGCTTGGAACCTTGGAAGATTAGCTTGGAACCCTTGAAGAATATCACTATGTGAAGCAAGAACCATAGGAACTTAGTCTTATGAATTATTACCATTTTATCTCTTGTAAAAGTCTAAATGACTTGGCATGTAAATGATCACACCTACTTGATTAGATTCGTGGAAAATTAGATGGTGTAATTGGAGAGAATATCTCCCTACTTTTAGAGGAGAGATTCTAGGGAGCTTAGATTTGAATTTCAAATTCAAATGATCACTAAATCTCTATAAAAGATGATGTAAAAAAGTCGCGAGTGTGTCACTCAATTCAGCTCACTCCCCGAGGCATTTCATTATTGTAACTCATTGTGTGTTAGTGCTACTTCATAGCCTACACCACAACACCTCATTTAGCTATGCTTGTCATGCTAATGAGATTGTACAACTACATTAATCAATAGAAGTATACACATTTATAATCTCTGTTTTATCTGAGTCATCATCTCCAAGTCTGTCAACTTCAACAGGGCATATCTCAGTGGTTTCTCAACCAAATCACGTGATTCAAAGCACATTGGATTCAGCTCAAAGTCTAATATACACCTACAAAGTTTCAAGTCAATTGGATTAGCCATCTCGGAGAAATCTCGCTCGAAGTGCACACTGGTCTGTGTCTACAGAGTTCCTAAAATATCGGGGGTAACTACAATTTTGCTAAAGTGATTTCTCAATGAGTAGTTTATCATTTCTTTTCATTCCACTTGCAAATGATAGCTTGATAAGCTAATTTAATATGTCCAGAAGGAATTAGATCAATTGTAAGTGTGCTGGTCACACTGAGTGAAAGACTGAGCAGGTGTCACTACAAAAATAGCAAGTTTTTCTAGAATTTTTGAAGTCTCAAGTAGTCTGTTTTGATTTGATCATTACACATATCAATTGCAAAGTACATATATGCTTTCTTGGTATCATTTGAAAGCTAATCAACTGTACTAAGCATATCTGGAGTCAAGGAGGGCTGGAGCAAAGCATGTTTAGCAGCTTCAACTCAATCTCTTGAGTGCATCCTACCATCTCTCCCAACAGTGGTATCAGAGCAAATAAGGTAAACATGGGAGATGGTTTTCCTTCATTCATTGACAAATTGGACAGGAACAATTACCAAGCTTGGTCATTGAGAATGAAGACCTATCTACAAGGAAGAAGCTTATTTGGATACATATCAGGAGATGAGGAACTGCCCTCATTCAAAGCTAGAGGACTACCCACCAAGGATGAACAAGAGAGACTCAACCAATGGTGTGCAAAGGATGCTTTGGCAAGGTCTTACCTTCTTAACTCTATATCTGATTTCCTTTTACCTCATGTAAGGAACTGTAAGACTTCCCAAGAGACTTGGGAAACTCTGTCAACATATTTTTCTTCCAACACAAGGGCCAGGAAGAATCAACTGTGGATTGAATTCACAAACCTCAGGAAGCAGCCCAAGCAATCAGTCTCAGAGTATGTGACAAAGATTAAAGATGTGGCAGACCAATTAGCAAGCATTGGAGAGGAGATTGAAGAGGAACAAATAGTCAGGCAAGTAACAAATGGACTCAAGGCAGATGATAAGTGGGAAAGTTTCACCACTGCAATGGACCTCTATATGGACATGCATACCCCAGATCTCACAACACTCATGGGCCAACTATTCACACATGAAGCAAAGTTTACAAAGGTAGGAGATCAATCAAAAGGTAACAACCCCTCTGCTCTATATACTGATAAGAAAGTTAAGGATAAAGGTAAAGGGAAGAAACAGGATGAAGAAGGCTCTACCTCCCAAGCTAATTATGCAGGGAGAGGTAGATCATCAAGAGGCAGGCAGAGGAGGTAAGTCAGGTAGGGAGAGACCCTACAACTCATCACCATGCAACATTTGTGGACTGTCCAATCATACCACAAATGAATGCTACAAGAACTACAAGAATCAGAGAGGAAGAGGCTACTCAAGAGGTGGATACTCTCAAGGGAGAGGCAGGTTCAACCAACACCAAGGCTACAATGGATACAACAATCAATACAACAACAATTACAACCACAACCACAATGGTAATTACCAAGGTGGATTCAGAAATAGAAGGGATTACAACAACTACAAAGAGGAGCAAGATGACTCCCTATTGATCATGAATACGACCTCCAAGGCAGGTACAAATGATGATCATTTATTTTATATTGACTCAGGATGTTCTAACCATGTAGCTGGCAATGTGGCACTACTTTCTGATTTGGAAGAACCCAAGGGCAAACATCAGGTACAGACAGGTGATGATACTAAACACTCTGTTGTAAAGATTGGAAATGTAAAGACATGTGATGGTAACCAGAATCTATTGAGAAGGGTATCTATGTACCAACCATCACCAAGAATCTAATGAGTGTTGGTCAGATTGTGGAGAAAGGTTTGCAGGTCAGGTTCACTCAACATGGAGCATATGTGGAGGACCCAAGACATGGATTCAGAAGGATAGCCAAGGGAGAAAAATCAGGTAGATTGTTTACTTTTGAGCTAGAAGACACCAAGAACATTGCTTTATATAATTACAAGGATCAAACACTTTCAGAGTTAGAAATATGGCACAAGAGGTTAGGTCACATAGGTGAAAGAACCCTAAAGCAAATGTGCAGGGATCAATGTGTGCTTGGGATACCCAATGTATCCAAGCAACACATGATTTATAAGTGTGGAGCATGTCAGTTTGGTAAGTCTCACAGGTTGCCCTATTCAAGGAAAGGTTTCATGCATGAAGACTACCTAGACTTGGTACACAAAGATGTTTGCCAGGACCTAGCAAGGACCCTTCCATTTCAGGTTCAAGGTATTATGTGTCCTTTATTGATGACTATAGCAGGTGGACCATTTTATACTTTATGAAGCATAAAGATGAAGTGTTTAATTGTTTCAAGAGGTATCTTGCACTTGTTGAAAACCAAACAGGAAGAAGCTTGAAGAGGCTAAGATCAGATGGTGGAGGAGAGTACTTCTCAAATGAGTTTGAAGATTTCTTGCAGGAAAGAGGCATCAAGAGGGAGATAACTACAAGGTACTCACCTGAACAAAATGGAGTAGCTGAAAGAAGGAATAGACTCATAGTAGAAAGAGCTAGGTCTATGCTTAATGAAAAGAAGTTGCCAAATTATCTTTGGGCAGAGAGTGTATCTACTGCCACCTATCTCATCAATAGGTTGCCATCCAAATCACTTGATGGCATGACACCATATGAAGCTTGGCATGGTAAGAGACCTTCTCTGGATCATTGCAAAATCTTTGGTTGTGTAGCATATGTGCATATTCCCTCACAGGTAAGGGGAAAGCTAGACCCTAAAGCTGAAAAATGTATCTTCATTGGTTATGATTTGAACCAAAAGGGATACAGATTTTACAACCCAACAAACAAAGGCTTCAAGGTAAGCAGAGATGTCATCTTTGATGAGAATGACTCATGGTATGAGAATGAATGCAGGAAGGTTAGTCTACCATATGATATGGAAGAAGATTTCCCAAGGCTTACCAAGGAGGAACCAATTCAGAAAGATGAATCAAGCTCAGATGATGATGATACAATTAATCTTGAGGAGTTCAAGGCATGGAAGTCCAAAGGAAAGATGAAGATGAAGAAGCTTGAGGATATACCAGAATCCTCAACTCAAGCAATGAGGAGATCTCAGAGAGAAAGTAAGAAACCTATCAGATATGGGTATGATACATCACTTGTAACTAAACATTCTGTATATCTTGCAAAGGATTTGTTGAATGAAGAACCAGGTACCTATGAAGAAGCTATCACCAAACCAGAATGGAAAGGAGCTATGGATGAAGAAATGGAAGCTCTCAAGGAGAGTGATACTTGGGACTTGGTACCCAAGAAAGACTCTATGAAGGTGATAGGATCCAGATGGATCTACAAGCTAAAGAGAAATTCAGATGGAACAATCAACAGGTACAAAGCTAGGTTGGTAGCCAAGGGTTTTGCACAAACCCAAGGCATTGATTATGAGGAGACATTTTCTCCTGTGGCTAAGATGCCAACTATCAGAATATTGGTGAGTGTAGCTGCATCTAAGAATTGGAACATGTACCAATTAGATGTCAAGAATTCTTTCTTGAATGGATGGATATCTGAAGAAGTTTACATGTCACAACCACCTGGCTATGAAGATCCCAAGAAGGTAAATTATGTTTGTAAATTGAAGAAGGCTCTATATGGTTTGAAGCAGGCACCTAGAGCATGGAATTACAAATTGACAACCTACCTCCAAGACCAAGGATTTGTGATGAGCAAAGCTGATACTTCTCTGTTCATAAAGAGAAGTAGTACAGAGGTAATCTACTTGTGTGTTTATGTTGATGACATCATCATTACAGGTAATGATGTCAATGGGATTAGACACATCAAAGGACAGATGATGAAAGAATTCAAGATTAATGATCTTGGATTATTGAAGTACTTCTTAGGTCTTGAGTTAGTCTACACCAACTCAGGTATATATATCACTCAAAAGAAGTATGTACAGGATATGGTCAAAAAGTTTGGCTTGCAGGATGCTAAAGTCTCAACTACTCCAATGGAGGTCAACCTAAAGCTAAGTGCTCATGAAGGGGAAGAAGTCCAAGACATCACAGGATATCAAAGTATGGTAGGTAGTTTGAATTATGCCACTTTGACAAGAATTGACATAGCATATGGAGTTATTTTGCTTAGTCAATTCATGCACAAACCAAGGGCACCTCACCTAGAGGCAGCAAAGAAGATCTTGAAGTATTTGAAGGGAACTTAGAACCATGGTTTGTACTTTCCTTATACATCAGATATTGACATCAAAGTATATTCAGATGCAGATTGGGCAGGATGCAAGGATGATAGGAGAAGCACATCAGGATACATTTGTTTTGCAGGAGATAAACCTATTTCTTGGTCAACCAAGAAACAACCTACAGTGGCATTGTCATCCACTGAAGAAGAGTATAGAGGGCTTGCCAATGCCACTCAAGAAGCTATCTGGTTGAAGCTTTTATATACAGAGTTAGGTCTATACACTAGACCTCCAATTATCTTTGGAGATAACACTAGCTCTCTTCACCTTGCAGCTAATCCAATATATCATGCTAGAACCAAACACATAGAGGTTCATTACCACTATGTGAGAGAGAAGTTGCTTAGTAAAGACATTCAGTTGACTTATGTGTCTACTAATATGCAATGTGCAGATTTACTCACTAAAGCATTGGATGGAAACAAGTTATGCAGATTCAAATCTATGATTGGATTGCAGGATGTGATTGAAGACTAAAGATGAAGACTAAAGCCAAAGTGTTTGGCTTGAGGGGGAGCTGTTGGTACATTTCAAGCCTTCACACTTGGCTTGGAACCTTGGAAGATTAGCTTGGAACCCTTGAAGAATATCACTATGTGAAGCAAGAACCATAGGAACTTAGTCTTATGACTTATTACCATTTTATCTCTTGTAAAAGTCTAAATGACTTGGCATGTAAATGATCACACCTACTTGATTAGATTCGTGGAAAATTAGATGGTGTAATTGGAGAGAATATCTCCCTACTTTTAGAGGAGAGATTCTAGTGAGCTTAGATTTGAATTTCAAATTCAAATGATCACTAAATCTCTATAAAAGATGATGTAAAAAAGTCGCAAGTGTGTCACTCAATTCAGCTCACTCCCCGAGGCATTTCATTATTGTAACTCATTGTGTGTTAGTGCTACTTCATAGCCTACACCACAACACCTCATTTAGCTATGCTTGTCATGCTAATGAGATTGTACAACTACATTAATCAATAGAAGTATACACATTTATAATCTCTATTTTCTCTGAGTCATCATCTCCAAGTCTGTCAACTTCAACAGGGCATATCTCAGTGGTTTCTCAACCAAATCAAGTGATTCAAAGCACATTGGATTCAGCTCAAAGTCTACTATACAGCTACAAAGTTTCAATTCAATTGGATTAGCCATCTCGGAGAAATCTCGCTCGAAGTGCACACTGGTCTGTGTCTGCAGAGTTCCTAAAATATCGGGGGTAACTACAATTTTGCTAAAGTGATTTCTCAGTGAGTAGTTTATCATTTCTTTTCATTCCACTTGCAAATGATAGCTTGATAAGCTAATTTAATATGTCCAGAAGGAATTAGATCAATTGTAAGTGTGCTGGTCACACTGAGTGAAAGACTGAGCAGGTATCACTACAAAAATAGCAAGTTTTCCTAGAATTTTTGAAGTCTCAAGTAGTCTGTTTTGATTTGATCATTACACATATCAATTGCAAAGTACATATATGCTTTCTTGGTATCATTTGAAAGCTAATCAAGTGCACTAAGCATATCTGGAGTCAAGGAGGGCTGGAGCAAAGCAGGTTTAGCAGCTTCAACTCAATCTCTTGAGTGCATCCTACCATCTCTCCCAACACATGATGGGCTGCAAGTGCACAAATGCTCCGAACAGTAGTCATACGGCATGTAGGTGCAAAGGTCTCATCAAAATCAATGCCTCTTTCCTGTGCATAACCCTTTGCAACAAGTCTAGCCTTATACCTGTCAACTGTACCATCAGGTTTACGCTTCAACTTGTATACCCACTTAGTGCCAATGGCCTTCTTGCCAGGAGGCAAGTCACATAAAGACCATGTACCATTCTTCATTATAGCATCATATTCAGATTGCATAGCAGCCATCCAATTTTTTGAATTTTGTGCTTCATCAAAAGAAACAGGCTCGTTCTCATCACAGAGACTAGATGCAGCCATAGCATAGCAATCTGATGCAAAGGAGGCACTATGAGAGCCTGAATGAGTACGATATGACAAAGGTGCATCTAATTTGCTGTCATGCAAAGTCTGCACCAGCCATTTTGGCATAGTTTTTGCTTGCTCAATATCAGCTCTCTCGTCAACAAGTGCATCATGTAAATCTGCATCAGAAATGGAATGATCTGCATCATCATATGAAACCTGCAAAGGTTGAGAAGTTGCCTCATTAGGACCAGCACTAGCTTGTCCACCTGTAAAAAGAGGCATCAAAGTATCATACATGTCTTTGGAGCTAACTGATGTCTCCTTAGTACATGAAAGCAATGGCTGAATAGCATCTTCCACAAAGACAACATCACGGCTAACCAGAATGCGTTTAGTCTGTGGATGATAAAGACGATAGCCTTTACTTTCAGAACTGTACCCAACAAAAATACATTTTACTGCCTTATCATCCAATTTTCTGCGATGTTGTTCATGCACTAATGCATATGCCAAACAACCAAAAACACGCAGATGAGCAACAGATGGCTTGCGGTCATGCCAAGCCTCATATGGAGTGATAGACTACAACGCTTTAGTGGGACACCTGTTCAGTACATATGCTGCACACATGACAGCCTCAAGCCAGAAACTATGTGGTAAAGCCTGAATTTTGACCATGCACCTCGCCATCTCCATGAGTGACCTGTTCTTTCGTTCAGCAAATCCATTCTGTTGAGGTGTATACGGCACTGTACACTGGTGTTTTATCCCACGTTCAGCCAGAAATGCATTAAAATCTGAAGACATATATTCCCCCCCTCGATCAGAACGGAGGGTGCCCATTTTACATGCTGACAGATTTTCAGCCAAAACCAA
Organism: Ceratopteris richardii; assembly: GCA_020310875.1. Taxonomy (NCBI): domain Eukaryota; kingdom Viridiplantae; phylum Streptophyta; class Polypodiopsida; order Polypodiales; family Pteridaceae; genus Ceratopteris; species Ceratopteris richardii. The sequence goes on along the minus strand of CM035432.1, from coordinate 41,474,820 downwards.
AAACTGTTTGAAGCACATGAACACTTCGGACTTTGCTTTGAGTGGATATACCCATGCATGCCTGGAAAAACCATCAATGAAAGTCATGAAGTAAAGGTAATTTCCAAAAGAGGGTGTCTGCATAGGACCACAGACATCACTATGTACAAGCTGCAATTTCTGCGTAGCCCGAACTGAACCATCTTTTGGAAAGGAAGAACGCTGCATTTTGCCCAAAATACAGCCTTCACAAACATGTTTTCCAGGTGCCTCAAGTTTGGGCAAAGAGGACACCATTTCAGATTTCTGAAGGCGTAACAAACTAGCAAAATTCAGATGACCAAAGCGTGCATGCCAAAGCTTTGCATCTGACATAGCCTGAGAATCATGAACTGCACATGCCGAATCATTCACAGATCTTTCATAGTCTATGAGCTTATACAGCCCACGACATAAAATGCCAGAAGCAATAATCACATCGCCATTTGAGAGATCATGGACTGTACACCTGTCATCAACGAATTTCACAACCAAGCCAATCTTGGCTAATGCAGAAACTGATAACAGGTTCTTTTTGATCCCTGGCACAAATAAAGCATCTGACAAAGTGAAAGAACTACCATCAGCAATAGTCAGAATGCTCTTACCAACTCCCATAACAGGATAAGAGGAGTTATTGGCGCATGTGACAGTATTCCCTGTAGGGGTAGGCTCGAGTGAAGAGAAGAAACTGCGCTGCGAGGTAATATGTTTGGTCGCCCCACTGTCAAAGTACCAAACATCTGAGTCTACTGCAGACATGCACTAATCATGAGAAGATGGGCCAAAACTGCAGACAGTAGTAAACGCCCATTCTTCTTCCTGCACAAGATTTGCAGACTCTGTTTTTGGTGTAGAGGCCTCTGCAACAACCATTCCAGCCTCTTTCTTCTTTGCCTCTTTAGCAGCCAGTTTTGGACAGTTCTTTATAATATGATCATGTCCTTTACAGTACTTGCAGAACAATTTCCGCTTTTCTGATTTCTTCTCATCTTTATCCTGGTTCTTTGATTGTGCAGCATTTGCAGATTTCTGCTTACTAGTAGAAGAGCTCCATTTTCCTTTGCCCTTCTGACTAGCCAGGAAAGCTTGATCTGCAACATGCATAATGGACCTGTTCTGCCTGGACTGATCTTCCTGCAACAGAACAGAGACTTCGGATTGCCTTTCATCATGAATCGAAGAGTAGAGGCAAAACTCTGATATGAATCAGGAAGACCATTCAGAACGGTCTGCACAAGTGAGCTATCTGGTATAACCTCATCAGCAGATATCAATTGTTCCTTTAGGTCTTTGATCTTTGTAAGAAAACTGTCCATAGAATCACCTTCATTCATGTGCTCACTCTCCAACTGTTTTCGGAGGTAAGCAACACGAGCCTCATTCCTAGCCTGGTACAAAGTGGTAAGTGTATCCCAAGCATCCTTTGCTATTCTACAAGAGTGAATGTGAGGAATAATGGCACGTTTGACAGACAAAGCTATCAATGCATGTGCCTGGGCATCTCTGCCATCCCAACGAATCTGCTCTGCAGTAGGTGCAATAGAAACAACAGCACGAACAGGAATCTGTGGAATATCATCTTCGACACCATCTTCATCAGCTCCAACACCTGTATTTGCAGTACCTGTCGTTACAGGTGTAACAAGACGTCTTTCAACACCCTGCACAATGTTCCACAATCCTTTTGCAACCAGTACATGTCGCATCATATAAGCCCATAATGGGTAGTTGGTACCATCCAACTTATCCTCAACAGCCAACGTACGGAATACATCACTGCTTTCAGCCATGGTCGGTGACTAAAATACCTTGATGCAGAAAATTGATTGTATCTCAAAAAGTTGAACGGAACTGCCCAGACGAGTTCTGCTAGACCTATAGTAGACTTTGAGACGCTTAAACTGGCGAACATAAACTTGTATATAGCTTTGGCACAAAAGGATGAAATAGCCTGCACAAGCACTGCGATAGTGCGTTCAGAGGCCGAAACGAGCTCAGATCGCGATTTCGGCACCACAAAGTGAAGCTGTTTTGATCTCGGAAACACCCTGAGTATGCTCACCAAATTTCGTGCGAATCTGAGACTGCAAACGGAGGAGTGTCGACGGCGCCCTAGAAGAAGCGACGACCTTCTCTGATACCAATTGTTGGAGATAGACGTCTGCGGAAGCACGCGAACAACACAAGGAAGAAGAAGAAGCTTGGAGCACAAACACACAATACTGAATGTATTACTAGAGAATGTACAAAGATGATTAGCCCATTAGGGCAATAGGCGTATATACAAGCCGGGGGAAAAAAACCTCCTAAAGAGGGAAAAAAGTGCCCCGGCGGTCCTAGAGTGTTCACACACATCACTACCTAAATATATCAACAAATTTGTCCAACTTAGGACACTTTTCTCAAAGACTTGTGCTAAAAGTTCTTGGGAATGGTCAATCTGATGAGCAATTCCTAACTTCTCTAGAGTATTTTGGACTCTAAAAAATCATGAGAGCTATGCTGGTAACTAGAAGCAAACCCAAATAAATAAGTCAATCTTGGACTTATTATTTTTTGGAAGATTGAAAAGGGTCTTGTACAGAACATCTATCTAGGATGTTTAATTTAGTTTCTTGGTTATAACTAGCTAGCCCTTGACTTTTATGAAAAGAATCAAATACCATATTTGAATCAAATCCAAAAGATTTGGAAAGCAGAAAGAAAAAATTATACTCTGTACAACCAATTCAAACTTCAAAGGTACATATACCCTCTAAGAGTCAAACTCTAGATGACTCGAGACTTTAACTTTGCAAAGATCTATTTAAAAAAGATATTGAAGCATTTTTTCTATCTTTAAGAGAAGTAAACTAGATTCTCAAAAAGATTTAGGGTAAATCTAAAACATCATCCACCCACAAGATACTAATGTGGTAACCAACATCAGTGTGTCGACCCACTAAGGTTCTATTGATGAGTTTTTACTCAAGTAATTTTTCACTTGAGACTAAGTTCATGCCTATATTCAATCTTTATGACTCCTTATTGGGAATGCAATTATTGTGCATTTCTCCAAGTCTAAGGATTGAATTTACTAAGTTACACCAATAACTTTTTTCTTGAGTTAGTCAGTCTATTCCTTAGTTGAAAGGATCTTTTCAATATCAAAATCCACTTCTTCAAAATTTATCAAATATTTCTGAATCAACAACACTTTATCTTGAACTATTCTAAGAAGATCTTGGAAGTTACTTACTTCATATCTTCTGTTTCCTGGATATTGAAGTTATCTTGAAATATCTTGAGATACTACTTTTATCCTCATTGAATTTAAACTCCTCTTTTGAAGTTTTAATTCTCTTGAGGATTAAACCAATCTTCAAGATCCAATCTAGGACTAAAAGATAATTATCATCCCACGGTCCGATGTCCTGTACCATCTTTCCTACATCAATCTGAGTATAAAATTTGGTGTCCCATACCACCCTATTTTATATTCACATTAATATGTGGGTGATACTTATCCTAAAGTATAAACATCTCTTGATAGAGTACCTTTTTGCTTCAATTTTTACAAGAATTTTTGAAGTTTTAGGCATTACCTCTAACTAGATTTTCTAGGTTTTGATTCCTTCACATGATTGTCTCACAATCACGTGCTTTTCCTTGGAAACTTGAAAACCTCTTGATGGAACATCTATTCCATTTTGCTAGGGTTTTCAAATGAAAACTAGTTAGAATTCCAAGTACTTGAATTTTCACAGATTCAAGTTCAATTGGTTCATTCTTGACCAATTTGTGGTGACAAGAGCTTTTGACTTCTTATCTTTAGATTCCTTTCTTAATAATGCTTTAGGTACCTACCCCGATCAGGACTTTACAAGAATCTCTCTACCACGTAAGTCTAAACATCCGCTCTTGCTTTCTAGATTTGTACCAAAAATCCCTTTAAGGATAGGCAAACATTATGTTTTACCTTCCACAGACTTAAGTACCGTCTTCACAATTGTAGACTATATTCTTGGAATTTCTTCACTCTGTTCAGACTTGGAACAACTTACTTTTTTCATAATTTTCCATTGGATAAATGGAACCTGAGTGAATAATTCCCAAAAGGGATTTTATTGCTAATACTAAGCAAACTTCAGAGTAGTTCCAATTGCACATTCTTGGACAATCATGGCCAAGCTTCTGGTTGACCTTGCAACTAGAATAAAGACTTAGTCTTTATTATTAAAATCTCTTAAACTAACAAAAGCGTCTTCGCTTACCCATGGGATTTTTAGAGCTCTTTCCCTCTACTTAAGTCCAAGCATACACTGATGCCTCTTAGATTCCAAAGCTAATAATCTTTGACACACCTTTAGGTTATATCAATATTTGAACTTAAGTACCAATACGGATGGTTTGGAATTGTTGGGAACTACTTTCTATTTACTTGAAAGATTCCAATCTCACATCTAGGGAGATTTTTTTTTCTTTCAAGAACTTTAAATTCTTGCCAATGAATCAAGTAATACTAAGCCAATGATTCATCTTGGAATCTTTTGCTTTATTGGAATGATCTTTTTAAAAGAAATATTGACTTTTGGACAAACAATAAAGCTTTAGCTCTTGGTCTTGTCCAAAAGATATTCCTTTTTAACGAATGAAATAGTTAACCAGACTATATCCTTTATTGGCTTATCTTTAGGAAGTATCTGAATTCCCAAAGACTACTTTGAATTGGGTTTCTTCTTTAAGCCCTATTAGCTTAAACAAAACCAAGCATAATTTTCTCATCCTCAAAAAAGTGCTTAATAAAGTTTCCATGCTTTTTGAAAAATTTGCATCTTGACTAGAGATGCAATTATGGAACCTAGCATTCAACTGTTGAACACTAAAGTTCAAGTGATGCTAAAGTTTATTCACCTCTTTTAGGTTCATCAGACATCAGGATGAAATCAAGGAAAAAAATTCAAAAGTTTCATGATTTTTTTTCAAATTCAGAATATATCAACTATCCTTTGAACTTGAAAGTTCAATTGATTTAAGTTCCAGTTGATTTTATTTGATTCTTATCACATCTTGGGATAGAATCAGATAAGACTTCCAAAAGAAACTTTATCAACCTACTTGGATGCATGATTTCTTAAATCCAAGCTAATGACTATATCTAGGCTTGTCGTTAGGATTCTCTAAGTTTGTTCCTAGACTTAGGGTCATCATAGAAATTTTCAAGTAGCCCTATTTTCTTGCCATTCCTATGAACAAGAATAATTGAACACTTGACTTTCGAAGGGCCTACTTTTCCTAATCAAGACTCCTAATTTATGATACCTAAGTATCACGTTTGGGAAAAACAAACTAGCTACGTGAGTTGTACGACAGCCAAGAGCCTTGAAACTACCTAGTTTGCTATTTTCCCTAACTATCTAAGTCGAACTAGCAAAAAGAGGTAACAAGATTATAAGTATTCAACTACTTAACAAACAATCATGCATATGCAAATACCTGTTCTTGCATGCAATGCATGTGAGTGCATGCATGTGTTGGCATTGTCCTTTCATGCACCAAACTTTAATCAAGCAATTATTGAGCTTGAAAATGCATGTTCCCAATCATCCATGCACAAACATTCTACTTGCTAGCTTTTTTTTTTAAAGGTATAACCGTTCATGTGCATAAACTTGAGCATTAACTATATTTTTAAAGCAAGAAGAAAACATGTTTTGTGCATGAAAACATTCTTTGGAAAAGAGAAATGCACCAACAATCATTCTTCTTTTTTGGGCAAGAACTTTTAGATGCATGCAAGTGCTTGACGTATTTCCCACTACTTCTATATTCTTTTAGGTTTTATTGAATTCGTAGCATTTGCATAATCATTATAAAAAATGAAGACTATTACCATGCTTCAATAAGCATGAAAGCGAGGAATAAAGCAAGATATTGAAATAAAAACATCAACTTAGAAAATACTTATCTCGCAAATAAGCTACGTCGTTCCATTAATCCATGAGAAGAATCATGTAGCATATAAGGACCACCTTTGCTTCCTTGATGCTTTTCATGTCCTTTTTGGAATAGTTGAAGAAAGAACTGCTCCATTTTGAAGTTTTAGAAGCTTAATAGTTCTCCCTCTTTGAATTGGGAGAACATAGATGCAACATCTATGAGAAGAGTAGAAAGAAATCCTTCTTTCCCTCCTGGTCAAAACTATGAACATCCCGATAATGTTGGCAGATGCTAGCCTACAGAACTCGCATAGCATATGTGGGTTGACTCTGCATGAAGCGTGTTGGCATGTTCGCTAGAGTACAATGCTTTCAAAGGAATGGGTGGGATCAAATCTCGTATGATGAAAAGAGCGAAATCGTTTTCCTACCGAGAATTTCTGAGAGCTTATGGGTTCGATAAATTAGCAGATCTGATAGTGCTCTTCAACACTTACTATGCCATCATAGATTTACACATCTGATGGCTCTTCAGCACTTACTGCTTCACCTCCATAATGGATGCACACATCAATAGAACCTAAAGCACTAGGGGTAGGTTCTTTCCACATGTCAATGTTGGATGCCCTATACAGACCGTGCACCCATAATATAAACAAATAAATGATATGATACCTCTGCTCCAATACCATTTGGAGTTTTGGATACAACTCTCATCTAGACATAAAAAGGTTCAAGGCTCGTAAGTTTCAAATCTTTTCAGCCCAGCAATGTGTACACATAAGCAATCAGAAGTCTTTTGCTCAATGCAGCGGGTTGGAAACTCATCTCCTGCAGCATCTAAAGATACAAAATCTTTTACTGCTCATGGCTCATGCATAGCAACATCACATGACTCAGATGTCACAACAGGTCACGTAGCACAATGGTTTATGTGCTCTCCCATAGGCAGTAGGTTGGGAGTTCAATTCAAGAGCCTGAACTCTTCTGTGGCAGGTGTTCCTATCACTAGACACTCACTACAACGCAGAAATGGAAACTGAATTCTTCATATTGGATTCATAAAACAAGCAAAAGCTACATTGCGCACAAGACCATCTGAAGGAATTTTGAATATCAAAACAACACCATATAATGCTTTTTCTATGCTTCTACTTGCATAGCAAAAGTAAACCAAAACTACGTGGTTTTGGGTTCGAGCATCAGAGATCACACTTGCAAGAGTTGAAGAGGAAATTACTCCTTTTCTTGCACCTGCAACGGTTGCTTGGGACTAATGTCCTATGCCAGAATAGAATTAGAGAAAATTCTTGAACTGCTAGATCCTCTCCGTCTTTGTAATTGCACCTACGAGCAGTGAGATGACAATGAAAAGATCTTTGTTGGATGATAATCACCAAACAAAAAAAACTCCAATGAGGATCTGATACCAATGCAAGAGAACTAGAAATTATGACCACCACATGCTAGAGAGATGACTCTCCTGTGTTGATATATTTAGGTAGTGATGTGTGTGAACACTCTAGGACTGCCGGGGCACTTTTTTCCCTCTTTAGGAGGTTTTTTTCCCCTGGCTTGTATATACGCCTATTGCCCTAATGGGCTACTTATCTTTGTACATTCTCTAGTAATACATTCAGTCTTGTGTGTTGTGCTCCAAGCTTCTTCTTCTTCCTTGTGCTGTTCGCGTGCTTCCGCAGACGTCCAACTCCAACAATTGGTATCAGAGCAGGTCGTCGCTTCTTCTAGGGCGCCGTCGACACTCCTCCGTTTGCAGTCTCAGATTCGCACGAAATTTGGTGAGCATACTCAGGGTGTTTCCGAGATCAAAACTGCTTTGCTCTGTGGTGCCAAAATCGCGATCTGAGCTCGTTTCGGCCTCCGAACGCACTATCGTAGCGCTTGTGCAGGCTATTTTGTCCTTTTGTGCCAAAGGTATATACCAGTTTCTGTTCGCCAGTTTAAGCGTCTCGAAGTCTGCTACAGGTCTAGCAGAACTTGTTTGGGCAGTTCCGTTCAACTTTTTTAGATACAGTCAATTTTCTGCATCAAGGTATTTTAGTCACCGGCCATGGCTGAAAGCAGTGATGTATTCCGTATGTTGGCTGTTGAGGATAAGTTGGATGGTACCAACTACCCATTATGGGCTTATATGATGCGACATGTACTGGTTGCAAAAGGATTGTGGAACATCGTGCAGGGTGTTGAAAGACGTCCTGTTACACCTGTAACGACAGGTACTGCAAATACAGGTGTTGGAGCTGATGAAGATGGTGTCAAAGATGATATTCCGCAGATTCCTGTTCGTGCTGCTGTTTCTGTTGCACCTACTGCAGAGCAGATTCGTTGGGATGGCAGAGATGCCCAGACACATGCATTGATAGCTTTGTCTGTCAAACGTGCCATTATTCCTCACATTCGCTCTTGCAGAACAGCAAAGGATGCTTGGGATACACTTACCACTTTGTACCAGGCTAGGAATGAGGCTCGTGTTGCTTACCTCCAAAAACAGTTGGAGAGTGAGCACATGAATGAAGGTGATTCTATGGACAGTTTTCTTACAAAGATCAAAGACCTGAAGGAACAATTGATTTCTGCTGATGAGGTTATACCAGATAGCTCACTTGTGCAGACCGTTCTGAATGGTCTTCCTGATTCATATCAGAGTTTTGCCTCTACTCTTCGGTTGATGATGAAAGGCAATCCGAATGCCTTGTCATTTGAGGAATTAGTCTCTGTTCTATTGCAGGAAGATCAGTCCAGGCAGAACAGGTCCATTATGCGTGTTGCAGATCAAGCGTTCCTGGCTAGTCAGAAAGGCAAAGGAAAATGGAGCTCTTCTACTAGTAAGCAGAAATCTGCAAATGCTGCACATTCAAAGAACCAAGACAAAGATGAGAAAAAATCAGAAAAGCAGAAATTGTTTTGTAAGTACTGTAAAGGCAATGATCATATCATAAAGAACTGTCCAAAACTGGCTGCTAAAGAGGCAAAGAAGAAAGAGGCTGGAATGGTTGTTGCAGAGGCCTCTACACCAAAAACAGAGTCTGCAAATCTTGTGCAGGAAGAAGAATGGGCGTTTACTACTGTCTGCAGTTTTGACCCATCTTCTCCTGATCAGTGCATGTCTGCAGTAGACTCAGATGTTTGGTACTTTGACAGTGGGGCGACCAAACATATTACCTCGCAGCGCAGTTTCTTCTCTTCACTTGAGCCTGCTCCTACAGGGAATACTGTCACATGCGCCAATAACTCCTCTTATCCTGTTATGGGAGTTGGTAAGATCATTCTGACTACTGCTGATGGTAGTTCTTTCACTTTGTCAGATGCTTTATTTGTGCCAGGGATCAAAAAGAATCTGTTATCAGTTTCTGCATTAGCCAAGATTGGTTTGGTTGTGAAATTTGTTGATGACAGGTGTACAGTCCATGATCTCTCAAATGGCGATGTGATTATTGCTTCTGGCATTTTATGTCGTGGGCTGTATAAGCTCATAGACTATGAAAGATCTGTGAATGATTCGGCATGTGCAGTTCATGATTCTCAGGCTATGTCAGATGCAAAGCTTTGGCATGCACGCTTTGGTCATCTGAATTTTGCTAGTTTGTTACGCCTGCAGAAATCTGAAATGGTGTCCTCTTTGCCCAAACTTGAGGCACCTGGAAAACATGTTTGTGAAGGCTGTATTTTGGGCAAAATGCAGCGTTCTTCCTTTCCAAAAGATGGTTCAGTTCGGGCTACGCAGAAATTGCAGCTTGTACATAGTGATGTCTGTGGTCCTATGCAGACACCCTCTTTTGGAAATTACCTTTACTTCGTGACTTTCATTGATGATTTTTCCAGGCATGCATGGGTATATCCACTCAAAGCAAAGTCCGAAGTGTTCATGTGCTTCAAACAGTTTTTGGTTTTAACTGAAAATCTGTCAGCATGTAAAATGGGCACCCTCCGTTCTGATCGGGGGGGGAATATATGTCTTCAGATTTTAATGCATTTCTGGCTGAACGTGGGATAAAACACCAGTGTACAGTGCGGTATACACCTCAACAGAATGGAGTTGCTGAACGAAAGAACAGGTCACTCATGGAGATGGCGAGGTGCATGGTCAAAAGTCAGGCTTTACCACATAGTTTCTGGCTTGAGGCTGTCATGTGTGGAGCATATGTACTGAACAGGTGTCCCACTAAAGCGTTGCAGTCTATCACTCCATATGAGTCTTGGCATGACCGCAAGCCATCTGTTGCTCATCTGCGTGTTTTTGGTTGTTTGGCATATGCATTAGTGCCTGAACAACATTGCAGAAAATTGGATGATAAGGCAGTAAAATGTATTTTTGTTGGGTACAGTTCTGAAAGTAAAGGCTATCGTCTGTATCATCCACAAACTAAACGCATTCTGGTTAGCCATGATGTTGTCTTCGTGGAAGATGCTATTCAGCCATTGCTTTCATGTACTAAGGAGACATCTGTTAGCTCCAAAGACATGTATGATACTTTGATGCCTCTTTTTACAGGTGGACAGGCTAGTGCTGGTCCTAATGAGGCAACTTCTCAGCCTTTGCAGGTTTCATATGATGATGCAGATCATTCCATTTTTGATGCAGATTTACATGATGCACTTGTTGATGAGAGAGCTGATATTGAGCAGGCAAAAACTATGCCAAAATGGCTGGTGCAGACTTTGCATGACAGCAAATTAGATGCACCTTTGTCATATCGTACTCATTCAGGCTCGCATAGTGCCTCGTTTGCATCAGATTGCTATGCTATGGCTGCATCTAGTCTCTGTGATGAGAATGAGCCTGTTTCTTTTGATGAAGCACAAAATTCAGAAAATTGGATGGCTGCTATGCAATCTGAATATGATGCTATAATGAAGAATGGTACATGGTCTTTATGTGACTTGCCTCCTGGCAAGAAGGCCATTGGCACTAAGTGGGTATACAAGCTGAAGCGTAAACCTGATGGTACAGTTGACAGGTATAAGGCTAGGCTTGTTGCAAAGGGTTATGCGCAGGAAAGAGGCATTGATTTTGATGAGACCTTTGCACCTACATGCCGTATGACTACTGTTCGGAGCATTTGTGCACTTGCAGCCCATCATGGTTGGAATGTACATCAGTTGGACATTAAAACAGCATTTCTGAATGGTGACTTGCATGAAGAAGTGTATGTTTTTCAGCCCCGTGGCTTTGTGCAGAAAGGGCATGAAAACCAGGTGTGCAGGTTAAAGAAGGCGTTATATGGTTTAAAGCAAGCACCACGTGCTTGTTATGAGAAGATACATGCCTATCTGATTGCACATGGTTTTGAGAACAGTCCAACTGAAAGCACCTTATATGTTAAACATGCTAATGATGTGCTTCTGATCATTGTTGTCTATGTTGATGACATGCTGCTCACTGGTCCTATTGAGACACATATTGCTGATTTTAAGGCTGAGTTGCATGCCTCATTTGAGATGTCTGATTTGGGGCATTTGCATCACTATTTGGGCATTCAGTTTATGCACGTTGATGGTGGAATGGCTTTGTGTCAAACGAAATATATTGACACATTATTGCAGCGTTTTGGCCTTGAAGACTGTAAGCCTATTGCCACTCCCATGGAGACAGGTTTACGATTGAGTCTTCATGATGCTGGAGATGCATTTGATGCTGTTCTCTATCAGCAGGCTGTTGGATGCTTGATTTACTTATGCATTACTCGGCCAGATATTCAGTTTGCTGTCTCACAGATGAGCAGGTTTATGCATTGCCCAGGAGTCACGCATTGGAAAGCGGTTAAGCGCATCTTTCGCTACTTGAGTGGTACTCGGCTACTTGGGTTGTTTTATCCCAAGGGGGGATCACTACCGCCAGATTTGCATGCTTTTTCTGACTCAGATTGGGCTGGTTGCTATGACACTCGTGTGTCCACCAGTGGTTTTTGCTTCATGCTTGATAGCTCATGTATATCTTGGTTGAGCAAGAAGCAGCCTACTGTGGCCACTTCCAGTTGTGAGGCTGAGTATAGGGCAGCTTTCACAGCGACTGTTGAGTGTGTGTGGCTCAGACGCCTTATGGCTGATTTGGGTGTTGGCCAGTCTTCTGCCACCACCATCTTCACTGACAGTCAGAGCGCATTGGCAGTTGCGAGGAACCCTGTGTTCCATGCTCGCACTAAGCACATTGAGGTGCATTATCACTATGTCAGGGAGAGGTTCTCTGCTGGGGAGATCAGCTTGGCATATGTGCCCACGCAGGAGAACATTGCAGACCTTTTCACGAAGGCTCTGCCTAGGGATAAGTTTGAAGCTTTCCGCAAAGCTTTGGGCTTACTTCCTTTTGTGGAGTGATTTCCACATAGCTTGGCACTTCCTTATACATGAGTGCCAGCTCCTTGTTCACCGCATCACTCCCAGGGGGGATTTGTTGATATATTTAGGTAGTGATGTGTGTGAACACTCTAGGACTGCCGGGGCACTTTTTTCCCTCTTTAGGAGGTTTTTTTCCCCCGGCTTGTATATACGCCTATTGCCCTAATGGGCTACTTATCTTTGTACATTCTCTAGTAATACATTCAGTCTTGTGTGTTGTGCTCCAAGCTTCTTCTTCTTCCTTGTCCTGTTCGCGTGCTTCCGCAGACGTCCAACTCCAACATCCTCCCAACCAAATGCCTCTATATATAGCTCTCTCTAAGGGACTACCTTCTTGGATAGGTGGAGACTAACCATCCATGCTCTTTCGATAAAACACTCTCCCCGTGTACCCCATGGGGATTGAACCCAAGAACTCCTCCTTCACACCCATAAGACTTGACCACTAGTCTAATTGGAGTTGGTTACAAGCATAAATGATCTTCTAGTAAGTCTAGACTCGAGATCTTTGGTCATACACACGGGTGAGCAAATGATTTCCTATTCGAGATCCGTCTGAACCAGTCAAACCCTTAGATCATAGACTTACTTTATTACATTACTCGCCCCATACATCCACATTATATCTCTTAATCTAGGTGATATCCCATCAACAAACCAACCTAGGACCAAATGTAGTATAGGTCAGCTATGGACGAGAAACTTCCTATATGTATTGCAATTTGCATCTCTGCATGGTTGATGTTGTTGATGTCATAAGGATTGTAAAATAACATATAATTATATCAAAAATCATAAGGCTTGTAATGCATTTGAATATATATATATATATATATATATATATATATATATATATATATATGTGTGTGTGTGTGTGTGTGTGTGTGTGTGTGTGTGTGTGTGTGTGTGTGGAAGTTCATTATCTCTAAAATGGTTGGAGTCAAATTCAGTCAACCACTTGACTCCCTTGTGTGCCAAGGTGGTTTGAAACACTACATTTATGTATAAGGCATGATTACCATCCAAGATATTGTAGTGATTTTTTAACATTATAACATGTGCATCGAGATCATCATTTTAGTGTTCAACAAAGCCAATGTAATGAAGACTTGCAATGCAACTTTGTGGGTACTCTTCTTCATCTTCCAATCATTGCCACTTGGGTCATTGATTCCTCCCAAAGGTGGCATGTGAATATCACCAAAGACGAATTGTTGTGGGTTTTGGTAGCCATTGACCTCTATTTCACTATACTACAACTTTGTTCTACTATAACCATGTATGATTTAGTGAGTATGTGTGTCATAGTCTAGCTTCAACTTGATTGGGATGACTATGGTCTAAGGTGATAAAAATGTAGTACCCTCCTCCTCTTTTCTTGAGGCTTGTTTTTGTGGTGTTACTTTAAGAAATTGTAAAAGGTTTTCTTTTTCTAAAAATTTGAATTCTAGAGCATCCTAGTGTTTTGGTTCTTTCCTATCATGAGGTACTAATTTGTTATTTCACATGCAACAAATACATAATGGGAATGTCGCAACCTCCATTGGGCACTCTCCTGGTCTCACCTAGTTCTTATTGGGTGCTAATTTCTCCCATTTGCACCTTCTTATATCCCTATGCCCTTCACTAAGGCAATCCCATAATGGTAGCCAATTGTTTCTTTGGGTTCTTCTCCCTGATACGATTGTGCTATTTCTTTCCTGCTAGAGAACCCTATTTTTACAGGAAAAACTATCACTAGAGAATCTTGAGAACAAAAAACTAGTTGTCACAAAAGTAAGGAAATTTGCTTTTATTATTTCATTGATGATGAAAGGAAATTCAAATGCCTTGACATTTAAAGAGAGTTTCTATTTTTTTTACAAGAAAATCAACCCCTATAAAATGCATCCATTATGCATGTTGCAAATCAAGCCTTTGTTTCTACAAAAATAGGATAGGGTAAATGTGGCTCTTCCTCTAGTTGGCAAAAAAATATAAGTCTTGCACAATAAAAAAAGGAAGACTCTGATGAGAAAGTAGATTAGTAGAAATAGTTTTGCACATATTGAAAGGAAGATGATCATGTTATAAAGAGATATCCTAAACTTTCTACTAAGGACACAAAGAAGGAAGAGGGAGAAATGGTTGTTGCAGGCAATTTTTCTTTTAGGATTGAGTTTTCTAACTTGGAGCGTATGGATTGATGGGGGGGCACTGCAACTACGATACCACTTTCGGTATGGTAGCTCAGATACCACTTGTTATGGTCGACGCGGCAAAGACTCGAACCTTGTCAAGCATGCGAAATTTGCTGCGCCACCGAAGAGAGCTAAGCTAGAGTGATATTAGAACAGCTCTATAATCAGCAGTACCTTAGCAAAGTTTTTGTCACTCAAACATATAAGACTGTGTTTTGAATTCACTAAAATTCCACTAGAACTTCACCGGACTGTCACCAGACTGTCACCGTAATTATACCGGAATCTTACCGGAATCAACTGCGACTCTATTTGTAATCACTTCAAGTGAATATACAAGAAGTAAGGAAGTGATGCGTGACCTTCCTTTGGTGAATGAACTCTTTCTGAAGTTTAAGAAAAAACTTCACCAGTTCAGAATGCCTCTTTCCGGTCAGGCTTTGTACTGTGTGTACATATTCATTTCACTGAAATCTTTGATAAACTGATAGTACAGATGTCTAGCTACAAGATAAGCTATCTCTCATACAAAACTTTAATTTACTCTGTGAGATATACTTTGTTGTTCTACCCATTAGGGCGAAAAACGGCCAAAAAAGGGCCGTGTAAGGATTTCAATTAGTTGTGCTTAATCTAGATTAAAGTTGTCAACTCATTTTAAAAAAATCCGTGTAAGCGCATTTAAAACGTATCTTGTGCGAATTTTGAAGAGAGAGAAACTCGTGTGATAATCATGAAAAGTATGTGTGATATCTTATGCCTCAAAGTTTGTGCTCATCGGGCATTCATGAAAATTTGAATTTTCCTCTTGTTCACGGACCTATATAATGTGTGCTTATGCCGTTTTGCACTTTTTTTACTCTACTTTCGATAGCAGGCTTGTTTCTCTCTTTCATGTCATTTTAGACACTTTCACGTCACTCTTCGTAGTAGACCATGGAGAACCTCAACCCAAACACTCTCACGCACCTTTCAACAAGCCAAAATCATTGTGATAAGTTCCATATCAACATTGCAGTTAGTCATGAGTATGCAACGACAAGAAAGGTATGCCGAAGGGCTCTTCAACATTCTAAAGTGGTTGGATTGCAGAAAGAAGGCAAAAAACATATCGACATATGGGCAGATGGATTTGTTTATCCAATTGATCCACAAACTGGAAGATCCACAAACTGGAAGGTATACCCCTTTTCATAATCTTCATGATCTAATTAGACTTTTAGGAGAAACATGGGCATCCCTTCTTATGTAAAAGAAATATCGCAGGCAGTGGAAGCTACATTTCAGGATGGCGACTGACTTGCGTACACTGCTCCTACCACTTTTTTTCGGAGCCGTTATGTGGAGAGCTACACAAGCGACTGTTCTATTTCATAACATTGGAACTGTCACGAGCTAGGACTCCATCAATCAGGTAATCACACTTCCTCTGCTTCGTCCACTCCCGTGATGATGATAGCGGCATCCGTTGAAGTAGTGCCCATCTATCTATGTATGTGCAGGAGCACTATGGCACCGTGCAGGAAGTGACCAATGTCGTCTACAAGGGTAGCATTGCAATCAAGTGCACACAAGTCTACGTTCACAGGGCTATCGTTCACCTTTTCATTAAAAAATGTGAATCTCTACTTTCATAAATGGGATTTCTTGGTGGTGATGTTCATCTAAGAAAAGATCCAAAGCTTCTACAAAATATAGGTAATGTACAAAAGAGCTTGGACTTTGGATAGCTTGGACTCAGAGGAGAGCTATCCAAAAGTACTGATTCATCCAGATTTTCAATCTAGGAAAATAACTGTCACAACAAATTGGAAATTTAGAAATGTAAGGGAGCTCCTAGAATACCTTAATGAGGCATCATCATAGTTCATATTCTCAATTGATGATGCAATAGTTAACATTGGATCAGAGAAAACATTATCTTGCATAACTTGCCTGCCACCCAGGGTGATCAAGTTCCAACCCTTTAGATTGTAACAAGTCTCCTTCTTTAAGAAGATTTTTTTTCAAACTTCCATTGATTTTTCTTTGCAAGATGGTGACTAAGAATGTGACTGATTACATCACTTCAATTATGTCTTTTTATGGACTATATTCATCTTGGCATTTTTTTGTTTATTTTCAAGATTGTGAGGAGGTTTCAATGGTGCAATGATTATACAGGAACTTGCATATGACAAAATGGATGGTATGACAAAATGGAAAAGATTGGATGACACGACCAATACAAGCGATATGGACCATCTGAAATTATCTGATTGCCCATATCGCTTGCATCGGTCGTGTCATAAAAACTTCTCTATCCGCTTCCCATTTAACTTTTCTGTAGGATGGTGACTAAGAATGTGACTGATTACATCACTTCAATTATGTCTTTTTATGGACTACATTCATATTGGCATTTTTTTGTTTAATTTCAAGATTCTAATGAGGTTTCTATTGTGCAATGATTATAAAGGAACTTGCATGAGTAAATTCTAGGTGATTCAAGAATATAAACCAAGAAATTCTTACATAATATATCTCCCCTTTTAGAACCTTTTTCCATACTTCCATTGATTTTGCTTTTGCAGGATTGTAAGTAAGAATGTGACTCATTACATCACTTCAATTATGGCTTTTTATGGACTATATTCATATTGGCATTTTTTTATATTTCAACATTTTGATGAGGTTTCAATGGTGCAATGATTATACAGGAACTTGCATATGACAAAATGGATGGTATGACAAAATGGATGGTATGAAAAAATGGAAAAGATTGGATGACATGACCGATACAAGCGATATGAGCCATCCAAAATTCTCCGATTACCCATATTGCTTGCATCGGTCGTGTCATAAAAACTTCTCTATCCTCTTCACATTTAACTTTTCAACATGAATAAAGCAAAAAACACCCAAAATAGACATTTTGATGATAGAAACAATTCAATTTTTCTGGAACCATGCAATGAAGTCACTTTTACTTAGTTCTCAAGAGGATCAATTCAACATTACATTACTCAAGGCATATAAATATAGTTACAATGACCATCTTCCAGATGAAGACTGGCATAATTACATACAATTTGTACATCAATAAATCTTCCAACATATGTTGGTTACACATTAGATTACAATCTTACATTCCAGAAATATAAGGGCATATTGCATGTTCCATAATGGCATTTATTGCTCTCTCCTTGATCAAGATGACCCAAGCATATGGATAGTCTGACAAGTTCAACTCAGGGTTGTAAAAATTGCTTTCCAAGAACCTTACTGCATTTGCAATCACTCTTCAGTCACACGAGGTGTTGTATTTCTGTAATGGCACATGTATTTGAATGTATCCAAACCTTTTTTCTTCTTTCAATGAAGGAATTCCTAGAATGTTTTGATCAATATGCATTTTGAGGAGCTTAGCAGCACTGCAAGGTAAACTTAAATTTAGAATGGATGGCAAGGCTTTAAAATAGAACACAACAAAACGTATGGCGAGGCTTACACTTTGGAGTTTCCATGTTGTGATTGGAGAGAATTCCTTGCTGTCTTCTTTGTCCTAGCCATAACCTACAAAAAAAAGATTATTATCATCAGATAAATAGGACTTTTATTAGAGAAAAACAAATCATGGATTAGTAAGGATTAATATTAGGACATGGATCAATTACACAAAAAAATATTACATCCTTCATATTTGCAATGTCTTGTACCCCTTTGGGCAATAAATATGTGTATCTATGTACATTTCATGAGTAATAAGCTTTGAAAAGAAATATATTTAATAGAAATAACTCAAAACACAAGCAGAAACAAAGCATGAGACACGACCAATCCAAGCGATTAGGGTCATCAAAGAATATCGGATGGGTCTAATCGCTTGCATTGGTCCTAGTTGCTTGAATTGGTCATGTCCAAAGGAGGTCATCTTGAAGCTTAGATTGCATGTGAACTTTTGTATCTTATTATTGGTTAAGAATTTTAAGAAAATAATGCAACCATTGCGTCCGGAACGTGCCAAAACCCTAAGATTGACTGTCTATTTGCATGATTTTGATACCCGGAGGTCTTGATAAGCCTTTTTGTATTGATTTCCAGACACGACCGATGCAAGCGATTAGGCCCATCCAACATTTTCAGATGAGCCTAATCGCTTGCATTGGTCGTGTCCTACATTGATGCACAAATAGGCTCATCAAGACCTCTCAATATCAGAATCATGCAAATAGACAGCCAATCTTAGGGTTTTGGAACGTTTCGGATGCAATGGTATCATTAGTTTCTTGAAATTCTGAGCCAATAGTAAGATAGGGAAATTCATGACCAATGCAAGCGAAATAAGCCAACTTGCACAAAAAAGAGTTTAAAAGCTTGGAACAAATTTTAAACGCAGAAAAACTAATTAAAAAAGCTTTCACAAAGCACTCAAGAAACATGACCGATACAAGCGATTAGGGTCATCGGGAAATCCTCGAATGTCCTTAATCGCTTGTATCGGTCGTGTTGTAAAATAATTGATCATGATGACCCTAAACCCTCACACAAAATGTGGTCTATGGAAAGTTTTGAAAAGCATGTAAAAACGCGAAGACAACGGCAAGTTGATGGTAGCAAGGAGTTTCACAAAAAATGAAAAAAGTGAATAGAAGAGCTTAAATAGGTCTCTGGGATGATTTGACCGTTGGTGACACGTGGCAATGTGTGATTGGTCCATGTCATCTAGCCGTTGCAAATCCCAACGTTACAATGCCACGTGGCATCATTTGAGTGGGCCACGTCATCTAACCGTTGTGATTCCCAACGTCTTTTGCCACGTGGCACTCACTTATTGGTCCACGTCATGTGACCGTTACCCGGTCCTTCTCGACTATAAAAACGGGTCCCGTTCACCATTTCACATTTTCAACCTTCATAGAATTTCTCTCTTCATCACCCATGCATACTTGTGCTACATACCCGATACGACTGATACAAGCGATTACACGCGTTTGACCTACCTTTGACTAGCTTATTTCGCTTGCATCGGTCATGAACTTCCCTATCTTACTATTGGCTCGGAATCAAGAACCTAATGCTACCATTGCATCCGGAGGAACATGCCAAAACCCTAAGATTGACTGTCTATTTGTATGATTCTGATATGGAAAGGTCTTGATGAGCCTATTTGTGCATGAATCTAGGACATGACCAATGCAAGCGATTAGGCTCATCTGGAAATGTTGGATGGGCCTAATCGCTTGCATCGGTCGTGTCTGGAAATCAATACAAAAAGGCTTATCAAGACCTCTGGGTATCAAAATCATGCAAATTCTAATATGGAAAGGTCTTGATGAGCCTATTTATGCATGAATCTAGGACATGACCAATGCAAGCGATTAGGCTCATCTGGAAATGTTGGATGGGCCTAATCGCTTGCATCGGCCGTGTCTGGAAATCAATACAAAAAGGCTTATCAAGACCTCTGGGTATCGAAATCATGCAAATAGACAGTCAATCTTAGGGTTTTGACACGTTCCGGACGCAATGGTAGCATTATCTTCTCCAAATTCTTAGCCAATAATAAGATACAAAAGTTCACATGCAATCTAAGCTTCAAGATGACCTCCTTTGGAGACAACCAATTCAAGCGATTAGGACCATCCAAGCTTCCTTGATGGGCCTAGTCACTTGAATTGGTTGTGTCCAATCAAGTATCATATTTATAGCTCTATGAATGAATGTTCCATATAGAACAACTAAATGTGTTTATAAATATTATTTTCACCATTAATTATATGTTTCTATAAAGTTAAGGATGATAAATCAAACATGACTGATGCAAGCGATTATGCCCATCGGATATTCTCTGATGACCCTAATCGCTTGGATCGGTCGTATCTCATGCTTTGTTTCTTCTTCTGTTTCCAGTTATTTCTATGACTTTAAAAGACCTTTTACTTTTTCTAACCTAGATTTTCAATTTTATCCACAGATATCTATATTGGATGAAGACAACTACATTGGGAGGGGGAAGGGAACAAGGAAAACCATAGAGAAGAAAGGAAAGACAAAGATGGATATTCATTCAGTGATCCACTATCTTCCAAAACTCAATCCAAAATTATTTTGTGTTATTCATAAGCAGTATAGTGAAGAGGAAGATTTTTCACTATTCTCCTTGAGGACTCTTTCAAGATACATGGGTTTTACTTCAATACCCTTTAATGCATACAGAGTTTTTCTACTTGAAAGAACAGGTGCATTAAGAATTTTTGGATATGCCCCAGGATTCAATGCTTCAAGGGCAGGCTACTTCCTTTGTTACTCAAGCTATGCAATGGTTGTAGGGGTGTCATATGTTCAAAGTATTATTATCTACAGGAGAAAAGAGTACCTCAGATATAGAGGAGATTTTCTAGAGACAAGTTCATTCAAAAGGCTCAAGAAGGATTAAATATATTTCTATTCAAAGCTTATTACTCATGAAATGTACATAGATACATTGTAATATATTTATATGCCTTGAGTAATGTAATGTTGAATTGATCCTCTTGAGAGCTAAGCAAAAGTGACTTCATTGCATGGTTCAAGCAAAATTGAATTGTTCCTATCATCAAAATGTCTATTTTGTGTGGTTTTTGCTTTATTCTTGTTGAAAAGTTAAATGTGAAGAGGATAGAGAAGTTTCTATGACACGATCGATGCAAGCGGTAGGGGCAATCGGAGAATTTCGGATGGCTCATATCTCTTGTATCGGTCGTGTCATCCAGTCTTTTCCATTTTTTCATACCATCCATTTTTTCATATGCAAGTTCCTGTATAATCATTGCACCATTGAGACCTCATCAAAATGTTGAAATTAAACAAAAAAATTGCCAATCAGAATATAGTCCATAAAAAGCCATAATTGAAGTGATGTAATGTGTCACATTCTTAGTTACCATCCTGCAAAAGAAAATCAATGGAAGTATGGAAAAAGGTTCTAAAAGGGGAGATATATTATGTAAGAATTTCTTGGTTTATATTCTTGAATCACCTAGAATTTACTCATGCAAGTTCCTTTATAATCATTGCACAATAGAAACCTCATCAATCTTGAAATTAAACAAAAAATGCCAATATGAATCTAGTCCATAAAAAGACATAATTGAAGTGATGTAATCATTCAAATTCTTAGTCACCATCCTGCAGAAAAGTTAAATGTGAGGAGGATAGAGAAGTTTTATGACACGACCGATGCAAGCGATATGGGCAATCGGAGAATTTTGGATGGCCAGTATCGCTTGTATCGGTCGTGTCATCCAATCTTTTCCATTTTGTCATATGCAAATTCCTGTATAATCATTGCACCATTGAAACCTCCTCAGAATCTTGAAATTAAACAAAAAAAATGCCAATATGAATATAGTCCATAAAAGACATAATTGAAGTGATGTAATCAGTCACATTCTTAGTCACCATTCTGCAAAGAAAAATCAATGGAAGTTTGAAAAAAATCTTCTTAAAGAAGGAGACTTGTTACAATCTAAAGGGTTGCAACTTGATGCAAGATAATGTTTTTTCTCTAATCTAATGTTAACTATTGCATCATCAATTGAGAATTTGAATTGTGATGATGCCTCATCAAGGTATTCTAGAGCTCCCTTACAATTTTGAATTTCCAATTTGCAGTGACAATTATCTTTCTAGATTGAAAATCTAGATGAATCAGTACTTTTGGACAGCTCTCCTCTGAGTCCAAGGCTATCCAAAGTCCAAGCTTTCTTTTCCACCTTTTGTTGAATGATCAGAAGCATCCCAATCTAATGAAGAGATGCAAGGACTAGGCAAATGTATAAGATTTCCATAAGAGCTCCTCCCTAATGGCAATTGATAATATGCAAAATGGACAAATAACTTTGTGCTATTGAAAACTTGAGCGGATTTGTCTGCATACATAAGCTCTGCATATTCCTTACGAAGAACTCTGAATGTTCATGTTAAACATTCAAGAGGTTGCCACTCTAAAATATTGGAAGGAAAAATATCTGCAATACAAAAACATATATGTTTTTATACAAAACCAACTGAAATGATAGACGATCATTGTAAAACTTCACTTACAGTACAAAGGGAATTGCATATGCTTTTCCAGAACAAGATCCTTAGCGTTGTACACATGTTGTACTCTTGCAAACCAACCGCATCTCTTCAATTTGAAACTAAGAATAAGTCCCCTGCAACGGTCCTTGTGTCGTCTCTTTTAGCATGCTTGACTTTATGGGCACCTCTATAGCTAGGAAGCATAGTTACTCATTCATTTAACTTCACAGAAAGAGGTTTCCATAAAGAATCCTCTCTCTGTTGTAAACCTCACATGAGGTTACACGATTGGAAGGACGACAAGAAGAAGAAGCCATTAGAATCGAGAAGAAGAAGAATGCTCAAAGCGAGAAACCGACATTCACAAACTTTGCCAACATTTATAGATAAAAGGGCTTTGTACACGTGGAAACTTTTGATTTGATGTAAACCGTGTCGCCGAATGACCATGGAATTTCGTGAACCCAAAAATATTTCGTATCTTCAAAAATCATTTCCTTCTTGGAACTTTAAAGATATGCATTGTGTGATGTGCAAAAATATCTTTTTTTGCATCAAACCAAGAAATTGTACACTGAATACAAGAATCTTCATCACTTTCGCGGCGCTTTTAGATCATATTCTCTTAAAAAAAGAATTTCTTCATACGGTTAAAGGAGACAACAATGTTATATTCTTGTACACGTGGAAAGACTCTATTTGTCAATTTCCTTAATCTCTCATTAGCAAACAGCCCCTTTTCGGCCGTTTTTCGCCCTAATGCGGAAAACACGTTTTCTGAGAAAACTGTAACTGACCGAAAAATACGTTTAGAGAGAAGGTACCCAAAACATGTTTACTACACGAACTGTAACTGTTAACTGACTTTATACCATAACATGAAAATACTCAGATTTCTTCACATACGAACAGTGCGCGCAAACTTCCACATGAACATGTGTTTTCTATTAGAGAAGATGTGTACAATGCTAGCTTGGCCTCTTCTTGCTCAAGCTATAGAAACTCTCCTACAATGAGTAGTTTCTTCTTACCATCTCTCTCAGATGAATACCTGACATTTTAGGTTTTTGTTATTCATCTTTACATACGTGATCTCTGGCGTCTTCTAAACCTATTCTTGATTTCTATATGCACTCTATTCGCACTGCGCGCTCTTCTCATGCACGTTCTTGCTTCACATGCTTACTCGCACTCTCGCGCTCTCTCCTTTGTTTCTTGTCTCTCTCTCTCTCTTTATATACAGTTTTGATCCGGTGTAACCAACTCTAACAAACTCTGATTCTGGAAGATTCTACGCTGTACATAACGGTCGTGAATTTGTCCCTTCACTAAGGCTTTTTGATTTTTTGAATATTTTGATTCCGCTTCTCTTTATCTTTCTTTTTCTTTTATGTCTGTGTGTATGTCAAATTCGTGAGTGATTCTTCAACAGCTCCCCCTCAATCACTAATTTGACTTTTCCTGTCTTTCATATATTTTTCTTTCTTTTATACCTGCCATTTCTTTGAATCTACTTGTCTTTGTTCCATCCAAGCTCTTTGTCAAAATATCTGCAATCTGATCTTTTGTTGGAGTGTATACTATTTCTATCTCCTTCTCCATTACCTTTTCCTTAGGAAATGATACTGAATTTCTATGTGCTTTGTTCTTGCATGAAATACTGTATTTGCTGCAAGATACAACGAGCTCATATTATCTCCATGTATGATAGGTATACCTTGATCAATACCCATGCTTTTGAACAAGGTCTGCATCCATATCACCTCTTTAGCTGCTTCTAAAAGTCCTTTATATTCTGCTTTTGTTGACGATAAAGCCACTGTGTGTTGTTTCTTCGAACACCAGCTTACTAGCTTATTTCCTAGGTATATCATATACCCATGTGTTGATCTTCTATCATCTTGACTTCTTGCCCAGTCTGAGTCACTGAATGCTCTCAGCTTTATATCTGACGTATAAGGATAATATAATCCTTCTTTTATAGTTCTTTTGATATATATAAGAACTCTCTGTCCTGCAACCCAATGTTGATCTTTCGGACAATGCATGAACTGTGAGAGAACTCCCACTGCATAACTAAGATCCGGTCTTGTTAGTGTAGCATAGATTAAGCTTCCCACTAACGACTGATACTTCCTCATATCTTTAAACTTTGCACCATCATATTTACTGAGTTTATGATTTACTTCAAGCGGTGTTGAAGCTTCTCTGCAATTCTCCATATTAAACTTCTTCAGTAAGTTTAGGAGATACCTTTCTTGCAAAACATATACACCATGATCTGTGTATGTGAATTCCATTCCAAGAAAGTATGATAACTTTCCTAGATCACTGATCTGAAACTCCTTTTCAAGTAATCTCTTTACTTCTTTAATTCCTTCATCTGAGGTACTTGTGATTATAATGTCATCTACATAGATGAAAATGTAGATCATACCTTCTTCTGTTCTCTTGATGAGTAGACTTGCATCCGCCTTCGAACTTTGGTATCCAAGTTCATTGAGATATTTCACAAGCCTGTAATTCCAAGCTCTTGGAGCTTGCTTCAGTCCGTAAAGTGCTTTTCTTAATCTGCAAACAAAATTCGGGTATCTGGAACTTACAAACCCTTCAGGCTGTTCCATATAGACTTCATCTGATATGTATCCATTCAGAAATGCGTTCTTTATATCTAGCTGACTTAGCTTCCATCCTTTTGATGCTGCTATAGCAATCACTGTCCTTATGGTTGACATCTTAGCCACCGGACTAAACGTCTCGTCATAAACTATGCCATGCGTCTCAGCATAGCCCTTGACAACCAGTCTAGCTTTGTATCTGGCTATCCTTCCATCTGCAAGTTTCTTAACTTTGAAAACCCATTTATTTCCGATTACTTTCTTACCATTTGGTTTCGGAACAAGTTCCCATGTCTTGTTCTCTTCCAGTGCGCTGAACTCTTCTTCCATTGCTTCTTCCCATTGCTTCTTACCTTTAGCTTCATCATAGTTCTGAGGTTCTTCATCATCTTTGACCATATATGCATAATTTTTCTGAGTTATGTACGAAGTATCATAAGAATACCTTGTTGGTTGTTTCCTTACCCTGTTTGACCTTCTTGGTTCAAACTCTTTATGTGTATCTGAATACACTTCTTCATCAAATCCCTGTTCATCTTCATTTCTCATACCTGATCTGATCCTGGACGTGCTTGCCTGCATATAATCTTCATCTCTATTCACCTGCACAATTGATTTTCCTTTCTCTTTCCTTCTTACCTCTTCTTCAAATTCTTCCGTTGTATGACTTTGATCTGTATACCAGCTTTTTTGTTCATCAAATGTAACATCTCTGGAAATAATAAATTGTTTTGTTAGAGGACTCCATAACCTGTAACCCATCTGCTTTTCATTATATCCGACGAACACATATTTCTCTACTTTTGGTTCAAGCTTATGTCTGAGTTGTGATGGTACATAAGCATAAGCTACTGATCCAAACACTTTGCAATGATCAAGTGTTGGTTTCTTTCCCCACCAAGCTTCATAAGGGGTCATTCCATCTAAAGCTGTACACAGTAATCTGTTTACCAAGTATGTAGCTGTATTTACAGCCTCAGCCCAAAGATAATTTGGGCAATCTTTTTCGTTTACCATAGCTCGTGCAAACTCAACTAGATTTTGGTTTCTTCTTTCTGCTACACCATTTTGTTGTGGTGTATACCTGCAGGTTATTTCTCTCTTAATACCTGCATTCCAAAGATAGTCATTGAATTCTCGGGAGAAGTATTCTCCCCCTCCATCAGACCTCAGTCTCTTAAGCTTTCGACCTGTGAGTCTTTCAGCATATGCATGAAAATGCTTGAAAGTTTCAAATACTTCTGATCTTTCCTTCAAAACATATAATGTTATCCATCTTGTAGCGTCATCAGTGAATAAAATATAATACCTTGAGCCACTGATTGATCCTTCTTTTGTTGGACCCCATACATCTGTATGAATGAGTTCAAGTACTCCATCATGTTTGAATCCCTTTTTCTGAAAAGGTAACCTGTGGGCTTTTCCCATCTGACATGCTTCGCACTTATGAATCATATGTTGGTTCTGTACATTCGGTAATCCCAGTACTGACTGATTTGAAATCATAGCTTTAATTCCTTTTTCATTAAAATGACCCAATCTCTTATGCCAAAGATCAAGTTTTGTAATCACCTTTTCACCATGTGTGAGCAACGCTTGGTCAATGTTCCCTTGTACTCTTAAAGTAAAGAGTCTACCTTCTTTCTTACCAGAGATGATTTGATGATATCTATTCTTGGGAACTTCTACAAATACTCCTTCATTTGTAAATCTGACTTGAAAACCTTTCTCAACTATCTGTCCCACACTAATCAAGTTTTTAGGTATTGTCGGAACATACAAAACATTGGTTAGCAAATCTGCTCCACTCTTACATTTCACTTTTCCAATTGAATGTACACTCTGTCACGTGTTGTCACCTGTTTGAACAGTATGACTGGAACTACCTTTTTCCAATTCTGACATCAGTTCTATATTTCATGACAAGTGATTAGAACATCCAGAATCAATGTAAAATACCTTTAGGTCTTCGTTATCTGATGTGCTGATTGAGTTCATCATCAATGATGTATGACTTTCATTCTGTGTGTCGTTCGCATAGTTGTTGTAGGTGGTGTTGTAGGATTGATTCTGTCCCCAACTTCTTGCTCCACCTCTACCATAGCCTCCTCTTTGATTCTGTCTACCTCTTTGAAAACTACTCTGGTATCTTCCACTTCTACCTCTGCTATTACTGTTCTGATTTTGATTTGATCCTTGTTGATTGTGCCAACAATCATGAGCCAGATGATTCCTTAATCCACAAATCCAGCAAGCCTTCTTGTTGTTAGTCTGACTACTTCTTCCTCTTCCAAAACCTCTTGCTCTTCCTCTGCCGGTGCCTTTACCTCTTGCATAATAAGCCTGAGAACTCGACTCTTCTTCGTCTTTTGACTCGCCTTTATCTTTCTTCTTGTTCTTCATGTACATTGCAGAACTTTGTCCTTTATCTCCATCTCCTTTCAGGTCTTGCTCAAATGTGAGCATCAAACCAAGCAACTGATTTAAATCTGGTACAAAATGATTTAAAGATAGTTCAGTTGAGAGTATGAAAGGTTTCCACCTTTCATCTCCTCTCAAACCTGTGAGCACTTGCGCTATCAATCTGTGATCTTCGACAGCTTCATTTATGGATCCAAGACTATCTGCTAGATCCTTCATCTTAGTGACATAGTCACTAATGCTTTGATTCGACTTCTTTTTGAACGTTGTGAATTCGGACCATAAGCTAGCCTTCCTAGCTTTCGTAGTATTTTGGAAATGATCTTCCAATGCACTCCATATGTCCTCCGCTTTCTCCAGACCTCTAATGTGCGGTAGTAGATGGTCTGTAACGGTATTATAGATGTAAGCTCTTGCCGTTGCATCTTTCGTCTGCCACAGCTTCAAGGCTTCTAATTCTTCTTTTTTCGGTTGACTATCATCTTCGAAAGTCGGCTGTCCAATTTATCAATTTGGACATGATCTGCCATGATCTTCTTGTTTCTGTTTCTTCCGGTGAGTATAACGTTAAAAGGATTTTACCTTTTGTAGATCTTTATCTTGATAATGACTTCGGAATACTTCTTGATGCCGTTTGCTATCGATCTCTATAGCTTCACCTTTCTTTATGAAATTTTTTCGAATTCTTTTGTATCTTCAGTTCCGGTTGCCTTTTGAGAATCCTTCTGCTCTTCAGAATCTTTCTCCCTCTGAAACCACTTCTTGGATCTCAAGAATCTGATACCACTGATGGGGCACTGCAACTACGATACCACTTTTGGTATGGTAGCTCAGATACCACTTGTTATGGTCGACGCGGCAAAGACTCAAACCTTGTCAAGCCTGCGGAATTCGCTGCGCCACCGAAGAGAGCTAAGCTAGAGTGATATTAGAACACCTCTATAATCAGCAGTAGCTTAGCAGAGTTCCTGTCACTCAAACATATAAGACTGTGTTTTGAATTCACTGAAATTCCACTAGAACTTCACCGGACTGTCACCAGACTGTCACCGTAATTATACCGGAATCTTACCGGAATCAACTGCGACTCTATTTGTAATCACTTCAAGTGAATATACAAGAACTAAGGAAGTGATGCGTGACCTTCCTTTACTGAATGAACTCTTTCTGAAGTTTAAGAAAAAACTTCACCAGTTCAGAATGCCTCTTTCCGGTCAGGCTTTGTACTGTGTGTACATATTCATATCACTGAAATCTTTGATAAACTGATAGTAGAGATGTCTAGCTACAAGATAAGCTATCTCTCATACAAAACTTTAATTTACTCTGCGAGATATACTTTGTTGTTCTACCAGAAAACACGTTTTCTGAGAAAACTGGAACTGATCGAAAAATACGTTTAGAGAGAAGGTACCGAAAACATGTTTACTGAACGAACTGTAACTGTTAACTGACTTTATACCGTAACATGAAAATACTCAGATTTCTTCACATACGAACAATGCGCGCAAACTTCCACATGAACATGTGTTTTCTATTAGAGAAGATGTGTACAATGCTAGCTTGGCCTCTTCTTGCTCAAGCTATAGAAACTCTCCTACACTGAGTAGTTTCTTCTTACATCTCTCTCAGATGAATACCTGACATTTCAGGTTTCTGTTATTCATCTTTACATACACGATCTCTGGCGTCTTCTAAACCTATTCTTGATTTCTATATGCACTCTATTCGCACTGCGCGCTCTTCTCACGCATGTTCTTGCTTCGCACGCTTACTCGCACTCTTGCGCTCTCTCCTTTGTTTCTTGTCTCTCTCTCTTTATATATAGTTTTGATCTGGTGTAACCAACTCTAACAAACTCTGATTCTGGAAGATTCTACGCTGTACATAACGGTCGTGAATTTGTCCCTTCACTAAGGCTTTTTGATTTTTTGAATATTTTGATTCCGCTTCTCTTTATCTTTCTTTTTCTTTTATGTTTGTCTGTATGTCAAATTCGTGAGTGATTCTTCAACATGGATTTTCCAAGAATGCATGGATTTTCCAAGAATGCATGGATCTTTCCACTCAAGTCAAAATTTGTTCTTATGCGATTTTAATAGATCCTAGTCACAAATGAAAATCTATCAACATGTAAAGTGGGCATCCCCCATTTCGGTTGAGGGGGAAAGTATATTTATTTTGAATCCAATGCATCTTTGGTTGAGTCTAAGATAAAACTATATCATACCATATACACCAAAAAAATGTGATGTATTTATGAGGAAAAATAGGTTTTTATGGGAATGACATGATCTATGATCAAAACAGAGGCATTGCCTCATAGTTCCTAGCATGAAGCCATGATGTATGGTATATATGTACTTAACAAGTATCTTAATCTATTAGTTATGAGGTTTGGAATGGCTTCTTTCCATTTCTCATGTGTTTTTTTTTTGTTGTTTGGCATATGCATTGATGCAAAAAATTAAATGATAAGGTTGTGAAATGTTTTTTTGTTGGATAGACTTGCAAGGGAACTTTTATCATCCATAAACTAAATGTATTTTGGTTAGCCAAGATGTAGATTTCGTGGAGGATACATTTCAGCCTTTAATTTTCATGTATCAAGGAGATCTCAATGATTTCAAAGGATGTATATGAGTCCTTATTTCTTCTTTTCATTGGAGGGCAATCAAATGCTTCTTATAGTGGGGCTACTTTTCAACCTGTGTAGGTTTTGAATGATGATATAGATAACTCCATTTCGATTGCAAAACTCATGATGCAGTCACTCAAGGACATATTGATGAGTCAAAATCTATGCCAAAATTGTTGGTATAGAATTTGAGAGACATTAAGTTGCACCTTTTGAATTACATTGCTATAAAAGGGTTGTTTCTAGCCATTGTGATGAGAATGAACATGTTTCCTTTCTTTAAGCACAAGTCAAAAGAAAAAAGGATGGATGCTAAATAATAAATAAATGATGTTTTATGGTACTTGGTGTTTATTGTTGGTGTAGACCAATCACCAATTGAAGATTTGAAGACAAAGAATGGAGATTAGAACAATTCTTGAAGCAAGAAGGTGGATACATTCACAGAATGAATGATTTGTACACATATGTACATTAGTGAAGACATAGATCACTTAGACTTTTTGATTAGTCATAAGTCTGTACATATTTGCCTATAAATACTTGAAAAAATGTCGGGGCAAATAGAGGAGACATTAAGAGAGTATGAGAATAGTGTATTGAGGAGTTGTAAGAGTTATTAAGTCTCTTAGAAGTGAGTTGAATTGTCTATCCTCACTCAGTTGTAAATTTCTGAGAAATAGAAGAAAAATTGCACCCGATGTTTCTGTGTTTTCTCCTCGTGTAGTAGATCTTTTGTGAATTCCTTTTGGAGATATCTAAGTCCATAGTTAATCAATCTATGGCTAGAGTTTGAGAGTCTAATTGTGATCAGGCTAAGAGAATTGTGTGTAGGAACATTTACATGTGAGAAAGTACTCACTGGTTCCTGAAACAGGCGCAAATTTCGATCTTAATGATTTGAACATTTCTCACTCCACAATTTAAAGTTTTGTGCAAGTTAGCACTTAATCTTTAAGTTGGAAGGTAAGCTACTCGTGGCTAAAAGCATTTGCTTAAACGGGTTCTATACTGAGAGGATTGAAGTTAAGAAGTTAAGGGTGTCCAAATCGACTTCTCAGAAGTGCAGATTTAGACATAGCTAACTTGGTAAGTAGATTTCTCAAGATCTACTGAATCTTTTGGAGTGATTTGACTTGGAGAAGGTGCGCAATCTTTAGGCGACACCTTGTGCAAAGTTTCATAAAAAACTTTACACATTTACTCAGTCAATGAGCAAAATTTATGCAGCAGACTTTCTGAGTAATTTCCTTCTTCACAGTTTAGTCAAGAAATTGGTATTTGGTCATTGATCTCTTAAATTGGTGAAGGTTTTAACTTACTCTTGATATAGAGGCGTTCTAAATTCAAGAGTAGGTTGTTCTTTTGGAGATTAACACTCTCCATCAGTGGTATCAGAGCAGGAAGCATCAGAATTGAAGAAAAGGAGGATCCCGACTACTGCAGCTACAAAGAATTTGACATCTGAAGATTCAAAAGGTGAAAGCTTGCAAGGAAAGCTTGAGAAGGAGATCATACGACTTCAAGGAAGTCAAAAGAAGTATCATTCGAAGTAAAGGTAACCTTATACTTTATAAAGGTTGAAGAATTCAATATACAGGTGAAGGAAGATGGGAGATTCTCTTCAAATAGAGAAGTTGGATAGAGAAAACTATCCTGCATGGTCAATGAGGATGGAAGCTCATCTAATGAGCAAAGATTTGATAGCTTACATTACAGGAGAAGAAGAAAAGCCTCAATTCAGAGATCCTAGTGTTCCAACTAGGGAGGAATTGTCAAATTTGAAGAATTGGATGAAGAAAGATGCTCAAGCTAGGAGCATTATCTATATGGCAGTCAATGATTACTTGCTACCTCACATTAGAGGTCTTGAAAGTGCAAGTGATATATGGAATGCCTTGGAAGAGCATTTCCAAAACACCACAAAGTCAAGGAAGGCATCCCTATGGGCAGAATTTACAACTTTCAAGAAGAAGGCCTCTCAATCCATTTCAGATTATGTAACAAGGATGAAAGACATTGCAGATGCATTAGGAGCTGTTGATGAAGATATTGAGGAGGATAAATTGGTAAGGCAAATCCTTACAGGTTTGAGAGGTGATGACAAATGGAAGCCATTCATTTTGTCTACAGAATTATCACTTAATCATTTCACTCCTGACTTAAATCAGTTGCTAGGTCATATGCTAACATTTGAGCAGGATGTTAAAGGAGATGGTGACAAAAGTACAGGTCATGCAATGTACTCAAAGGACAAGAAGAAAGCTAACAAAGGAAAGCAACAATCAGGTGAAGATGAAGGTACAACTAGTCAAGCCAACTTCCTAAGAGGTAGAGGAGGTGGCAAAGGTAGAGGAAGAGGCAGGAACAACAAAGATGGAGCCAAAGCATGCTGGATTTGTGGTAAGACAAATCATTTAGCTAATGATTGTTGGCATAATAATCAAAGTAATGGAGGATACAATCAAAACTATAATTCAAGAGGAAGAGGAGGCAGAAATCAAAGAGGTAATTTCAGAGGCAGAGGTAGTAGGGGTTACTTTGGAAGAAATGCAGGTAGAGGTTTCCAAAGTCAACAATATAACAACACCTACTACAATTATGCTTCAGATCAAAAGGAAGATTCAACATTGATAATGAATGCAACTTGTGAAAGGCAGAGTGAAGATCAAGAGTCTTCTACATTGATTCAGGGTGTAGCAATCACCTGAGTGGTAATATAGCCTTGATGACTGATTTGGAGAATAAGGTATCTAATCATGTTGTTCAAACAGGTGACAACACAAAGCACAATGTGAAGTCAATCGGATCAGTGAAGGCCAAGGATGGTAGCACCTTATTGAGTAAGGTCTTGTATGTTCCTACAATTCCTAAAAATTTGATAAGTGTAGGACAAATTGTGGAAAAAGGTTATGAAGTAAGGTTCACTAATGAAGGAGTGTTTGTGGAAGACCCTAGCAATGGGTATAAACAAATTGTTTCAGGGAAGAAAGAAGGAAGATTGTTCACATTGAAGATTCAAGGTAATGTTGGTCATGCCTTGTTCACCTATGGAGGACATAAGATCTCTGAGTTAGATCTTTGGCACAAGAGACTTGGACATTTCAATGAAAGAGGTATTAAAGACATGATTAATAATGGTTCAGTGTTTGGATTGCCTAATGTTGTAGGTCAACATATGACATACAGATGTGAGGCATGTCAATTAGGTAAGGCTCATAAGCAACCCTATTCTAAGCATGGGTTTATGTATTCAGAGAAACTTGAGTTGGTACACACAGATGTGTGGGGACCATCAAAGGATTTCAGTATCAATGGTTCAAGGTATTATGTGATTTATGTTGATGATGCTACCAGATGGATCACTATCTATGTGATCAAAGATAAGTCAGAAGTATTCAATACTTTCAAACATTATCATATGTATGCAGAAAGAATTATAGGACATAAGTTGAAGAGACTAAGGTCAGATGGAGGGGGAGAGTATTTCTCTAATGAGTTCAGTGATTACTTGTGGAATGCAGGTATAAAAAGAGAGGTTACTTGCAGGTACTCTCCACAACAAAATGGTGTAGTAGAAAGGAGGAATAGGACTCTTGTTGAGTTTGCAAGGTCCATGATGAAGGAGAAAAATTGCCCAAATTATTTGTGGGCTGAGGCTGTAAACACAGCTACTTATTTGGTCAATAGGCTACCTTGTAAAGCTTTGCAGGGTATGACACCTTATGAGGCATGGTGGGGTAAGAGACCTACACTAGACCATTGCAAAGTATTTGGATGTTTGGCCTATGCATATGTGCCATCACAATTAAGGCACAAATTGGAACCTAAAGCTGAAAAATATGTGTTTATTGGTTATGATGATAAGCAGATGGGATACAGGTTGTGGAATCCATCCACAAAACATTTTCTTGTATCAAAAGATGTTACATTTGATGAGCAAGGTACTTGGTATGCAGGTACTATCAATATTAGTACAGATGATGAAGAAATTGTGAGCCAAAGGAAAGGTAAGTCAAAGGTTCAGATATTTGATGAGCAAGAGAATAATAAAGTGCAGGTTGAAGTGGAAGAAACACCAAGATTTGATCCTGAATATGAAGAACCAGAAACCTCAAGAAGTGGAGAACTTAGGAGGTCTACAAGGAACAAATGGCAACCTACAAGGTATAGCTATGATACTTCTTTTTTGGCTACCAAAGATTATGCTTACATGATTAAAGCAGATGAAGACCCTTCTACATATGAAGAGGCAAAAGGTAAAGAAAGTTGGGAGAAAGCTATGCAGGAAGAATATGATGCATTGATGGAGAATCAAACATGGGATTTGGTTCCAAAGCCAAATAGTCAGAAGATCATTGGATGTAAGTGGGTTTATAAGACAAAAAGATTTGCAGATGGAAGTGTGTCTAGGTACAAAGCTAGACTTGTTGTCAAAGGGTTTGCTCAGACATATGGTGTTGACTATGATGAGACTTATAGTCTTGTGGCAAAGATGACAACCATCAAGACACTTATAGCAATTGCTGCATGCAAAGGTTGGAAATTGTGTCAATTAGATGTGAAGAATGCTTTTTTGAATGGTTACATTTCAGATGAAGTTTTCATGGAGCAACCTCAAGGATTCAGAGATGGAAGATATCCAGATTATGTGTGTAAGCTCAAGAGAGCTTTATATGGCTTGAAGCAGGCCCCAAGGGCATGGAACTATAGACTAGTAAAGTTCCTAAAAGAACTTGGATTTCAAGTATCAAAAGCTGATAGTAGCTTGCTTGTCAAAGCAAGTGATGATGGGTTTATTTACATGTGCATATATGTTGATGATATCATTCTTACAGGTACAGATGAGAAAGGCATTCAAAGCCTAAAGAAGCAAATGGAGAAAGAGTTCAAAATCACTGATTTGGGAGATTTGTCATACTTCTTGGGCATGGAGATTTCATACACTCAACATGGAGTGTATGTGACTCAAGAAAGGTATTTGAGAAACTTGTTAATCAAGTTTAAAATGGATGATTGCAGGGTAGCACCTACTCCAATGGAGGTGAATCACAAATTAAGCAGATTTGGAGGTGAAGAGTTCAAGGACATGAAGCAATATCAGAGTTTGGTTGGTAGTCTTATTTATGCTACATTAACTAGACCTGATTTATCATATGCAGTTGGGGTTTTGTCTCAATTTATGCATTGTCCTAGGAAAGAGCATTGGATTGCAGGTCAAAGAGTGTTGAGGTACATTAAGGGTACACTCAAAGAAGGTTTGTATTATGGTTTTACATCAGATACAAATATCAAGATCTATAGTGATGCAGATTGGGCAGGTAATCCAGATGATAGAAGGTCAACCTATGGATACATGTGTTATGTGGGAGATAAGTTAATCTCCTGGTGCTCAAAGAAGCAACATACAGTTGCCTTGTCATCTACAGAAGCAGAGTACAAAGGCATGGTTGAAGCTGCAAAAGAAGTGATTTGGCTTAAGACTCTAATGAAGAGTTTTGACACTATACAGAGCATACCTATCATTTATGGTGATAACATGAGTTCATTATATCTAGCTGCTAATCCTGTTTTTCATGCCAGGATCAAACACATTGAGATACAGTATCACTTTCTAAGAGAGAAGGTGATGGATAAGGAGATTGAAGTCATACATACTTCAACAAAAGATCAGATAGCTGATATGCTTACAAAGAGCTTGGATGGACCAAAGCTACAAAAGTTTAAAGACATGGCAGGCATAAAGAAGGTTAGAGAAACCTCAATTGATGATTGAGGGGGAGCTGTTGGTGCAGACCAATCACCAATTGAAGATTTGAAGACAAAGAATGGAGATTAGAACAATTCTTGAAGCAAGAAGGTGGATACATTCACAGGATGAATGATTTGTACACATATGTACATTAGTGAAGACATAGATCACTTAGACTTTTTGATTAGTCATAAGTCTGTACATATTTGCCTATAAATACTTGAAAAAATGTCGGGGCAAATAGAGGAGACAGTAGGAGAGTATGAGAATAGTGTATTGAGAAGTTGTAAGAGTTATTAAGTCTCTTAGAAGTGAGTTGAATTGTCTATCCTCACTCAGATGTAAATTTCTGAGAAATAGAAGAAAAATTGCGCCCGATGTTTCTGTGTTTTCTCCTCATGTAGTAGATCTTTTGTGAATTCCTTTTGGAGATATCTAAGTCCATATTTAATCAATCTATGGCTAGAGTTTGAGAGTCTAATTGTGATCAGGCTAAGAGCATTGTGTGTAGGAACATTTACATGTGAGAAAGTACTCACTGGTTCCTGAAACAGGCGCAAATTTCGATCTTAATGATTTGAACTTTTCTCACTCCACAGTTTAAAGTTTTGTGCAAGTAAGCACTTAATCTTTAAGTTGGAAGGTAAGCTACTCGTGGCTAAAAGCATTTGCTTAAACGGGTTCTATACTGAGAGAATTGAAGTTAAGAAGTTAAGGGTGTCCAAATCGACTTCTCAGAAGTGCAGATTTAGACATAGCTAACTTGGTAAGTAGATTTCTCAAGATCTACTGAATCTTTTGGAGTGATTTGACTTGGAGAATGTGCGCAATCTTTAGGCGACACCTTGTGCAAAGTTTCATAAAAAACTTTACACATTTACTCAGTCAATGAGCAAAATTTATGCAGCAGACTTTCTAAGTAATTTCCTTCTTCACAGTTTAGTCAAGAAATTGGTATTTGGTCATTGATCTCTTAAATTGGTGAAGGTTTTAACTTACTCTTGATATAGAGGCGTTCTAAATTCAAGAGTAGGTTGTTCTTTTGGAGATTAACACTCTCCATCATTTATGTGACTTGCTTCTTGACAAGAAGGCCAACGGAACAAATGGGTATATAATTTGAAATGCAAACTTGATGATAGTGTTGATGGTAGTGTGAAAGGTTAAGAAGGAATTGTATGAGTTAAAGAAAATATCATGTGTTTGGCATGGGAGAATACATGCCTATTTATTAGTAAATGCATCTCATAATAATCTAACTACACGGTTGGTACATCATGCATAGAAGCAACCTATTGTGAGTATTTCTAGTTATGAGGCTAAGCATAGGGTGGGTTTTATAGCCACTCTTGAGTGTGTGGCTTAGATGCCTTGTGGATGATCATGGTCTTGGTCAAACCTCTACCACCGCCATGTTTACTAATAGCTAGAGTGTATTGAAACTTATGAAGAATTCCATGCTCACACTTGTTGAGAATTAAGGTTCAGAAGGCAAGCTCAAGATCATCCAAAGCCCCATGATCAACTATTATTGTTTTCAAGTCATAATAAAGGTTCGCTTGTTTACTAAACCTCTACCCAATATTCCATGCTCACACTTCTTGAGAATTAAGGTTCAAGAAGGCAAGCTAAGATCATCCAAAGCCCCATGATCAATTATTATTATTTTCAAGTCATAATAAAGGTGAAACAAAGTAGGAAACTTTGTAACTTATCCAAAAGAATGATTTGAAGCCCTGAAAGTCAAAGGTATGTGGAAAACCAAGCATTGGAGATCATGAAAATATACAAGGGTAGATGAAAGGTCACAAAGGATGAATCCTGCATGGAAATCAGTCTATATAACTAATTCTACTTGCGCAAGAGTGAGGGAGACAATTATAGAGATTCTATGTACTTAGAGAAGCCATAAACATACATGAAAAGCCCCCTATATTCACCATTCTCTCATAAGACCTTCTAGATTAGTGTACTTTTTGCTAATATCTAATTTAGCATGTTTTACATATTCAATTCTTATTTTTTTGAAATCATTAGAAATCAAATACAATTAATTTTCATGGTCCAAAATCTTATCTTCTAAGGGAAATTGACTGAACACTATTTATGTTTTTGCATCTTATCTTGCGGATTCTAGTTGTCTACTTTGCAATACCTTTTATAAGAGCTACCATTATTCAATCAATGCAAATTATAACTCCTTGGAAAGATAACTTTGTCTAATTTCATTGTCAAAAGTTTCATAATTTTTAGAATTCCTACATTTATAAAATGTTCAATATAATCTAACCGTGTCCGTTTAAGTAGTGATCCTAGGAGGATGCAATTAGAAGTTAAATTTCTTTTATCGTTGGTATCAAAGCATATAAACACTCTATCAAGTTCTAGAAGAAGGAGATTCAAGCTGTTGCGAACATTTGTTTTATGTAGGGTACAAGTTTCAAATTATGTAAATACCTTTGGGAAGTCTTCAAATACTTCAAGAAGGCTCATATTATTCATAAAATATAGCCAAAATACCACGTGATTTCTAGAACATGGTGAGTCAAATTAGTGAGTCACAAGGGAGCTGCAGTGGTGTCCTAGTGGAAGGTCGATGTGGCTAGTTCTCAAAGTCCATCAATCTTTGCTTATTTGAGCACTTGAGTCATGTACTACCTCCACCCAAGTGTCTACCACAAATTTAGATGTATTAGGAAGGTTTTAGATTAGTTTCTCATGCTATAAAAAGAGGAAAAAAGTCGTGATCTTGTGGGAAGTCCAAGAGAGGCATATGTGTATCTCTATGCTGCTGTAGTTTTGTATGCAGAGATTGCAGAGCTTGTATCTCCCTCATTATATATCCAAATTACATGTTTGATAGCTCATTTGAAAGCTCTTACTGTCTACGTTCTTCCTGTAAATTTTCATAATCATTGGATTTGTGAGCTGAGAGCAGTACTCTCTGCAAGTAGTGTGTGTTCCCTGGTTTTACCCCCTGCTGAAGGTCTCCATTAAACCTCAAACTTGCAGAGGTCATATCTCCTTGTGTATTTATCCATTTGAGGTGTTCTATAGCTTGTTGGAAAGCTCTTAGAGTCTAGTTTGTGTGTGTGAAATAGTTTTGGAAAATTCTAAGTGAGTAAAGAGCAGCTATCTCTGCAAGAAAACTGGTCTGTGCATACAAGTTTGTGAAAAAGTCAACTAGGTCCTGTTGGGTTTCACCTACTTCTAGCTGTACTTTGGAGATCAATAAACTCCAACATTGGTATCAGAGCAAGGAATTGAAGCTTGGAGAAGGTTATAATACCTTGATGAAGAATTTGAAGCTATTGGAGAAGAGGTTCATCATCGACACTACACAAAGGTAGAAGGAGATAGCAAGGAGGCATCTCAAGCAACATCCAAGCAAAGAAAGGTGCACATACCTCATTTACAAGGTAAATATTATATTTCTTCTCATCACACACATTGGAAAGAAGGCTTAAAGGAGGAAGCTTAGCATTGTATTATGGGAGACCAACATGCACAAATAGAGAAGCTTGATAAGACCAATTATCAAGCATGGAAGTTTAGAATCACAACATACTTGCAAGGTAGAGGCTTGTATGGTTTGATTGACGGCACAGATATCAAACCCACATTACCAGAGGACCCAAATAAGCAACAATTGAGGGAGTTTAGACTTTGGAATGAGAGAGACAAAAGGGTTATATTCATTTTATCACAAAATATTCAAGATTCAATGGTAGGACACATACAAGATCTAGACACAAGTAGAGATGTTTGGCTTGCATTGGAAAGGTTGTATGCTACAGGTACAAGAGCAAGGAAGATTCAACTCAAAAATGAGTTGAATAACATAAAGAAAGATACAAGGACATCGGTCAATGATTACATATTGAAAGTTAAAGAGATTGCAGATCAACTAGGATCAATTCAAGCTCATGTGGAGGACGACGACTTGGTTGCACATACTCTCAACGGACTCAATGATGATGAGAGATGGAAACCATTCATTAATTCAGTTTATGTTAGAGGAGAATTACCAGACTTTGATCAGCTTGTTGCTCTTATGGTCACGGAGGAGATGAATCTAAATGGCTCTACTTCAAATCAAAAAGGATCTCAAGGACAAGCTCTTTATGTAGGATCATCAAGAGGGGAAACAGAGGAAGAAGAGGTTCAAATAGAGGTCGAGGAAGAAGGAGCGATGATCAAGGGACTTCAAGTGGCTTCTTCAACACAAGAGGAATAGGAAGATCAAGCGTGAGAGGTACGAGAGGCAACTACAACTACAATCAAAGACAAAGGAGTGAAGATAACAACAATTGCTATATATGTGGAAGGTATGGACACATGCCTAAGATTGTTATCAAAATGAAAATAATCAAGGTGGTAATCAAAGAGGAGGCTATTCAAGAAGAGGTAAACAACAAGGAAATTATGCAGTTGAAGGTAAAAGTGATGATTATGATTCTCTTCTTATGATGAAGGTAGAAACTAAGATGAATTGCAATAGTGATGTATGGTATGTAGATAGTGGTTGCTCTAATCATATGTCACATGATGCTTCATGGTTTTCTAATATGCATAATCCTTCATGTAAAGGTCATGTTGAAACAGGAGATGATACAACACATAAGATTATGCAGGTTGGAGATGTTGTTATGCAGGATAAGAGCAAGACAAATTGCTTGAAGGATGTACTTTATGTGCCAACGATTACTAAGAATTTGATGTCAGTTGGTCAAATGGTAGAAAAAGGTTTGCAAATAAGATTTAATCATGCAGGTTGCTTCATTCAGGATCCAAAGCAAAGGAGGTTAATTGCTAGAGGTAAAAAACAAGGTAGATTGTTTACATTCAAGGTAAACCCTAATCATACAAATTATTTCTCTTATGGTATGCATCGAATAGCAGAGCTTGATCTATGGCACAAAAGGATTGGACACATGAATGTACACAGGTTAAAGGAGCTATCAAAGAAGAGGATTGTTGAAGGATTACGTGATCTTACTAAGCAACATATGGTGCATCTTTGTGAAGCATGTCAAATGGGTAAGCAGAGTAGACAGCCTTTCAAGCATTCAAGCTATGTAAGCAGTGGATTGCTAGAACTTATACACATGGACGTATGGGGTCCTACTAAAGAGGCATCCTTGGCTGGTAATAAGTACTATGTATCATTCATTGATGATCATAGTAGAATGATATTTGTGTATTTTATTAAACATAAGAGTGAGGTCTTTGATTGTTTCAAGAAGTTCAAATCATATGTCAAAAAGCAAACAGGAAGGTATATTAAGAAGCTAAGATCTGATGGAGGGGGAGAGTATTTCTCTCAAGCTTTTACTGATTTTTTGTATGATGAAGGTATCAAAAGAGAAGTTACATGCAGGTATACCCCACAACAAAATGGAGTCGTAGAAAGAAGAGACAGAATCATAGCAGAAGCATCTAGAAGCATGCTTAATGATATGTGTTTGCCTAATTATTTTTGGGCTGAAGCTGTTAGCACAAGTGTTTACATTATGAATAGAGTTCCGACTGCTGGAGTTCATCATTTGACACCATATGAGGTATGCCATGGAAGGAAACCAAGTGTAAGTCATTTGAAAGTATTTGGTTGTGTATGTTATGTACATGTACCAAGTGAGGTGAGATCTAAACTTGATGCGAAATCAGAAAAATGTATATTTATTGGTTATGCAGATACTCAAAGAGGATATAGATGCTATAATCCTCATACCAATAAGGTTGTTGTGTCAAGAGATGTAAACTTTGATGAATCACTTTCATGGTATGCAGATAAGAATTGTTTGCAGGTCATGGATGAAAATGAAGAAGGTGTGGTTGAAGGAGATGAATGCATAGTTCGGCCATCAGGAAGTTTAAATGATGAAAGGAGTGGTTTGGATGAAGAAAGAGGATCACCTTTCAATGGAAGATTAAGGCAAGAGTCACCTCCAAGTCTTAAAAGTAAAGGTAAACTCAAACTTGTTGAAGTTAATGATGAAGGAGAGGAAATTAGTGATGTATGTGAGTGTGGAGAATCATCAAAGGTTCCTAATAAGAAAGGAAGAGCATCTACATTGGAGGTAAGAAGAACTTCAAGAGTGAGTAAGCAACCTCAAAGGTATACTTATGAATCTTTTATGAATACTCATTATGCTTTTATGACAAAAGTTGAGCAAGAAAATGAACCCACATGTTATGATGAGGCAAAAGGAGATGAAAAGTGGGAGAAAGCAATGAGAGAAGAAATGGAAGCACTACAAGATAACAAGACTTGGAATTTAGTTCCAAAGACACCAAAACAAAAGGTAATTGGTTGCAAGTGGGTTTTTAAAATTAAACAAAATAGTGATGGTAGTGTGTCAAGATATAAGGCTAGACTTGTAGCAAAAGGATATAATCAAACTCAAGGTGTGGACTATGAGGAAACATTTAGTCCAGTAGCAAACATGGCAACGGTAAGAACTTTGTTGGCTTTAGCTGCAAGTAAAAGGTGGAATATATATCAACTCGATATAAAGAATGCCTATCTTAATGGTGAGTTAAATGAAGAAGTGTATATGTCACAACCAGATGGTTATGTGGATGCAAAATGTCCTAATCATGTTTGCAGGTTAAAGAAGGCATTGTATGGTCTTAAGCAGGCACCAAGGGCATGGAATGCAAGGTTGGTAAAGTATCTTATGCTGCAAGGATACATAGCGAGTCATGCTGATCCTTCACTTTATGTAAAACATGTAGATGGCATGTGTGTCTATGTATGCATTTATGTGGATGAGATTACAGGGAATGATGCAAAAGCTATTGAAGAGATAAAAGGTAATTTGGGAAAGGAATTTAAAATTTCAGATCTTGGTTTGCTTAGATACTTTCTTGGGATTGAAATTGTGTATAGCGATGAAGGTATGTGGTTGATACAGAGAAAGTATATATGTGATATGTT
The DNA here is from genome assembly GCA_020310875.1 of Ceratopteris richardii. Taxonomy (NCBI): domain Eukaryota; kingdom Viridiplantae; phylum Streptophyta; class Polypodiopsida; order Polypodiales; family Pteridaceae; genus Ceratopteris; species Ceratopteris richardii. The sequence goes on along the minus strand of CM035432.1, from coordinate 41,431,929 downwards.
GAAAAGGTTTGGTATGCAGGAATGTAAATTTGTTTCTACTCCAATGGAATGTGATGTAAAGTTGAGTGCAAAGGAAGGTGATGAGTTGCATGATATGAATGTGTATAGATCCATGGTAGGATCTTTGATTTATGCAACAAAAACTAGACCTGATATATGCTATGCAGTGGGAGTATTGTCACAGTTTATGCATGAACCTAGAGTACCTCATATGCATGCAGCGAAAAGAGTGCTTAGATATTTGAAAGGTACCATGAACGAAGGATTATTTTATAGTCATGATGCTGATCTAACTCTTAAAGTCTTTAGTAATGCAGATTGGGCTGGAAGCAAAGATGACAGATAATCCACAAGTGGATATGTGGTAATAGCAGGAAACAAGACATTAACATGGAGTTCAAAGAAACAGCCTACAGTTGCTTTATCTTCTACAGAGGCTGAGTATAGAGGTTTAGCATTGGCTACTACTGAGGTTATGTGGTTTAAAAGTTGTTTCATGACTTGAATGTGCAGGTTGATGTACCACTGATATATGGGGATAACTTGAGTAGCATTCATATGACCTCAAATCCTTTTTTTCATGCTAGAACAAAGCATATAGAGGTTCACTATCATTATCTTCGAGAGAAGGCCATAAACAATGAAGTACAAGTTTCTTTTGTGGGAACAAAGGATCAAGTTGCAGATATCTTCACCAAATCCTTGGATGGACCAAAGCTTCAAAAATTCAACTATATTCTTGGCATGAAGGAAATACCCTTTGAAACTTGAGGGGGAGAATGTTGTGAACATTTGTTTTATGTAGGGTACAAGTTTCCAATTATGTAAATACCTTTGGGAAGTCTTCAAATACTTCAAGAAGGCTCATATTATTCATAAAATATAGCCAAAATACCACGTGATTTCTAGAACATGGTGAGTCAAATTAGTGAGTCACAAGGGAGCTGCAGTGGTGTCCTAGTGGAAGGTCGATGTGGCTAGTTCTCAAAGTCCATCAATACTTTGCTTATTCGAGCACTTGAGTCATGTACTATCTCCACCCAAGTGTCTACCACAAATTTATATGTATTAGGAAGGTTTTAGATTAGTTTCTCATGCTATAAAAAGAGGATAAAAGTCGTGATCTTGTGGGAAGTCCAAGAGAGGCATATGTGTATCTCTATGCTGCTGTAGTTTTGTATGCAGAGATTGCAGAGATTGCAGAGCTTGTATCTCCCTCATTATATATTCAAATTACATGTTTGATAGCTCATTGGAAAGCTCTTACTGTCTACGTTCTTCCTGTAAATTTTCATAATCATTGGATTTGTGAGCTGAGAGCAATACTCTCTGCAAGTAGTGTGTGTTCTTTGGTTTTACCCCCTGCTGAAGGTCTCCATTAAACCTCAAACTTGCAGAGGTCATATCGTCTTGTGTATTTATCCATTTGAGGTGTTCTATAGCTTGTTGGAAAGCTCTTAGAGTCTAATTTGTGTGTGTTAAACAGTTTTGGAAAATTCTAAGTGAGTAAAGAGCAGTTTGCTCTGCAAGAGAACTGGTATGTGCATACAAGTTTGTGAAAAAGTCAACTAGGTCCTGTTGGGTTTCACCTACTTCTAGCTGTACTTTGGAGATCAATAAACTCCAACACGAGCTAGATAATGCTAATTAAAGATTGGAAAGATGAAAAAGAAGTATACACATTGAAGGGGGGGCAACGTAACATCAAAGGAGAGGCTATAATGAGAAACTTTAAAGAAACTTTGAAAATTCTGTAGAGGTAATAAACCACTTAATATACAAAAAATTAATGATAATTCATGTGGATTAGATATTCCATCTCATTGGACTATACATAACTCATTTCATAATAGTTTACTTAAACAATTTAAAGGAACTTTACCACTCACTCCTATTCTTGATGACCCTCCTTTAATTGAAGAACAATATGAAATCTTAGTTCCTGAGAAAATCATTGATCGTGATGTCACTACTACACGCACAGGTACTCAATATCATTGATATTTAGTTAAGTACAAAAATCACTCTATTGAAGAATGTCAATGGATACATAAAACACAACTAACACCCCGTTATGACCACTTAATTTCTGCATATCATACACAAACACATTAATGTAACACCTCCATGAATATTTCCATGCATGTGTTTTTACATGGAACATGCTTATTTTTTATTTAGTGATGAAACATGTGACTGGCCATCCATGTTTAATATTTTATCAACTGAGGTCAATTGCTTTTTCAACTGAGGGGCATGTTATGAATTATGGAGTATGTTGAACAATGCATTGTTGGAATGTTAAATTATTAATGTATTAATGTGTTTTTGATGTTTTGATATACCAGCTGAAGGTTCGTGAGGAGCGTGCAAGGCATGAAAGGGCGGACATCAATAATCCAAATTATATTTATTTAGTTTGTAAATAAACCCTTATAGAAGGTTCTATTGTTAGAAACAGTTAGAAAAGTAATGGTTAAAATAAGGGTCGCTGTAAACCATGGTTTCTATTATTGAAAGCAATGGATTTCTAGAGAAGTTGCCAACTTTTAGTTTCACGCTTGCTTTTCGAAACTGCTCTCATGTACCACTCTTTTCGACGTAATAAAAAATTCCTATAAATAAATGCACTATGTGGACTATCGAAACAAAGTGCACCAAAATATATCAACAAAAATTAATCCAAAATCCAAACAAATAGATGGGTTATAGATGCTACATTTCTTTCATTTATGAGTTGAAGCACAAAAAAAGAATATATTTGATCAATAAATCTCTTTGTATGATTTGAGAAGAATGCCCACCACACTACATTTTTCATAGTCATTAAAGAAAGTTATCCTCAGGTAGTGTCTATACATAAAGCTACCGTTTAAAAAAAAGGGATAGAGGAAATCAAATACAACATATTATAAAAGATGAAAATGAAATAAGATAGAAAAAGAATCTTAAATGAATATTTTGAGAAGTTCTTCCACATTGAAACCTCTTTTATAAGTGTATATATATATATATATATATATATATATATATATATATATATATATATATATATATATATATATATATATATATATATGCGTGTGTGTGTATGTATATATATATATTCTTTTTTTAATCAGACCTTTATCTTGCATGCATGAAAAATAACCTCACAAAAGAGTCCTTATCTCTTTTAGAAATTAATTCTATAGTTCAATTTTGTTACGTTTAAACTTAATAAAAGTGTATAATTCTACCATTAGAATATACCTACTTATTGTGAATTTTATGCGGATCTCTAGATGTCATAATGTGGTACCCATATTTTTCTTTTTTCTTATTATGATCCTTAACTATTATGTCTAATGTTATCCAATGTGATAAAATTATTATGACTTTTGCATTCTACATACTTCTTACGAGTGGATGGACCGCCGTGGACCTTACTTAAGATTTATATATTGATCATATTTAGTTAGTAACTCTAAAATTTAAAGATATGCTCATTGAGTAATGAAAACGTGAAATTTTTATCTGATTCCAAGAATATAACCGAAGTAATTGACAAGGCTAAGGTGATCATACATTTTAACTACCAACCCATAGATGTTAATGCTAAGATTCATCTCAATGTATTTAAACTTTATGACATCTAACAGAAGAAAAATACAAATGTACATCCACTTTGGAATCCTTTTGTGACCAAATGTAATAATTTATACAATTTCATCATTTGTCTCATATCTAGTAGCCCTTCCCATGTAATCCCAACTAATACTTCTTCAACCTCAAAAGACACGTTCATTCCTCTTTGCTTAGCAACCAAATGTTAGTATGTGTTGGATTGAAGCAAATAGCAAGTGATAGGAGAAAATCAATACCCATTTTCATTAATGCAACTTATATTGATTTATTCAACAATGTTAACCAATTCCCGATTCCAAGTCATCCTTTACTTCTTTATGTATATCTAGAAGACTAACCTATCTAATTTATGATACTTGGGACTTCCAAAAAGCGTAGAAAAATTATTCAATTGTAGAATAAAAAAAGTATAAGTTGATTAGAAAAGTTTGATACATTCAATCAGAACCTAGAGTTGATTTTAATTAAAGGAAGAAATAAATGATTAACACATCCCATACCTCTAATGCCACTTTTTGGGATTTTCATTGCAACAAAAGTGAACAATTGAAAATTTATATCATTCTCAATTCATTAATAGATGGAAAATCCTTCCAAAACACTCTCTAAATGAAGAAGAGTCTGAAGTATATTTAGGATGCCAAAATGTTGAAAACCATCCGCAAAACACACTAGAACCAAAAATTCTGTTATACAGAGAACTTTCTCCTCATAACATGATATATACATGTGAGCTCGTGGGATACTTGTTTTATGTGTGTGGTGAAATTATTATACAAATAGAATCAAGAAGACATTTAACTTGATTGAGCAAAAATTTGTACTTCACCTTGCTCCACAATGTGTAAAAACATTCTCTTCATAACTCTAAGTGTGTAAAAACATTCTCTTCATAACTCTAAGTGTTTCCAGTGGTATATTTCCATGTATGGGATGATGTTACTAAGATAGTATATTCTAGTTAGCAATATTGTCACCGTAGTACGCGGTTAAGGCCTTTAGTTCACCTTTTACATAATTCCACTCAACCTGCAATTCAATGTAAAAAAGATGAAACTAATTAGACCTCCCAAGTTAGGATAATTTTTTGTACCTTATGTTATTGTTATTATTATTTTTTTTCATACCGTATAACGTGATGATGGTTGTGAAAGAAGAGAGAGGTGGGCAAGCTGGTTAAGATCACATGTCTTAGGCAAGAAAAACACAACATTTGGGGCAATCAATGATGCAAGCTTGAACAAACAAGACCTGAAAAAGGAAAAGTTTTCTTTTAGGAAACACATGATAACCATATAAAATTTCCATGTAGTGTTAATTGATCAATGTGGCCAAGATTGTTGCATCAATAGAGGAAAATTAGAAAAAATGTTGTAATTTGATTCTCTTGTCCTAATGTGATTCTCATGTTGGAATAGTGAAGATATTTATCTCGCTCAATCCACTTGTATGGTAAAAAAATATACATTTGCAATCTTTAAGCATAGACTAAGCACATGTTCATTCTTTACCCTATTGGGTTGATAGAATCGTACTGAAAATGTTTTATGTCGTTGAGAGCTGATTGATTGTTGGATTTTTAATTATGTGTTTGGTTGAATAGTATATGTCTTTAATATGGTTATAGATAGCTATGGCCGGTCTTAGTACACTATTGAGAAAAAATGATGCATTATATCCAGCTGGAATTGTTTACATCTTCCTTTTATATCATCTCTCTTTACAAGATATATATATATATTTTGTGGGAGAAGGAAAGAAGAATACCCAGAAACTGGTTGTAACATAGTTTCAATGTCATATTTTTCTGCCTTTATGTACTGTGGACCTCCCCATGGTGGTGATAGGAACACTATATCTGCCTGTGATACAAGAAAAGACAGTAAAACAAACACAACATGTTACTTACTTATCAAACAATAGAAAATTTGAGGTCATAATTTCTTATAGAAATCTTTTCACTTTGATCATATAATGGCCAGTAGATTCATGCATTATGGATTTGATTAATAGATGAATTGATCATCAAAATTGAGATGTGCACAAAAGTAGCAATGGCTTCTTGAATCTTATAGCAATATCTGCCTGTGGTACAAGAAAAAACAGTAAAACAAACACAATATGTTACTTATTTATGAAACAATAGAAATTTTGAGATCATAGTTTCTTATAGAAATCTTTTCACTTTGATCATATAATGGCCGATAGATTCATGCATTATGGATTTGACTAGTAGATGAATTGATAATCAAAATTGAGATATGCACAGAAGTAGCAATAGCTGTTTGAATCTTATTGACTCCATAATCGAGTTCATCATCCTTAGTTTAAGGTGTCTTGAATCTTGATTCCTCCCGAGATGGATCTCACCTTTAGGGTTGGTGCTAGCTCGAGAAAGTCTCCAACGATAAACTCTATCCGCTCAGAAACACCATAGATTTCTGCGTTTCGTCGAGCGTACTTTGATTTCTTTGGATCTATGTCGATGGAGATTACATGGAAGTTTCTGCAGAATTTCATTGCATCTCTGATTAGATATAATCAAATGGAGCTTGAATACAGCGATGGAGAAATAGGTTTCAGTCATCAGAGTCATCATATAGAAATAGCATATGAATGTCGAACACAGAGCTATGTCTTTCTCGAGCAGAAGGAGAGACAAATTTGTTCACATCATGAGAAAAGCGAGGACCTGGACGCGAATTGGATGGTATTCCCACCGACTCCTGCAAACGCGTCAACGACCACCAGGCCACTGCCGTCGCCGAGTCTTCCACAACAGCAACGGAGGGCCTGGTGCTCTGCGATCTCCTGGGGCGTGACGGAGAAGAGGCTCTCCTCGTCGACACGGATGCCCTCATCCCAGCGCGAGAAGAGGCTGTGACGTTGCTTCCAGTACTTCACTACCTCGACCCGCAATGGTCCCTCTTCTTCCATCCCTGGAAGGATAACTCGATGCCTTCCGTTTTCGTCCAAAATCACTGCATCAAACAGCATTCATTAGAAATGAATCCTAGAACGGAAAACTATTGCTATGCGTAGCTTTTAGGTGTGCTATTCTACTGCGAAAGTCCGTGTGGGAAATGCATAACGTTTCTTGATCGAAAAGATTTGTATTTGTTTTTGAGGTTCTACTTCATAGCTCTAAGCACTCAAATAGTTGTTCGTGATTCACTTCGGAAGCTTCCGTTCATTGATGCATCGTTGTTACAGTCCTTGTACCGTTGTTCTTTTCATTGAAATCAGCTAGCAGCAGAAGCAAACAAATCGGAGAATGTGCTCTAGTTTCGACATGATTTTCATTATCATCATTTCCGCCTTCTTTCCACTTACCATTCAGATCAAGATCTGCAAGAGTCTGCGAAATGACTGTAGACTGTTGATCTTGTTTGCCGACTTTTTGGCACGACATGATATCTGTTTATTTCAGGGGATAATGGTGAGGAATTGAACCGAGCGCATCGCAGACGTCTTGTGATATTGAAGATTGTACATACCTTGCTCGATTGATTGTGTCGTTTGGTCACATAAGCCCGGTACAGAAGATCGCACGGCATCCTTGTCCTTGAATGCAGTGGTTATGAGGTGGTCAACTTGCAATGCAAAAAGTGTGACGCGTTTAGTTAGGTTTCATGCAACAGGAAATTCAATATGTGCACTGACATTGCCGGGCTTAGATCAAACATATGTACTATATACGAAGGCGGAAATGTCTTACTGATAATACGCAGTGTTGTATTAATGACGTGCTTCAGCTGTTTCGCTCTGCTAAGCGAGAGACGCGTCGATCTTCCGATCTCCCCTATATGATCTGCGTAAAAGTGTGAAGATTCCTCAAATTTGTGGAGGAGCTTGTGTATATCAGGAATCGCTACAATGCTCAACTCAGATAGGTTTATGATTTGTGTTTATATATTCTCTGTGAATCAATACATGATTAGGTGTCGAAGCCTTACAAGTTCGGGTTATCTCTTTTATTGAATTTAGACCGTGTAGCTGCTCCGTTGCCATTTTCGTCTGCTGAGATTATGCTGTTCGATGTTCCTCCTCGACGTTCTGGTTGCGGCGGGAATCGTTCAAAGCCGACTCAGAGAAGAAAATATTCGTGGATCAGCGACTCCTATGTAAAATACGCGGATATCAGTTAAGAGTAGTGAAGAATGCAAAATAATGTACGTCAGGTGAGATCAAACCAACGAATGAACATTGCTTCCTTTGCCGTGGAAGCTGAGTTTTCTAAGCATTGATTTTTTTCTCTCATTTAGTTTATAAAACCTAGGATTTTTCGAGCTGTGGAAGCATTGCTCAATACAGCATACGCGGTCATGGTTATCTAATCAAACAAAATTTCTTAAAAATTCAACAGTAATTGGATATGGAAGCTTAGAATCATCTTTTTACAATTAAGAATCCCGAGACCTACGAATAATATCAGCCTGCTGTGGATGAAACTAGAACACGAATATTGCATGCATCATAAACTTCTCCAGTATCGTCATCATGTGAGACAAGTGAGGACTCAGAACTAGGAGGAATATAATTTATCGTATTCTGATGCGAAAATTATGACTTTTAAGGTTTCTTTCAATCCTAACATACATGATTAAAACCATGATGACCTATTTGCAGACGCGATTTTCGCTAATCAGGATTAACGCAAAAGGAGCGTGTATTGTCGTTTGTATTCAATGATAGCTTCACTGGAAAATGCATTAAAAGAGAAACCAGTGTGATTAAACAGTGATTTATTCACTGGAAAATGCATTAGAAGAGAAACCAGTGTGATTAAAACAAACGTCCCTTCACAGGAAAATGCATTAAAGGAGAAATCGGTGTGATTAAACCAAAGATTCCTTCAGAGGAATATGCATTAAAGGAGAAACCAGTGTGATTAAAACAAAGATTCCTTGCATTAAAAGAGAAACCAGTGTGATTAAAACAAAGATTATGACCAAGTACTACAAGGAGAGGGCACCTAAGGCTATGAAGGAATCATATACCTGGCTATACCTGCATCTTCAATGACACCATGAATCAGTTTTACGAGGAAGATGCTATTTAAAGACCCCCAGAAGCTTATGTCAAAGTCAATCAAAGTCTATGTTGGCAGAATTTCTGGCGAATTTAACAAATTACAGTTATACTTGTCTCTTTCATAATTATGACTTTTAAGGTTTCTCTCAATCGTAACATACATGATTAAAACCACGATGACCTATTTGCAGACGCGATTTTAGCTAATCAGGATTAACGCAAAAGGAACGTCTATTGTCGTTTGTATTCAATGATACCTTCACTGGAAAATGCATAAAAAGAGAAACCAGTGTGATCAAACAACGATTTATTCACTGGAAAATGGATTAGAACAAAGGTTCCTTCACAGGAAAATGCTTTAAAGGAGAAATCGGTGTGATTAAAACAAATTAGATTCCTTCACAGGAATATGCATCAAAGGAGAAACTAGTGTGATTAAAACAAAGATTCCTTGCATTAAAAGAGAAACCAGTGTGATTAAAACAAAGATTATGACCAAGTACAAGGAGAGGGCAATTAAGGCTATGAAGGAATCATGTACCTGGCTATACCTGCATCTTCAATGACACCATGAATCAGTTTCACGAGGAAGTTGCTATTTAAAGACCCCTAAAAGCTTATGTCAAAGTCAATCAACAGTTTATGTTGGCAGATTTCTGGCGAATTTAACAAATTACCGTCATACTTGTCTCTTTCAAGTGCCCTGGTTATAGTGATCATGCATATGTATATGTATATGATTGGAAAGTGATAGACACTCAAGAGTGAGAGGTGGCTCCCCCGATAAAAGAAACTGCTCATCATCATCGTGATTAGACCTGATTAACCGTTGTAAAGTGGGAATCCATTATGTCCAATTTCCGTTTACTTAAATCGTAAAACCCACTTGGAATCTTAAATAGGCTGTCGGATGCATGGATTATCCGATTGTGAACAAGCCTGTTTTGTATCTGTACTGCATCATTGTATCGTGGGTGCGCATGCATGCATTCTCTCGTTTTTTACGTTTCACCTCTCTCTCTCTCTCTCTCTCTCTCTCACACACACACACACACACACACACACACAGTCACAACGACCCTGATTCCAGCTTTCGTCTTCCAAAACCTCGCAGGCATGCAGACCCACGCCTCTGCCCCAAGTAGGTGCACTGATTCTCTCTCTCTCTCTCTCTCTCTCTCTCTCACACACACACACTCACACACACACACACACACATACACCGTATGTTCTAAACGTAAGCATCATTTGGTAACCCGTCTGGGTAATAATGCCTCTGCTTGGAGCCTAAGCTAGATTAATTTACTCGATGTTAGTGGCTCACTGAGCTTCTAATCTGACATGGATCAGAGCTCGCTGCAAGCTATGGCTCAATAAAGAATGTGATGGGACATTTCTCTCTATAAAAATGCATCAATCAAAGCTTGATGAACTGGAAACGTCCACCTCAGGTATACCTCAAGATGATGCTATCTTTAAAATACTTGTGACCTCTGCATGAAGATATCGCCATTGAGATCAATCCCACATGCAGCCACATTGTACTTGGAAACTCCTTTTTCCAGCTTTTGGCAGTGTGTCTATAACCAGATGCTCTACACATAAAACTTTCTTTCTCACAATATAAATTGAATGCTTGTTATACAAGAAATGCCCCTTGGGAACATGGCGTTCTAGGACCTAATAGATATTACTAAGATATGTGAAGCAATTATGCCGATTTAAAGCTTCTGATGATTGTGCCCATTAACAATATTCCCCCTCCCCAAAGACAATGATTTCATTCTCATTAGTTTTAAATGTCCTTTCACCTGCACCATGTCAAATGTTATTTGGCTTCTATATGCAAGGTTGAAGATTCGCAGTTCATATTACCTATGTTGCATACCTACATGGTGTGCTCGTCGGCTTGTTGGCTATAAATTTGATAGGCAGAAACAAGATACAGAGTCTCGATCACCTTCAGAATCATGTATAAGCATGTAAAATTGTCATGATTATTCATGTACTTATTGAGCAGTTACTAATGATCAGCAGTTGAAGGTCCTAGATTCCCTTTTTTTTTTGAGAGTACAATGAATTGCAAACACACTCACACGCCCAACCTCGTAAGGTGGAGGCACCCATCTTATGTCCAGCCAAGACTTGATCTCATAACGTCCTCCCAGAGACTCAATGCATTAAACCACTTGGTTACGGGGGCTTGGACGAAGGTCCCAGATTCTATGCATTTATGGTAAAACACTCTTACTACCAGTGTACTTATGTCTTACAATGAATTAGCCTTAGTAAACATTACTAATGTTTACTAATGATGAGCAGTTGAAGGTCCCATTCTGTGCATCTATGGTAAAACAATCTTAATACCAATATACTTATGTCTTACGATAAATTTGCCTTAAAAATGGATTTTTTTTTTCCATTTTCTTTTAGGAACATAAGAAAATGAATCGATTCCTTAACTTTCATGGATTCAAGATCTATGTTGCAGTTCCTTATCTCTTCAGTGTTCGCTCCTGATGATGCTTTAAGTTAGGAATTAATGCGTGAAGTTGTATGTATGGATGTTACACATCATAAGAAACTGATTAATCCATTAGGGTACACTACAGTGAGCAAGTGGGTTCCAATGCATTATGTTTATATATAACTTTGGAAGTCAGAATCAAAGGTCGTGTTCGTAAAAGATCATAAGTGTGGAGACATGACTAAATTACATCATTGTACAGGCCTCAAAAGAATCAATGGCGAAGGGCACTGTACATGCATACATATAGAAATATAAAGCGCATGCCTCTGGAAACCATGACAATCTGCTCAGTTATGAATATAGTTAAAATCACACATATGAACAGATTATGGATATCCTTTTTATGTATTCATTGGCACATAAATTTGTATTTTTTGGGATAGAGAATGAGAGATGGGGAGAGAATTATTCACATATTTAAATAAAATATAATGAAGACCACAATATATTTGATAGGATGCAATGTATACAAACAAATTTAGAAGTTCAAACATTTGAACTTGGAACATAATAATATGATCCTAGATCCAAGACAGAGTTCACTATTCCATGAAGATTCAAATCAAGAAATTATTCGCTTAATTTTTTATTTTCATTCGTAACATTAGCAGTGTAAATATCCATAAGTTCCTAGCAATGAGTACGTATGGGATCCAACTTTTATGCCAATAGTTTCTAAGTTTTGATTTTTGTTTCTTTTCGAGGTGAAAATGTGATTTCAATTTGGCACTACATACATTGAAAGAGAATGTTGAGAGAAAAAGTTTATCAACCCATAAGATCATAATTGAATGCTCTAAGTGTCAAGTTTTACTAGAAAATAAAATTGCTCATGACGTGATTCTAATTACAAAACGTACACATATATTAAACAAACCTATTTAAATAAGTCTATCTAATTAAAAGAAGCTCAAAGGGATACTATGAAAAATCATGTAACCACTGTTAAGATTGTATAATTGCATCAAAAATTAAAATAATACGTAAACAATATTACAGTTGACAAATATGAAAAAAGAAAACGCATCTTTTATGTAAAAAGCTTATGCCATTTTCTTGATACAAAATAAATTGAGAAAAGAATACAAGGTGTACACTCTAGAAAGATTTGTGTTAGCAAATTATTAAAATGATCTAGAGTCTTAACAATAAATTAAATTTCTTTTTTTCTATCTAATCTACGTCAAGAAGTTTCAATTTTGTTACATTCCGATTTCAACTATTGATAGGTGTGCATATATTCATATGAAAAATGGTTATAAAATGAGAGGAAAGTAGGAGGCATACACAAAGGATAGCTATAAAATTTTTATTCAAATCTATGGAAAAGAAGCACATTTTTGAAACATAAATGAAGAAAGAAATAAGAATTCTAAGTTACAAATTCAAAATTAATTGTTAACGGATTGAAATATTTAAGGATCAAATACGCTAAACGGAAGTAAAAGGATGGGAAATGCAATTTAAAGCAAGTAGGAGAAGAAAAATGGAGGTTTTGTATGTAGATTCACCTCATGGACAAGGATGATAGGGAATGAAAATGTTCATGAACCAACATGTGCGGATATGATACACATTAAAAAGAGAAATCAGACATTGATGTGAGAATGATAAGAATGTGACCTTATCTTCTCCACAAAATACAATTAAGTCAATGATAGATTATAGATAAGAATTGTTCACTTCATAGTAGATATGAGAATATTTGGAGATGTTATAATCTAAAATTAAAGAGAAAAAAAGTCCAAGATAGATACAAATAGTGATAGTGAGTGACTACTTTTGTGGTCCAAAGAGATTTTAGTTTATCTTCTGACAAATAAATAAAAATTTTCAAGATGATGGTGTGGATTTATGAACATTAAGTGGTATGAAACATGAAGATTTTCAAGAGAAAGGAAAGACATATGATGTTTGTAATGAAACTTGAAACTCTAAAATGAAATAAATTTCCTAGAAACATAACACAACTAACTTTAAGACCACCATAGAGAAGAGAGAGCATTTATCCAGCCAACCAAATTCAACCATATATATTTACCTCTAGGCCAAGGGCGAGCATGTCCTTGGACACTTCCAAGTGTCCCTCATGTTCACACTAACCAAAGGTACATCACATCATATCACATGGCGTCACAAGGATACTTAATCAAATAAGTCTTCTCCTCTCACAGACACCCCAATGTGTCACTTGGAGAAGCATCTCCCAAGTCTAATGTTACCACATCTAATGATACATCAAGCCTAAGTGTCACAACCATTCAATTGGGATTACATATGAATGAATACCCCAAGGGTTCAAACCAAAGGTTCACGAATGTGTCAAGGGTACAACAAGGGTTGGACCAAGGCTGATATACATCATGAATGCCTTTGGTAGGCTAAACAAGAGGAGTAATGAGGAGATGTAGGGAGAGAGAGGATAGGAGAGATGGGTACACATGCATGGGAGCTTTGAATAATCATCTTCTTGAGGCAATGATCTATAAAATATACATGTATATGAATATGGGGATAAGGTTACATGACCCTTACATCCCCAAACAACAATTGCCCACTTAATGGTCAAGCTGACCATAAGGGGAAAAATAAACAGATAATGATGTAGGACTACAAAATAACGTACAAGAAGCATCCAAATAGGTAGATCAACCTACAACAACTACCTCAAAGAAGGTGTATCCATGCACCTCAAACTACTCTAGACTCATATCAACAAGAGTCAATCTCACATCCATGATCCGACTGATCAAGGTGCAAATGATTCAATAACAATTGCAATGTGTGGCCTCAAGCACAACAACTTGAATATCAGACTCTCAAATGTTGATGAAACATATGCTATGGTGGCTAACCTAAGCATGTCAACCAAGGCATCCAAAGCACCATCATCAAGAACAACATGTCCTCATTCCATATGAACATCTCGCATGAGAAAATCCAAGAATGACTACATGATTGCTGAATCCTGGGCATCCAAAGCACCATCATCAAGAACAACATCTAACCTATCCAAGGCATCCAAAGCACCATCATCAGTGTCCTCATTCCATATGAACATCTAGCATGAGAAAATCCAAGAATGACTACATGATTGCTGAATCCTGGGCATCCAAATCAACCATCCTCAACCAACTATGTGTCCATGTGCATAATGAGAGCTAATATTCTCTACCACACCAAGTCTATCATCATGCTCTACATGAGCGAACCACACAACATCGATAGCAAGGGCAAACTGATGATCTCTTGAAATCACTACATGCTTGCATCACATGCATGTCTCTAATGTCATCATCACATTTGCATAAAGTAACATCATCGAGTATAACCCTCATAGCCACAGCGCAACCATCCAATCCATCAATGTGATCTGCTTCTCACATGAGTGAATGAACTTGCATACATATCATATGGTCTCTACCGTATGCACTACTCATCTCCTCATAAATCATAGACTCATATATAGAATCCACAAACTATAATTGGATAGTGGAGCTAGCCAATGCATCCATATCCATCCATATGTGGTCACAAATAATCTATGATTGGATAGTGGAGCCAGCATATGCATCCATATCCATATCTTTATTTTAAATCTCTACCGCTGATATCATCCTTTTGTTTGTTGGTAGAGAAGAGTGAAAGCTTTTCTATTAGATTTTCACACTGACCAGTATTTCTTCATAGTTGTTGTTAGTGAATTCTTGAAATCTGAAACTCTTCTTGATCTTACTTGATGGAGAAACTTTTTTTTACCATGTTGAGCATTAAAATGTATACTAGGAAGTGATTGTTTCTCTGACAGTTTTGATTGTGAAAGATCTTATTTCATAAAAATGCAAATCTCTTATTTTTATGTCACTATTGTCATAAGCTTTAACTTCTCCTGGTGCTTAACTAAGATTCTTTTTTACTTGTCTTGATGCTTTCAAAATGACTTTATCAAGCAGTTTAAGAAGATTAGTAGTGCTCGAGAGCATACTAACAAAATCCTTACAATTAATTTACCCACCACTATCAACATCTTTGTAGAGAGGATACAAGTTTAAAATTGACATTGATCCCAACCAAATTATTTGCTTGATGGAAGGAAAACGTTGAGAGAAAGAGAGAAAAGAGAGAAAAGAGGGAAGAGAGAAAGTTGAGAGAGAGAAAGAAGAGTGAATAGAGAGAAAGTGAAGAGGGAAAAATAAGAGTGAAGAACGAAGAGAAAAGCAAAAAGAGAGAGATTGTAGAGAGAGAAGAAAAAGGTGAGAAGAAAGAGAAATAGGGAAAAGAGAGGAGAGAGAAGAGAGAAGAGAGAAGAGAGAAGAGAGAAGAGAGAAGAGAGAAGAGAGAAGAGAGAAGAGAGAAGAGAGAAGAGAGAAGAGAGAAAGAGAGAAGAGAGAAGAGAGAAGAGAGAAGAGAGAAGAGAGAAGAGAGAAGAGAGAAGAGAGAAGAGAGAAGAGAGAAGAGAGAAGAGAGAAGAGAGAAGAGAGAAGAGAGAAGAGAGAAGAGAGAAGAGAGAAGAGAGAAGAGAGAGAGAGAAGAGAGAAGAGAGAGAAGAGAGAAGAGAGAGAGAAGAGAGAGAGAGAAGAGAGAGAGAGAGAGAGAGAAGAGAGGAGAGAGAGAGAGAAGAGAGAGAGAGAAGAGAGAAGAGAGGAGAGAGAAGAGAGAAGAGAGAAGAGAGAAGAGAGGAAGAGAGAAGAGAGAAGAGAGAAGAGAGAAGAGAGAAGAGAGAAGAGAGAAGAGAGAAGAGAGAAGAGAGAAGAGAGAAGAGAGAAGAGAGAAGAGAGAAGAGAGAAGAGAGAAGAGAGAAGAGAGAAGAGAGAAGAGAGAAGAGAGAAGAGAGAAGAGAGAAGAGAGAAGAGAGAAGAGAGAAGAGAGAAGAGAAGAGAGAAGAGAGAAGAGAGAAGAGAGAAGAGAGAAGAGAGAAGAGAGAAGAGAGAAGAGAGAAGAGAGAAGAGAGAAGAGAGAAGAGAGAAGAGAGAAGAGAGAAGAGAGAAGAGAGAAGAGAGAAGAGAGAAGAGAGAAGAGAGAAGAGAGAAGAGAGAAGAGAGAAGAGAGAAGAGAGAAGAGAGAAGAGAGAAGAGAGAAGAGAGAAGAGAGAAGAGAGAGGAGAGAGGAGAGGAGAGAGGAGAGAGAAGAGAGAGGAGAGAGGAGAGAGGAGAGAGAAGAGAGAGGAGAGAGGAGAGAGGAGAGAGAGAGAGAAGAGAGAAGAGAGAAGAGAGAAGAGAGAAGAGAGAAGAGAGAAGAGAGAAGAGAGAAGAGAGAAGAGAGAAGAGAGAAGAGAGAAGAGAGAAGAGAGAAGAGAGAAGAGAGAAGAGAGAAGAGAGAAGAGAGAAGAGAGAAGAGAGAAGAGAGAAGAGAGAAGAGAGAAGAGAGAAGAGAGAAGAGAGAAGAGAGAAGAGAGAAGAGAGAAGAGAGAAGAGAGAAGAGAGAAGAGAGAAGAGAGAAGAGAGAAGAGAGAAGAGAGAAGAGAGAAGAGAGAAGAGAGAAGAGAGAAGAGAGAAGAGAGAAGAGAGAAGAGAGAAGAGAGAAGAGAGAAGAGAGAAGAGAGAAGAGAGAAGAGAGAAGAGAGAAGAGAGAAGAGAGAAGAGAGAAGAGAGAAGAAAGAAGAGAGAAGAAAGAAGACAGAAGAAAGAAGAGAGAAGAGACAAGAGACAAGAGATAAGAGAAAAGAGAGATCAGAGAAGAGAGGTGAGATTTTAGGTAAGAACATAACTAAGTTCTCTCAATCTTATAAAAACAAAGCTCAATTCTATGATATTGCAAAAGAAGATTGGACCAAAAATTTTTCAAGAGTAGTGAAAGATTCTTTGAGAACTAGCATCCAATTGAAGGAGGTGTTGGAAATGAGGATCTTCTCACTAATTACATGAAGGTGGAAAATGGTGAAGATAACTTGATTGAATTAAGTCATAAATTGCTTTTTCCTAATCAAAATCTTTTCTACAAAGATAGAATTGAAGTTCGTTTCAATTTCCAAAAGCATGATTTTGAATATTTTCAAAGAAGTATATATAATTTTGATGACATGCATAAGGAACAAATTATAGAGCTGCATTACATGGCCATGCATGAAGGCACATAAATTGTTTTATCCATGCGCAATTAGATCTTGATTTCATGAGAAAATATTATCACTTCTAAACTAGAACTTGATCATTGTTGGCACTTCGAGAGGAACCACAAGTTTGGTGGGGGCAAGATGTGTTAGGGATTGTGGGCATGCACCCTCATCAAGTCATGAAGATGGAGCAATTAAAGCTTGGTTGTGGAATTCCCAACCTTGATGATGCTCAAACATTGTTCTACATCAAGTGTAGAAAAGAAAAGATGAAGGAAGAGATGGAGTCTTCAAAATAAAGGAAGGCTCGTAAAGGTAAGTAAAAGGAGTCAAATATATTCAAATGATGGGGATGAAGAAGAGGATCAAGGAGCAACAAACAGATTCAAATTTTAAATCAAGCATGGATCAAATGGTCATTTTTTCCTATAAAAGAAAAAGTACATTTACTTGTTAGCTTCTTCTCGAGATTTGAGAGTTTCAGTGCTTGAGAACTTGTGAGCCTAGTTAAACCTTGAGAAACCAATTGTAAGAAAAATCTTATGGATCATTTGATTCGTTGACATTTTTACTTCTTTTCACATTTTGATTAGCAATATAAATCTTCGTCTTTGAGCATATATGTGATATTGTTTTGAGAGTTCATGAAGATGTGGTGATTTCAAATTGATGTGTGATGAACATCTTCTACAAATGTTGGTGGAATTCAACTACAAAATTCATACAATTTCAACCTTGATTGTGAGTTTTGTGTGGAAGTATTCAAGATAAGATTCTATTTTTGTTTTATATTAATTTACATGACATTTTATAGAAAACTTGCATGAACAGTTAATGAGCACTAACATGAATTGAAGAAATTTTCTAACCTTTCTCATTCACAAAGTGTTTCTTTCATTGTTTTGATTGAAATCTTGAATGATTAAACTTCTTTGCACAAACTTTTGCAAGATTATTTGAGTTCCATTGTCAAATGATGTGTATTTTCATGAAATGATTAAAACTTTGCACATGGGCTCCTTGTGAGCAAGCCTTATGTCACTCTAGCACAATGGTGAGTACCAACGTGAGGAGATCCACCTCATAAATTGTCAATCTGTGGAGATGTGAGGACTAGTATGAAGACTATGAGCAAGTGATGGCACAAGTGTGTGAGTGAGAAGCACACAAACATGCACACACATACACACACACACAAGGCAAGAACAAGGAGAGGAACAATGGAGTTCTTTGCATTAGTCAAAAAGTCTCCTACATTAGCTCAATTCACAAACAATCTAACCTCTAAAATGAGCTCTTTAGCTCTTTTTATAGTTTTTTGACTACCTTTGGCCTTGTCCAGACCTAGTGTTCGGCCTAGTTAAAAATTAGGTTCTAGAGCTTATTTGAGGGCTCAAACGGACTCTAAAAATTATGAAAATTGGTATGTAGCTAATTTTAATACTCCTCAAGCTCAAGGACTCCTTGGCTTTAACAAAATGGAGTCCATTGTACCAAAAATGGAATTTACAATGTGTGTGGAGTGATGAAAATCACTAAAGTTGGAAATTGTTTATGAAAAAAATAATTGGGCCTAGTTGCCATATTGTGCATGACTGCTCCTTTGTGCTGGTATGCTCTTCATATGACTTGTATACCAACACTCCCCCCTTCCTAGCATCTGTCGCCCCTAACAGACCTCTCTTCTATAGGGTGGTCGATATAGTATTGGATGACATTGCTGGCTAATTCATGTTCTCCTATCCTTAATCCTCTTGCTAGGTCAACTTCAAATGCATCCCAATTTATTGCACTAGGGACCTCGGGTTGCGGTGTAGTGTAGTACTCGGAGTACATAGCTTGTTCACATGCAAAGAGATGAAGCAGGTGTGCAGGCTTTGGTGCGAAGACCTTCGAGTGGTACTCCCAGAAACTTGATCTGAACATGTCCTCGAATGTTTGTTTATAGCATGCAGGGAGGTATTTGATGCGTGCATGCCAAGCATAAGCTACCCGAATGCTGGGGGTGGTGCTCATGTCATTCACCAAATCGTAATTGCCATTGGTAAACCTTGGTAGCCGTACCTGTGGTGCTGTTGCATTTCTAAAGGTTTTGAGCACTACCTGCATCATATCCAAAATTTTAAGCATCATTTGGGTGACCACATCTTGCATGGGTTTCAGTCAAGGCATCCAATGTCGAATTGTGGCCATCATGTATGCTATCGATGGTGGTCCCTACGGTGGCGCTATGTATGGATAATTGAGCCACTCCTTACATTGAGCATTGTCCTGTACCTTTATGTTGAATGCTTTCCATGATCAGCATCGTGGAATAGGGCCATAGCATGGATTGTAAAGTAGATGTAAAGGTGCATTGTTCCAGGTGCGCAGCATTTCAGGATATGTTTCAAGAAGTTTTTGTTGCCATGTCGGTTGACGGATTTTGCCTTTCTGCACCTCTAGAGGAAGGTCTTTGGGTTGAAACTGGGTAGCAAAGGAAGGGATCTTGCCTGTGACCCTTTGTATTTCTGCATTGTAATCGGCTAGAATAACATAGTAAGGCCTGTATTGGAGTTCTGATGAGAGGATAAGGCGTCTGGATGATAGGTTCTTGAAGTAATTTGATTGTAACACAGTTTCTTCTATGACTCTCATGGCCTGATTTTGCACTACTGTGCGCTCTTCATGAGAACCACCCATCTCTTCCACTTGTCGTAGCCATGGAGGGCGTGGTGCTTCGAACGTATCCTGACCTTCTTCCGTTTGTTGTCCTCCTGGGAAGGGTTGTGGGTCATATTCTTCTTCAAACGTTTGTTCCACCGGAATTTGTACTGTTTCTTCATCAGTGGGAGCCTCAGGTGGAGAAGGTGGTCTTTCGTATTGTAGTAGGCATGCTTGCAACTCTGTGACCTGTTTCTGGAGATCTTTTAGGGCCTCTGAGTCCGTGAGAAGTGAAGTCGCAGAGGAGGTGGTTTGAGAGGCAGTCGTGGCGTCTTTTTGTTGTTTTTGCTTCAGTTGACCCAGTTCCTCTGATAGCTGGTCATGTGCTTTGAGCAGCATAGCATAGTCTTCCAAGATGATCTTAATATTGTCGGGGGTCACAGCTTGAAACTTTGAGGGACTGATGGGTGCCCCAGGTGTGCTTTCGATAGCAGCTTCTAGGTTTTTCTTATTCTGTAGTTGCAGGCGTCGATTCTCCTCATGAGCGACTGCAAGGTTCCGCTTGATTAAGGCCATTTTTGTTGAAGCATTGAGTTGCATTCTAGCTGTGTCTGCAGATGGCCTTCTACCACTTGTATTGCTTCTTGGTCTGTGTTATGTAACTTTACTTCCAATATGCTATGAGCCTCTTGTAGAGTTTGGAAGTGTGTATGGAGGCGAGCATTCTCCTCTTCTAGTGCAGTAAGACGATGTTGTAGCACCTCCGAGTGCTCTTGCAGTCGTACGTTATGTTGCTGGAGCTGATTGTACTCTGTCCTTAACTGTGATATACATGCGAGCATGGTGTCGAACGCATTGCCTATGGATGAAGGTGTGGTTTGTACAATGGAAAATGCAAGGGGAGGGGATTGGGGAATGGGAAGAGTGAATGATGTGTCTATTGGAGATGTGTGGGTGGGTGAGATTGGTGGAGGGGAAATGGGAGAAGGTGGAAGTGTGGGGGGAGGGGGAGGTGGTGGGTGGCAAAATGTCCATACTCTCAGGAGTGGATGCAAGTGTGGTGTCTACCATGTATATTGGAATGGTAGGTGGTGTGTGTGTGAGAGTGGTGAATAAGTGTTGTGAGGATGGTGGGGATGGGATTGGGCGGTGGCTTGATACATTCTACAAAAGTAGTCATGGGCGTGTTGAAGGAATGGTGGAATGGGGGGTGGAAAATGAGAACTTGGAGGCGGGAAAGCCATAAAAGGGGATGTGGTGGCTGGGAATCCGAAGAAAATGGATCTAGAGTCAGGATGGCCTATGGCTGAGGGCATGTGGGATGGTTGTCCTAGGGCAGGCTCTATGAAGGACTCAGTTATGACAGTGGCTGTACTATATAGGGGGTTTTCAAAGGGGGAGAACAAAGTAGAAGTAGAGGTTGGACTACAGAAGATGAAGGCTTGTTCTGTGGGTTGGGTAGTCGAGGTGATATTTACAGCTTCCGTTCGAGGAGGTGATGGGGGAGGGGTCGGTGGTAGTGGTTCGGTTGACCTATCTTGGGTGACGGGGATCTCTTGGCTAGTGGTTCTTGCTGTTTGGGAGGTTGTCTCAATGGGTTCGGATGTAATAATGGGTCCTTCCATTGTAGTGATGGGAATCTGGATATTTTTACCCATCCGTGGTCGTGTCTGGAATCTTCATGGATCGTATTGAACCGGTGGCCTCTTAATCGCTGTTCAAACTGCTTCTACTACCCCATATGTTTCCGCCATCAATAAGATACCTCCACTATATTCTGAGTCGACTCCGGCTTCTTCCAATAGCTGAGCCATGAGCACCCGACTACTCTGTTTGGTGAGTAACTATTGCGACCACACTCGTTCCATTATTTGATATAGCCTCCGGAGTTCTACTGTATAATTTGGGGCTTCAGTTGTTTCTTCTACTTCTGCTTTTGAGTGTTCTAGTTGTTGCGACAAAGTTCTCTACTGCTCCTCATCCCAATGTACATGATGGCCTTCTATGGATTTCCTCCTTCTTTGGGAAGATGTGCCCTATTCTTCTATATCTGAATAGAACTCTACATCAGAGAGTTGTGTATTCTGCAAGAATGATTGGAAGTCGATGGTACTCATCCCTTCAGTGTCTCCAGTCACAAGAAATTCGAGTTCAGGAGGGACAGGAGGAGCCAAGGGGGCAACTTGTGATGTGCCTTCAGATCCAAATCTTGGTATGCGAATGGTAAAGGGAGGCACAGTGGCATCCCCTCGTGGCGACACTTCCAGAGTCGTCAAAACTTCACGTGTTTGAACACAAGGGATTGAACCCCTCATGCGCTTGGATTGATGTGTGGCGGATTTGAGTCTCTTGAACATTTGTAGTTGTGACCATGTTAAAGCACGTTCAACAGGTACATCGTATGCTAAGCACTTGTAGATGATGGGCGTGATTGCACAACATCCATTCACCACTAGCTTCCTATGTGCCCTTTTATTTGCTTCATACAGCTGCTCTATAATCCATATTAGAAGCTTAATCGGTAGTGCACCTGTCTTTGCCAAGTAAAGAGCAAACCAGATCCGCTTGTGGGGTTGAGTGTACCGATCTTGACCGGGAAATGCAAAATGTTGCATGCACATGCAAAGGGGAATGGACACATTCGGTGTGAGTGCCGCCATATCTTTCAACTTTTGTAGCTTCCTGTTCTTCATATTAGTGGGGATGAGAGGATCCTTCTCAGAGGGCACATGCGTGCCGTGCATGTTGAATGTAGAGCTCACCAATTCCAAAGTGAATTCGAACCTTTTCAACTCATTGTTGTCCAATAAGGAAGGAATGACAAATGATCCTCGTTTATCTTTTTCTTCATGCGCCTGTAATGTTGAGACCAAGTAGTAACATCGTAGGACATCTGGTTTGGGTAAAGGTGCTGCAAAGTATTCGGCTAGCCCTGCATGCTCCCATATGGTCTACAGATCTTGTGTGTTTTGAAGAGTCTCAAACTCCTTGGAAAAGAACTGGAATCAGACCCATTTCTTCTCATGCTCACACTTGGAATCCCAGATATACTTGGCCTCTCCTAAGGATCCTGGCATGCCACTAAACCAATGAGAATTGGCATGGACCCTCTCTGTTATTCCTGTGGGAGGATCCGGCATTGGTATTTGTTGGAGATGTTGCAACTCTATGGGTCGTTCAGTTGGAGGCGCATCAATAGGTAGACTATCCACATCAATCCCTGCAATACTTACCCCTGCCTGTGAGCTCGAACCTGTTGCTTCTGCCATGAGATTTCGTGTAGCTCTTGATGCTTATCTACTAGAAGAAGAGAGGCACATTAGCATTGCATAGGAAACAGGATGTTACGGTGTTCCCTCCACAATACTAACATGACATTTCAAGTGGTTAGGGGTTAGTGGGTGGATGGTTTGGTGATGTGTGAGAATGTTGGTTAGTGGGTTAGTGTTCATCCTAGATGCATACTTTGGATGTGCAATGTACTCAGAATGCTTCTACATGAGAGTGGACGGATTTACAAGAGTGGGTCAGGGGGTTTGATATGGGGTTTAAGTCTCCAAACTTTGATGGTGAAATCATAGCTTTTATGGGTGATGATGTGTGAAGGTTTGTGGACTGGATTGTGTTGAATTTGGGACCTTTTGGGTACCCCATCTCCCCACATTCCTAGGTATGACTGAAGATGTAGTGGTGTGGAGTGTAGATGTTTGCCCTAGGATTTGTACCAAGGGTGCCTGTGAGTGTTGATTCAAGCTTGTGAATGGGGGTGAAACTATTTGAGCTCGTAAGCAGGTCTTGGGCACCCATATCTGTCTAGCATTTCGGAAAGCCTTCATTGACTGCTTTGGAACCCAAATAGAAACGGTTTGTCTAGAGTGTGGCCTAGGGTATTCTTTCGTTTTGATCCTCGACGTGGTAGGTCATTTTTCACCCTTGCGTACCCAGATCTGCTTCATGCCACGAGGTACTCTATACTGTATAGGTTGGTGCTCATACTTCTTGATCATCGGCCTCCTTTGTGTCGTGTGTTTCCCGGCTTGCTTGCCTCGAATCCTCTTTGGACAAGAAGGGAACTCCTCGTTGACTTCTACACCTTTGTCAAGAGTGACAATCTTTTGCACCATAGAACTTTGGACAAGAATAGCATTGTTATCTTCATGTGTGTTCCTGGAGGGACCAGGATTTGGTGCCTCTTCTAGTGGCCTAAGTGCTTGATTTTCTAATTCAATTGTGATGCAATTTTGGCCTACCCCTGAAGAAGTCCACTTCTTAGGTTGAGGTTGACTGCATGATCATAGATCTAGTCTTGGCCCAAGGCAAGAGGTTCGGTAAGATCCTCGTCTTCACATACTAGCACTTTGACTGGCATTAGAATCTCTTGAATGTAGAGGGGAAGTTCCACCTCTCCCATGCAAGGGGTTTCCACGCCTCCTAACCCTATGAGGTATGCCTCTATAGGATTGACCTTCAATTGCAATTCTTGGCAGTAAGAAAGTCAAACTGCACTAGTGGCTCCTCTTGAGTCAATTAAAGCTCTCACTGTCCTTGCATTCTCTCCTTGTCCTACTTCTAGGTTCACAAAAGGTCGCCGATCGACTATCCTATGGGAACATTCGCTTGAAGCCTCGCACATGGCCATGTGATAACCTAGAGCTTCTTGAGTGTCAGGCATAGGCTGATCTCTACCTTGTCTTCTCAATTTCATTCGTTGGATGCGTTCTAAAGCTTCTGCCTGTGCTTCTTCTCGAATTCGCTTTTCCTCTTCTTTACGTTTCTTTGCAGTATTGAGTCGATTTAACATCTCCTCCGTGAGGGGTTCTTGATATAACTTGACTCTGCATCCACTTATGTAGCTAGGTAGCATATCTCCTTCTAGAGTGGCTAGTTGAACTGCTCCACTTGTGGAGAACCTATTGATAATCATTGGTCCATAGCCTCTTTTCTCTAATTTCCTTGCATGTTGCTTCAAGGTGTAAACTAGGACTAGGTCCCCTGCTTTCAAGCCTTTATCCTTCACATGTGCATCGAAATATGCCTTTTGCCTCTTCTTGGCTGCATAAATTCCTGCTGCAGCCCTCAATCGTATTTCACCTAATCATTCAAGATCGAAGATTCTAGAGGATAGCTCATGGCCTATCCAACCATGCTCTTGTGCTACTTTCAATGTAGGTATCAAAAAATCCAATGGTAGCACTGCATTTTGGCCTAACACCATCTAAAAGGGTGTGGCTTGGAGTACCGTTTTATAGGAAAATCTATATGCCCAAACAACATGATGTAGCTGTTTGTCCCAATCAGAGCGTTTATTATTAACCAATTTTCTCAATACATTGCAGAGAATCTTATTTGTGCTCTCAATTTGTCCATTAGCTTGTGGATGATAGGGGGCAGACTTCTTATGTATCACCAAGAATTCTTGGAGAAGTTTTTCTATGACTTCATTCAAGAAGTGTGTGCCTCTATCACTCACCAGCTCTATTGGCAATCCGTATCTAGTGAACACATTCTCAAATAAGAACTTTGCTATCGTTTGAGCATCATTCTTCGTTGTGGCTTTTACTTCTACCCACTTGGTTAGATAGTCTGTGGCCACAATGATGTATTCAACATGGGAACCCTTAGCTGGAGGATTAAAGGACCGACAAAGTCTATTCCCCACTTAGAGAATGCACATCCACCCATCATAGGTTTCAATTGCATCTCATCTTTACGTATAGGATACTAAGTTCGTTGACAAACATCACATCTCTTCACATAGGTATGTGCATCCATGTGAAGGGTTGGTCACCAAATACCCGCAAATAGTATTGCCTTGATCACCCGATCTGGTCCGAAGTGTCCTCTTGCTACACCTTGGTGAGCAGTCTCCAAGATCTTCATATATTCACTCTCATGGACACACACTCTAAGATACCCATCTTTTCCTCATCTGTATAGATTATCTCCAATGAGAGTATAATCTAAAGCTTCTTGTTCTAAGCTCCTTTGTCTGGCCATTGTCATCTCCTAAGGGAATGTTTTTGTTATTAGGAAGGCAACTAACTGTTCACTCCAATCTGGCACTAAAGACACTCGATAAAGAGTGGCATGTTCCACTGGTGGTTTAGTGCAGCAGATTGGGCACTCCTTGCACATCTTATGGACATCTGCTTCCATCGTTGGCCAATGCACTCCGAGTCTCTTTAATGTCTGTAAAGTTCGTTGTCTCGAGTAGTGTTGCTCTAATGCACTGACATGTGCTAATTGAAACCATTTCGCGTACTCATCCTCTTCCACACAACAAGATAATATTCCTTGATCCGTGTATTTGTACATACTTCCTTCCATGATATGGTACTTTTGGGCCTTTACTACCTCCCTATCTTGAGTGTTGACTACTGGATGTTTTGGCCCATATGTTAGTACTGGCATTAAGGTCTTGGCCCACTGTGGTACAACTTCTAAATTAAATAAGTAAGCATCTGGAAGTTCATCTGATACTCCTTGTGGGGCTTCTCTAGATGTGAGCCTAGAGAGATGGTCCGCTCTCCAATGAGTTTTGCCTTTCCTCACCACCACCTCAAAGTCGTATTCCATTAGCAAGAGGAACCATCTCACCAATCTGCATGTATTGCATGGTTTGTTTACCAAGTACAATAGTGCTTGATGATCAGTGAAAAACTTAAACTTATTTGCAAGCAAATAATGTCTAAACTTTTTAACCACATACTCCATGCCTAATGCCTCTCGTTCGGTAGTGGTGTAGTTTCGTTCAACTGGATTCAATTGTCTACTCGCATAGGCAATAGGAAGATCCATATTACCTTCACCAGTAGGTTGTGCAAGCACACATCCAATGGCATAATTGGACGCATCCACATGCACATGGAAGGGCTTATTTCAATCTGGTGTAGTCAAGATTGGTGCTGAGCATAATCGCCGTTTAAGCTCATTGAAAGAGTTCTCACATTCATCAGTCCACTCAAAGTTTGTCAAAAGTCCGTACAGAGGCTTTGCAATGATGGCATACATGTGTATGAAACGTCGGTAATAGCCACAATGCCCCATGAAAGCTTGCACTTCCTTGACATTCTTTGGCCTAGGTAGTTCTACAATAGCCCTCACTTTCTCTTCGTCAGTGGAGATGCCGTTCTTTGACACTATGTGTCCTAAAATCTTGCCTTGCTTGACCATGAAAACACACTTTTCTGGGCTCAGGCAGACTTGATATTCTCTACATTTGTCAAAGATTTGCCTGAGTTCAGGTATATGTGTTTGTCTAATGTTGGAATGAGCACAGAGATCATCAACATAGACTTCCAAATTTTTCCTCAAGAACTCTTAAAATACATGGCACATTAGTCTTTGAAAGGTTGCAAGAGCATTGGTAAGTCCAAATGGCATTACCCAAAAAGAAAATATACCCCACTCTATGGTAAAAGCCATCTTATGCTGATCTTCTGGTGCTATGGCTACTTGATTGTAACGAGAGAACCCATCCAGGAAGCTGTACACTTCCTTGCCGGCTACCCTTTCTAATAGATGCTCAGTGATAGGAAGCAGATAACTATCTCTGATAGTGGCTGCGTTAACCTTCTTCAAGTTAATGCATACACGTAATTTGCCATTCTTTTTGGGCACCACTACAATGGGGGACACCCATTCAGTGTGCTCGATTTCATAGATAAATCCAGCTTCCACCAAGCAATCTATCTCTTCTTTGATCTTGGCCGCATAGTTTTCATTGTATGTGTATGGCTTTTGTTTAGAGGGTCTGGCCTCTGAGGTCATGGGGATCGTGTGTGAGCATATATCAGGGTCTACACCTTTCAAGTCCTTGTAACTCCATGCAAACACATCCCTATATTCTCGTAGTAAGGCTATCAACTCGTGCTCCTCTTCTTCAGTAAGGTCATGTCCAATGTATGTGCATCTCTCCTCTCCTTCTTCTACGGCTACCACTATTTTCTTGGTGGTTTCTTTGTTATCATAGGCCTCTCCTGCTTGTGCATCGCGTTTTGGCATCCTTATCACGACTCTCCTATCTCCTATTTCATACTTCTTAAAGTTTTTTGGGACCTCGAACAAGGATTCCTCCTCCTCTGGTGTGGCTTCTTTCTTCTTCCTTTTCTTTCCTTCACTCTTAGTGGTCACTTGTGTGGTCAATCTCACATCATTAGTGAGCTCTTCATGTCTCTGAGGGTAAACTTCTACTTCATAGAAATATTCCTCATCAGATGCAAAGGGTGGGTCCATAATGATTGACTCTAGATCAGAGTCACTTGCATCCTCGAATGCATCAGTGCTAGGTTCACATTCTTCAACAATTGGATCACACATGATCGGCTCTATTGTAAAGACTGAAATGTCATAGCCATCCTCATCACAGTGGGGGGTCCATTGTTCTTCATTGATGGCTACATCCATTGTTGCTAAAATTTCTGCCTAGCCATGAGGTTCAAATTCTTCGTCAGGAAAAACTACAGGTGCATAGGCTGGGTCTTGAATTGATCTATGGGTTTCCTTCGCACCTATCTCTCTGGCTTTTCTCTCTTTTCTTCTTCTACTACTACTTTACACATCCATAGGTGAGTGTCTTCATGCATCCATGAGGATCCTGATCCTATGGAATGCAATGACTCAGTATCATCTTTAGCTCTATGGATGGGATTCCATTGAATAGGGGGCACATCTCTATGAGACAAATCTTTGAGGTTTACTTTGGTAGTGACACCCAAGTGTTGCAAATACAAAGAATTGGTCCCCCAATCTTGTACCACTTGCAACTGCCTCAAGAAGGGTCTTCCAAGAATCATCTCATAGGCTTGATTTTTGCTAATGTCACAGATAGCAAATGTGTGCTCAAACTCCACACCACAAGTAGTAAGAGTTATCCCTTCTAGTCGCCCTAAGGGTCTTTCTATGTGAAAGTCAGCCATTTGTAACTTCATTCTCGTGGGCCTGAGTGCTGGCTTGCCCCATCATTTCCATAAGGAAGTGGTAGCAATTGCGACTCCTGCACGTGAGTCCAAAATGGCCTTGGTTGTGTAAGCCTGATGAGTGATAGGGAGATAAGTGTTTCCTTCTTCTCCTTCGCTCATGTCTCCTATCTTGTCCAAAGGTATTTCCGGTACTGTTCTATGAGATCCTACATGGGAACGAGGTTTTGACATGTCTGGCACTTGATTGGCTACATGTTTCCACAATTCAGGCTTGACCTTGAGTAGCTCCTCTAAAGTGAGATTGCACTACACATTAGTATTCTTTACTACCTCTGTGTTCCTACGTATGATTGAGTCTTCGTTTCTTATCATGACCGTCGGTGTTCTCATACAAGTGGACTTTGCTTCCCATGGGCCTGTAAAATGGGGCAGTTCCTGTAAAGAATTAGACTCGAAGTCTAATCTCTCTTGAGATTGGGCACTCTCCTGCTCTGCATAAAGGGAAGGAAGGTCTTGTGGGAATTGATCATGTGTGTCATCCACAAGTTCGATGGGAGGAGGAACTTCACTATCTTTAGCCCATTTCTCTTCTTGAATCTCTCGCAAGAATTCTGGTGAGTATCGATTCATAGAAGAAGAGGTGTCTGGTTCAGTGGAGTTAGGCACATAAGCTTCCTTGGGAGGAATTCTTATTCTATCACTTGCCTTCTCCTTAGCCTGGGAGTTGGCTTCTTTTCCAGACTTTGCAATTATCGTCTCCAATCTATCCAATAGACCATCAAATTGTAATGGTGTCCTAGTGGAGCTAGAGCAATTGAAGAGGCAACTGGCCTCAAACATGGCTTGAGCCAATTGCACCATCTTGGCACACAACTTGGTTCGTTCAAGCTCTAGGTCAGCTCTAGGGTAACAGCTTTCATGATCCGTTACATTTGGCCCTGCTTGGATTCTGGCATGATATGCCCTAAGCATCATGCCTATGTCCTCAGGAGTGGGATCTGCTAATACTGATCCTACTCGGGGTGATGGGTGGGTTACGTGTGGTGAATTAGAATGTTGAGGGATGGAAGGTGATGGGGATGGTAGTGGGGGTGATGTGTGAGAGTGCATTTGAGATGTGATTTCTATGATCTTGGCTTTGGTCTCTCACAGACTTTCCTCAAGTTCGCTCATCTTTCTCGCCCATTACCTTTTCATACGTTCACGACTATCTCTCCAAGCTCGTGTTCTCTTCTTATTCTGGCTCTCAGTCTCACTAACCTCCGCATTCTTTTCCTGGCCTAAGTCTTGGCTTTGCTTAAGTGCCTGAGCTCTCGTGATGACTTGCACTGGGGCCGTGGAAGTTACACTTCCCGTGGAGTCTACCACTAGCCCAATGGCATTGATAGGAGCAATTTTTGGCATATCGACAGGGTTCTTGGGACACTCTCGTATCAAGTGCTCCTTCCCACAATCCAGACAAAAGCCTTGAATTGTCACGGATTGGGTTTGTGTAGGTGCGGGTAGAGGGCAATCACAAATGAGGTGATCTCCCTGACAGCGATAGCATGGCCCTCTAGGAAATGGAGGTCTCATTGGCCTAGGTTGGGATCTCGAGTTGGGGTTTGCATACATGACATTCGCATAGTCTGGCTCCCAACTGGACTCACTCGGTTCTTCAAAATAGTATGACTCATTATGCTCTGGTGATTGCATGTAGTAAGCATGTGGGCTATCAATATACGTAGAGTCAAAACTATGATCACTTGGATCACATTCTGAAAGCGATGATGTCACTAGCACTAAAGCTCTATTCAGATTTTCTTCTGCAGCTGCATACTTCACTGGAATCACATTGGTGGGGGCAGGGGGTTGCTGTGCTAGGACTGGTTGCGGTCTTTGTTGCCCATGATAGGGTGGTTGATAGGTTTGCTAGGGCCTAGCATACTATTGTTGTGGGTACTGATTAGGGTACTTTCCTTGTTGTGGATATGGTTGAGGATAATTTTGCCTAACAGCTTGTTTGTTATATGGGCAGTCTTGTGCAGTGTGGTTGGTGTATCGCCTTTCTATGGTGCAGTATTGGCTGTTAGGGTTCATTTGGGGTTGGGCCATGATAGGGCACACAGTATCCATATGGACTCCTCCACAGGTATAGCATCGTTTTCCTGGGGCAAATCTAGGAATCTGCTTGCTAGAGACACCTAATTTTTGAGCTACCTTTTCTGCTAGATCCTCAATCGACATGGATTGTGAGGAAATGAGGCTAGTAGAACTATCTGAGTCTTTATAGATCTTTGAGAGCTCTAATTCCTCCCCTAGATTATCCTTAATGTCTATGCACATGCGTACACATTCTTCTATGGATCTAGGGTCCTTCAAGTACACATATGATCTCAGCTTGGTACTTAACAATCCATCTAGAAATAAGGCCACTTGTTTGGCCGGAGTGGGTAACTCTGGAGCAGGGCATCTCTCTAGGTATTGCCTAAACCTCCTTCCTGCGAGCCTCACTGTCTCTTGAGGTGTTTGCTTAAAGTTGTATATCAGGGAGGATGTGTTATGCCTAATGCCACTCTTGGAAAACTCAGTGATGAATGCTTCCAGAAGTTGATCTATACTTCTGTACCGGTCTTGGTGAAGTGGTTGAATCCAAGTCAATGCAGTGTTCTTGAGTGTTAGGCTAAAAGCATTGTATTGAGTGAATAACTCTTCCACTTGTTCAGCTCTCAAAACTTGCCTAAGCTCTGCTACATGGTCATATGGATCTCCTGTGCCATCGAAGCGATTCTTCATGGACTTTACTAATTGTGTGGGCCGCAAGGTTCTAGCATGTTCTCTAGGCCTTGGTAAAGGGAATTCGTCTGCATTTCTTAGATTCCTTGGGTCCCTCTGTCTTTCCCTCTCCACTCTATCAGTCTTCGTCCTCATTCTCTCTCTTCCAAGTGGATTAGCAAAACTCACCTCGGGTCTATCTCTACTCCTCTCTCTTTGTGTTCCATGAGCCTGAGATGTTCCAGCTCCTGGGTGACCATAAGACACAGTGGATCGAGGTTGGGGAAAAACAAATTCACCCTTCCAAGTGTATGCGTGTCTTCCATGCTCTGAGACCACAAAAATCTGCTCTGAAGCATCATCTAAGTAGGTCACTTTACCTGGGCTATCGAGATCTTTGAGCTCATAAATGGTGAGGGTTCCCACTTCATTAGGCTTCTCATGCTTATATCTCCAAAAAGCCTCATCCGTCTCTCGATTCACAAGTAGATCTATGCTCCTATTGTCCTGGGGAACCCACTATGGCATGATTATTCTCGTCAGAACTGACTTGCCTCGAGGGGTTTTTGGCTCCTTTCCTAAGTTCCCTTGCTCTATGTCTCCTACCTCGACCTCTGGAATTATGTTGCCAAAGTCATCTGTTCTATCTGGTTGACTAGTAACCACATACATTGTTCCTTCTTTATCAATGTAAGAACCATTTTCAAACTTGACTACAGGGTGTTCTAGTCCAATGGGCTGATTCGGGTTCTTAGTTAGGACAACAGATCTTCTCAGACCATCCTCATAGATACGAGCACCTAAGCGAGTTTTGTAGGGACCTTTAGGTCTTTCTAGGTATGCCACTCCTGAGCTACCTACATCCTTCCATGTTATAAGACATCTCAGAGTCACTAGTTTCTGAGTCTAAAGCATAGGGGTAATCACTCAATTGTTGGGCCCAAGATCTGGCTGTATGGTTGATGCTAGCCTCGGATGATCTAACACTTTGACGGTCTCTCCCTAAGTGTCTTCCCGATCTAAGGTTCATATGCCCTTTGTACGTTGCTGATTCTTTGACACCAATGACTTGTTCCTTTTAAGTCCCTTTGTATGTGTTTTCTTGTCTTTAATTAAGCGTCGTCAAGAGCACTTAAGTGTGTCGCACTTGATGTTCCTCGTCCGCTTAGTATAAATTCTTTTCCTTTAAGTTTTCCCTTGACTGCAATTTAGCCTATTCTTGGACTTGAGAAATTAAAGGCTCTTCAAACTTGATTATTCCTATCGTATCCAATTTGGACCACTACTCGCACTTAGCCTATGCTAAGAATGGACTGAGGGGGTTAACAGATGTTCCAACCTCAAGTCGCTCCTCCTTGCTATGCTTGTCTACCCAGGAAGCGCGTTCCCAAGCTTGTACACAATGGCACTTGCTTTGCTGTCTCCAAAAGCTCTTAATGATCTCGTAAAAATTCCAAGTTTAGCTCCACTTTTCACCCACAATTGACAGAAAATTTAGCTCAGACACTTTTAATGACCCTTTTTCCCCCTTTTCTATTGCCAAAAAAATTCTCTAGATCTCCCTTGGTGTGCCTACCCCTCAGAGGGTCAACTTCAAAATACCCCTAACTTCAAAGCCACGAGCTTTCCGACAAGCCCTAGAGCTCAAAAAACGGATTTCATATGAAAAAGTTAAGACAATTCAGGGTTTAGAGGGTTAAACAGACAAACAAATCCTTTCAGGCATTTAGGGCATTTTCCTAAGGCCTTCGTATTCGCAAGAGTAATTGAGTATGCAAATATGCCCAAAATTTAGCCTAAATTTTCAAAAAATACCCCTTTATTTTTTTGCCAAAAACGCCTATCTATCGCGATAGACGGTGTCTGTCATGATAGACACTGGCTGTAGCGGGGGCTGGCTATCGCGATAGACGGTGTCTGTCGCGATAGACGGGGTCTATCATGGGGTCGAAAAGAGAGAAGAGAGAGAAGAGAGAAATTTGAGAGAGAGAGAGAGAACAACAAAATAAGAAGAGAGAAAAAGAGAGAGGGGAGAAGAGAGAAGAGAGATAAGAGAAGAGAGAAGAGAGAAGAGAGAAGAGAGAAGAGAGAAGAGAGAAGAGAGAAGAGAGAAGAGAGAAGAGAGAAGAGAGAAGAGAGAAGAGAGAAGAGAGAAGAGAGAAGAGAGAAGAGAGAAGAGAGAAGAGAGAAGAGAGAAGAGAGAAGAGAGAAGAGAGAAGAGAGAAGAGAGAAGAGAGAAGAGAGAAGAGAGAAGAGAGAAGAGAGAAAAGAGAAAAGAGAAAAGAGAAGAGAGAGAAAGTGATTAAAAGAAGTGAAAAGGAGAGAGATAGAGAGAGGGAGAGAGAGTGTGTAGAGAGAAAAGAAAAGTGTGAGAAGAGAGAGAAAGACAAAAAGAGAGGAGATAAGCGATAAGAGGGAAAGAGAGAGAAAGTGGAGAGAGAGAGAGAGAGAGGATAAAGAGAGAGAAAGAAGAGATAAAAGAGAAATTGAAGAGAGAGAAAAGAATAGAAAAGAGAGAAGGGGGAGAAAGTGAAGAGAGAAGTGCAAGAAAAAGTGAAGAATGAAAGAGAGAAAGTGAAGTGACAAGAGAGAGAATTTACGAGAGAAAGAAAAGAAATGAAAGAAGAAATAAAGAAAAGATTAAAAGAGTGTATGTATGAGTGAATACGAATAGGGAATGAGTGCATGTGTGATGCTAAGCTTGGATTAAATATTATTAAGTTAAGGTGAAAAAGGAAAGAGGTATACATCTCAAAGGTAAATTTTCTCTTATTAGCATCCTTCACTTGTTCAATTACATTCCTTCATTTAAAATTTCTTTCCACACATCCATTTCATCAAACCAATTTGTTAAAAATTTATTCTTTTCCAAGTATACCTTGAAACTCTTTCATTCACAAAAATCAAGGTTCAATTACAAAGTCTAAAATTTTGAAGTTTGTTTCCCGTCTACCTTTTGATAGGCTTATTGTTATGTGTATTAGAAAGGTTACTGAACATTAGCTTCCTTTTTCATCATGTGAAACCTCTTGTACTAAGAAATTTCAGGACAACCCAAAAGACATAATCGAGATTTTATTGCAAGACTATTTTGCTCAAAGTATGGCTTCTCAAAGTAACAAAGCCACTTAATTTTGATGCTTGGTTCAATTATGAAAGGAAAAGGTTCGATTTTGATGCTAGTCACATGAAGGTGGAAAGTGATAAAGATAATTTGATTGAATTAAGTCATAAATTGCTTTTTCCCAATCAACATCTTTTCTATGAAGATATAATTGAAGTTGTTTTAATTTTGATGAAATGCATAAGGAATATAATTGGAAAGTAAAAAAGGATGTGTACTTGTGGTGTAGAAACAATCCACATGTATGCGTAGCCTTAATGAAGTTTATCAAAAGAATTGCATGCATCGAAAGAATATGTAGTGAAAAACATCAAAAGATTCATGATGAAAATGAGAATAAAGAATATAATTATGAGCTAAGTTTCTTTGAAAATCTTGAAGATGAGGATATTCATGTCTTACTGAATGAAAGTGTGTATGTAAAGGATGCATTAATCTCACAAGAAGAGTTCAAATAATATTTTAAAGACATTGATGATTTTATAACCGATGTGAATCCTTACTCAATTGTAAAGTCATTGATATTCAACATGAAGTGAATTAAAAAATATGGACTAACCAATTTGTCTCCAATTTAAGAATTGATCTCAGAGACAAAATTTCATGGATCTTCCTATGCAAGTATCTATAAATTACAATGGCAGAATGCTTTTCCTCAATTTATTGGGGTTCTTAGAAAAAAGTTCTTTCATGGATTCCTCAAATAGAAATTTAAATAATTTTTTGCTTGCAAAATAAAAAAATTCTAAAATAACAAAAACAATTAAAATTTGAAAATCATTAATTTTGAAATCAAAAGAGTTTTTCTATTTATTTATTCTTTATCAGAAAGCTTAAAGATGCGATATGTTTTGTTTTACGAAAAATCATAAATCAAGGAGGGATCTCCAACATTTTAATTCAAAATTTCTTTCCTTTTGAAATGATGATGAAAATATGCTCTAACTTCTTAAAATCATTCATCATGGTAATTGTGAATTATCTAAGCTTGAAAATCATTTTGTGTTTATTTGATAGGGATCAAGCTTCATCTTGCGAAGAAAAAAGGTACTTTCAAATGAGTAGAAATCCTCTTCATCGAAATCCTTAAATCTTATCAATGCACCATTGAAAGTTTTTCTTGTGCACCTAAAGTATCATTAAATAGAGCCATACATTAGCAGTGGCTTGCATGTAGACATTAAGGCTTCACCTATGCATAGCAATTCATTTGCACATGAGTGAATGTGAGACCATGTTTGAATGATTTCCATCTCTTGAAGTAATGAAAAGCTTATTCCTTTAAATCAATGTGCCACCTAGCATTTCCAAGTATCTTTTATTTTGCACCATATGTGGAAAAATTTGCACTTCGAGTATGCATGTCTAGGGCAACATTACAATGCTTTGCATAAATGACACATGTGTTGAAATTGAAAACCCATGCAGTAATGTATTTCCACTCAAAAACTGAAGGGTCTTATTGAATTGTGAGAACATTCTGAGTGATTATCTTCTTCATCAAAGAACCACTTGAGAGTCACTCAAGTACCTCATGATGCACCATAATTTTCTCTTATGCATTTAAATAGTATGCAAATGATAGGGCTACATTACATCACCATGGATGAAGGCACATAAATGTTTCTACCCATGCACATTAGATCTTAGTTTCATGGGAAAACATCATCACTTCCAATATTCCATGCTAAGACGATCATTTTTGGCACTTCCAAAGGAAGCATAGGTTTGGTAGGGGAAAGATGTGTTAGTAATTGTGGCCATGCACCTTCATCAATCCATGAAGATGGAATAATTAAAGCTTTGTGTGGAATTCCCAATCTTGAAAATGTTCAAACATTGGTCTATATCAAGTGAAGAAAAGAAAAGATGGAGGAAGGAGATGAAGTTTCCAAAAAATGAAGGCTGATGAAGGTAATTGAAAGGGTTCAAATATATTCAAATGATGTAGATGATGAAGAGGAACAAGGAGCAACAAATAGACTCAAATTTGGACACTTTTTTATTCTTCAAAGCTTATGTAAAAGATCATATAGAAACTTATGTTTGTTTGCAAAGTGAAACTAAAGGGATTTGATTGGTCCATTTAAATCAAGCATGGATCAAAGGTTCATTTTTTCGTATAAAAGGATAAGTACATTCATTTGTTACCTTACTCCTTAGATTTGAGAGGTTGATTGCTTTGATCAAATCAAGAACCTGTGAGCCTAGTTACCATCTGTGAGAATCCTCTTATGGATCATTTGATTCATTGAACTTTGTACTTATTTTCACGTTTTGATTAGTAATATAATCCTTCATCTTTGAGCATATATGATATTTTTTTGAGAGTTCATGAAGATGGTAATTTGAAATTGATGTATGATGAGCTTCTTCGACAATCTTCGGTGGAATTCAATAACAAAGTCCATACGATTTCAACCTTGATTGTGTATTCTGAATTAAAGTATTTAAGGTAACATTCTATTTTCATTCCATCTTCATTTATATGATATTTGATTGAAAAACTTGCATGAATAGCTAATATGATTATCCATTAATGAGCATTAACATGAATTGAAAAAAAACCTAATCTTTCTAATTCACAAAGTGTTTCCAGTTTCATATTTTTGATTGAAATCTTGAATAATTAAACTTCTTAGCACACAATTTTTCAAGATTATTTGAGTTGCATTGCCAATGATGTGTTTTTACATGAAATGGTTAAAACTTTTCAGAAGGGCTCGTTGTGAGCAAGCCTTACTTCTAGAACACTCCCACAATGCTTATAACCCCAAGGGTTCACTTATCTTTGTAAATTCACTTGGTAATGCATTCTGTATTGTGTTGTGCACCAAGCTTATTTTTCTCCCTTGTTTCCATCGTGTGCTTTTGTAGACCCTGAATTCGAACAATTGGTATGAGATCAAGTCACAACTTCATTTAGGGCATCCTTGATACCCCTTTGATTATAGTCTCATAATCACATGAAAATTGGTGAGCATAATCAAGGTAACTAGGAGTTCAAAATAGCTTTTTGTGTGGTAGTCACCAAATGATAGATATGGATATCTTGACTATCACTGAAAGACCTATGGAGAGACCAGAGGCACTAGTACATCTGCAAACCATACTCATTTAGGACCCACCTATGGGACACATGATGAAAGTCAATCCTCAATCCCATTGGTTCAACAATATGGCTGAGCCCCTCGAAGATGCAACTTATATTTGGGAAGTAGGATGGCAGTTTAATAATGTTCGGGGAAAGTATCAGCTCTTTACATGCAAATTTGAGAAATTATAGAATATTGAATAACTAAAAACCCATATGGTGTAAGTCAAAATTGCCATAATGCTTTAGCATGCGCCTACCTAAACCTGATTTCATGCAATCCTACTACTTGATCAACACTCTACAACCTAACAAGGACAAAAAGATAGTAGTACCTTCGTCATTCCATCTTTTACACGTGGGAATGAATTGAAAAGTTTCATACTTACCCGCAACCTAGTTTGGGAAGCCCTTGACATGCTGGTCATGCATATTCCTACAAGAAAGGAGATGTTAATTCTCAAAATCGTGTTTTTCACGATTGTCACTCAAAATCGCGTTTTTCACGATTTTCATTCAAAATCGCGTTTTTCATGATTTTCATTCAGAATCATGTTTTTCACGATTCTCAGCCAAATCGCGTTTTTCACGATTCTCAACCAAAATTGCATTTTTTACGATTTTCAATCAAAATCGCATTTTTGGGAATTGCTAAGAATCGTGATTTTTATCAGTGCTCAGCATCGCGATTTTCATGATCCTTCAAAATTGTGATTTTCATAAGAGCTCAGCATCGCGATTTTCAGAACCCCAAAAATCGTGATTTTCATTCAAAATTGTGATTTCCAAGGTTTTCCAATATCGCAATTTTCACACAAAATCGTGATTTTTCCAAAAGGTCCTGTTTCCTTGTTTTGACCCCCAAGAGCTTGATTTGACATAACTTTTTCATCAAAAGTCCATTTTTTGAGCTCTATAGCTTGTTGGAAAGCTCGTTTCGAATCGTGCATTGATTTTTAGATAGGATAATTTTAAGTTGACCCTCAGGTGGAACCAGGAACCCAAGGGGACTCCAAAGGATTTTGAACCATACGAAGGGGAAATTTTGGACTTTTAACCAAAGCTTATGAACCTGAGATCTAGTAGACACCTAGGGAAGGATAGACAAAGCATTAGATCTTCTGAGGGAAGTGTCAACCATACAGCTAAGTCTTGGGCACAACAACTAAGTGGTTATCCTTACGCACTTAGCTCTGACACAAGTGACTCAACAATGTCTTTTAGCATGGGGAAACTTGCAGGTGGCTCAGGAACTGCCTATCTACAAACACCTGAAGGTCCCTATAAGACACAGTTTGAATATATTCGGACCAACCGATTAGGTGCTCGCATCTATGAGGACGGCCTAAGGCGATCAGTGGTCCAACTCAAAAGTCCATATCAATCCTTTGGGACTTGAACACCCAGTAGTCAAGTTCGAAGAGGGTTCATACATTGATAAGGAAGGAACCATGTATGTGGTCACCAACCTACCAGATAGGACTGATGAGTTCGGAAATATCACTCTTGAGAATGAGATAGGAGACCTGGAACAAGGAAATGTAGGACAAGGACCCCAGACTCCTAGAGGTAAGTCAGTTCTGACGAGAGTGATCACTCCAGATTGGATCCCTCAAGACAACATAATCATAGAACTATTCTTGAATAGAGAAACAGAGGAAGCCTTTTGCAGATTCAAGCCAGATCAACCTAGCCAATTGGGCATATTCATCATCTACGAATTCAAAGATCCTGAGATACCAGGCAAAGTTGTCTACCTGGATAACACATTGAAGAAAATGTTCTTGGTATAAGAGCATGATAGGCATGCATATACTTGGCAGGGTGAATTGATCTTTCCTCCACCACGGTCTAATATTTCCCATGGCCACCAAGGTGTAGGATCATCACAAGCTCATGAAGCACAATGAGAACGCACAAGAGAGAGACCTGAAGTAAGCTTTGCAAACATTAGGGGTAGAGACCGATCAGGACATGAGGGTGAAAGACCTGAAAGAGAGAGACATCAAGCACATAGGCAACAAAGAGATGAACATGATTTTCCATTGCCTAGACCCCAAGAGCACCCAAGAACCCTTAGACCCACTCAAGTGATCAAGGCAATGCAGAATTATTTTGATGGGACAAGAGATCCTTATGATCATGTGGCTGAGTTCAAACAAAGTGTTAAGCAATGAACAGGTTGAGGATTTGACACCCAGTACGAGGCATTTGGTTTGACTCTTAAGGGCACTACCTTAGCTTGGTTTCAACCATTGAGTAGTCGCAACTATCACGATATGGGTCAACTGCTAGACGAATTCACTGTAGAATTTCCAAGAGTGGTATCAGGCATAACACATCATCTTTGATCCACGGCTTCAAGCAGACACCCCAAGAAATAGTGCGACTAATAGGTAGAAGCTTCAGGCAGTACCTAGAAAGATGCCCTACTCCAGAGTTACCCACACTAGCCAAACAAGTGGCTTTGTTTTTAGATGGCTTACTAAGCACCAAGTTAAGATCATATGTGTACTTGAAAGAGCCTAGAAGCATAGAAGAGTGTGTGCGGACTTGCATTGACATAGAAGACAACTTGGTTGAAGAGTTACGACTATCCAAACTCTATAAAGACTCTGATAGTTCTACTAGTCATACCTCCAGAGCCTCCACTGAGCTGGATGAGATAGCAGAGCAAGTTGCCAAGAAGTTAGGAGTCCAAAATAGATAGATACCAAGGGTCACCTCATTGAATCGATGTTATACTTGCGCAGGTGACCACATGGCTAACATTTGCCCATCGCACAACCAAAACATGAGAGAAAGGAATACTCCATACTGCACTATTGAGAGAAAATACACGAACCACATGGCTCAAGATTGTCCCTATAATAGGCAAGCTATCAAAAAAAATTATCAACAACCTTACCCACAGGGTAGGTATCAGAACCAATAGCCATATTATAGGCCACCACAGCAGCATCAGGCACCATATAGGACACAACCAATCGTGGGAAACCAACCACTAGCTCCTGCCAACGTGATTCCAATCAAGTATGCTGCGGGAAAGGAAAATCTTAATAGAGCATTGGTGCCACTAACCCCATTGATACTAGATAATGACTCTCATGCTCATAGCTCAGACTACTCCCATGAAGGTAGTCCACATGCTTATTACACAGAGTCACCTGAGCATAGCGAGACTTATCCATATCAATATGAGGCACCACCTATGGAACAAAATTGGGAGCCTGAATACTCGAATGTCATGTACACAAATCCCAACCCTAGGCCCCAATTGAGACAAATGAGACCACAAGCCCCTAGAGGACTATGGTTTAGATGCCAAGGTGACCATTTCATTTGTGAATGTCCCCACTCACCAACTCTGGGACAAGGACAGAACATCATAATACAAGCCTTTTGTCTTGAGTGTGGCAAAGAAAATCTTCCGAGAGAATGTCCAAGGAACCCCTCTAGTGCACCCAAGGTTACACCCATTAATGTGGTAGGCTTAGTGGTGGATTCAAGTGCAAGTAGTAGTAATGTGGAACCTATAAAGGCAATTACTAGGGCACAAGCATTGAAACAAGATAAACCAGTAGGGAAATCGGAGTCGAGTGAATCAAGAGAGCCTAGTAAGAGGAAAACAAGAGCATGGAAAGATACCAATCACAAGTGGAATAAAAAGTTATCAGAACTAGAAGAAAGCCTGAAAGAAGAGAAAACAAAAATAGACTACATTGCATCTCAAAGCCCTTCGCATGCCGAAACTCCATCCACTCCACTTCATCCCACCCCACCACCCATTGTAAACAGGTCGCTACCAGGGTCTGTTCTTGCAGATCCGATGCCAGAAGGCTTGGACATGATGTTCAAGGCCTACCAGGCTTGACTTCAAGAAGGGCCAACAACTGCAAACCTAGACAAGAGTTACCCTAGAGTGGATTTAGAGATTGAGCGGATGAAAATATGCATGAAAATGGTAGAACAAGCTCAAGCTATACTCGAGACTAGTCAAAAGTTCAATCAGACAAACTCTGTCAAACTGGATTTGCATTTCCAGGGCTTACTAGAAAGATTAGAGCAGTTGGTAAACAAACCGCAAGTTCCTTTACCTCCACAGGCTCAACCAATTATTGAGAGAGGAAGCTCACCACCAATGGCAGCTTATGTTCCTAATTCTACGAATGTTGGAACAGCTCTTTCAATTCAAAAGTACTCTCAAGAGTTCTTGAGGGAAATACAAGAGGAGAAATGGGCCAAGGAGAAGGGTAATTCCCCTCCTATTCGTGAGATTGATGACCTTCATGATCAATTTCCCCAAGACATTCCATCTATTTATGGAGATGAAGCAGAACAACAAGGAGAAGAAAGATTAGATTTTGAATCTAATACTTTAGAAGAGCTGCCACAATTCACTGGCCCCTGGGAATCTGAATCTCTTCATATCAGAGCTCCCACAATATTGGTAAGACATGAAGACTCAGTGGTTCCAAGGAACACTGATGTGGTGAAG
Organism: Ceratopteris richardii; assembly: GCA_020310875.1. Lineage (NCBI taxonomy): Eukaryota > Viridiplantae > Streptophyta > Polypodiopsida > Polypodiales > Pteridaceae > Ceratopteris > Ceratopteris richardii. The sequence continues at coordinate 41,389,652 of CM035432.1, read as the reverse complement.
AACACTAAGGTTCAGTGTCATCTCACTATAGAAGAGCTGCTCAAAGCAAAACCCGAGCTATGGAACCATGTGAAGGATCAGGTTTCAGAACTTGATTCCAATATGCAAAAAGCAGGCTCTAAACAGAAAGTTCCAAAGATACCCCTAGACAAAATAGGGGACATGTGTGAGGGTGAAGAAGGTAATACTTATCTTCCAACCACGTACCAAGGTTACACAACCAAATAAATCACAGATTCAGGTGTTGGTGTTGCTATTGCAACCACCTCCTTGTGGAAGCAATGGGGCAAACCCACATTAAGACCAACTAGAATGAAGCTTCAAATGACTGATGGTCATTTTAAAAGACCTCTAGGATTGGTAGAAGGGATAACTCTAACCACTTGTGGTGTAGAGTTTGAACACACTTTTGCTATATGTGACTTTGAAAAAAATAATGTCTATGATATGATCCTAGGAAGACCCTTGCTATGACAATTGCAAGTAGTACATGATTGGGGAACCAACTGCTTGTACTTACAACACTTAGGGGTCACCACCAAGGTCAATTTGAAGGATTACATCTTCAGAGATGTACCACCCCTACAATGGAATCCTATCCACAAAGCGAAAGAAGATTCTATCTCTGTGCATTCTGGAAGTTCACCTGATCCATCTTGGTTGCATGAAGATACTCATTTGTGGATGTGAAAGGTTGCTGAGGAAGAGGAAAAATGTTTAAAGGCTAGAGAAGAAGGAACTTCGCCAAGAGATAGACCAGTTAGAGACCCAGCCTACACACCGATGATCTTTCCAGATGAGGAACTTGAGCCTCATGGTTGGGTAGAAATCTTAGCTACCATGGACATTGCAGTCAATGAAGAACAATGGACACCTCATTGTGATGAGGAGGGTTATGATATTTCAATGTTCATGTGTCAGCCCTTGCTAGAAGAATGTGACCCTAGTGATGTCATAGAAGAAGAAGAGAATGACGATGATCTAGAGTCCATTGTGATGGATAGTTGCTTTAACTCAGAGAAGCACTATTTAGAAGATGTAGGAGTGTTTAACCAGAAAGAAGAAGAACCTCTCACAAGCATAAAAACCATAAATTCAAAGGATGGAAGTGAGAGGGATGTAAGAGAGATGTAAATTCAAAGGATGGAAGAGAGATATACCTACATAGGAGATGACTTAAGTGCAAAAGAAGAAATGGAGCTCATAGTTCTATTAAGGAAATATAGGAACATGTTTGCATGGCACTATAGAGACTTGAAGGGGTAGATCGAAGAATATGCTCTCATATGATCCCCATGACTGCCGATGTCAAGCCAACCAAACAGAAGCCCTACACCTATAATGACACTTATGCAGCTAAAATAAAAGAAGAAATGGACAGGCTGATTGAAGCTGGATTTATCTATGAGATTGAGCATACTGAATGGGTGTCCCCCATTGTAGTAGTGCCCAAGAAGAATGGAAAATTGCGAGTATGTATTAACCTTAAAAAAGTTAATGCCGCTATGATCAAAGATAGTTATCCACTTCCAATCCCTGAACATTTATTGGAGCATGTTGCAGGCAAGGAAGTTTATAGCTTCCTTGATGGATTTTCAGGTTACAACCAAGTAGCCATTGCCTTAGAAGATCAACACAAAACGGCTTTTGCCACCGAGTGGGGAATCTTTGCATTTCGTGTGATGCCATTTGGGCTCACAAATGCACCTGCAACATTCCAAAGGCTCATGTGTCATGTCTTCAAAGAGTTCTTGCGAAAGAGCTTAGAAGTATATGTGGATGATTTATGTGCCCATTCCCAAGAAAGAAGATACCACATCCCTAAACTTAGACAGATCTTCAACAAGTGTAGAGAATATCGAGTGTGTCTGAACCCAGAGAAGTGTGTATTCATGGTACGACAAGGTAAAATCTTAGGTCATATTGTTTCGAAGAATGGAGTATCCATAGACGAAGACAAGGTTAGAGCCATAGCAGAGCTGCCAAGGCCAAGGAATGTTAAAGAGGTACAAGCTTTTATGGGCCATTGTGGATATTACCGTAGGTTTATCCACATGTATGCGATCATAGCTAAACCTCTTTACGGTTTGTTGACAAATTTTGAGTGGAATGACGAATGTGAAAATTCCTTCAATGAGTTGAAGAAACATTTGTGCACAACACTAATATTGACCACTCTGGATTGGAATAAACCATTTCATGTCCATGTGGATGCATCCAATCACGCCATAGGATGTGTGCTCGCACAACCCACATGTGAAGGAAATCTAGACTTACCTATAGCTTACACTAGCAGACAACTCACTACAGTTGAGCGAAATTATACAACAACATAGAGAGAAGGTTTAGGCATGGTATATGCCATGAAGAAGTTTAAGCACTATCTATTGGCCAATAAGTTCAAGTTTTTCACTGATCATCAAGCTTTGCTTTGTTATATTTGGTCAATAAACCTTGCAATACCGGATGCTTAGTAAGATGGTTCCTCTTACTAATGGAATATGACTTTGAAGTTGTTGTTAGGAAAGGTAGAACCCACCTCAGGGCAGACCATCTTTCTCGCATCACTTCAGGAGAGTCACCGCAAGGAGTGTCTGATGAACTACCTGATGCTTATCTGTTTAATGTAGAAGTTGTTCCTAAATGGGCAAATAAATTAGTACAAGTTCTAACCTTCGGACCCGCAAATAAGAATGTGAAAACATCACAAGAAGAAATTGTAAAATCACAAAGATATCACATATTGGTAGGAAGCATGTACAAACAAGATAGTGAGGGTGTATTAGCTTGTTGTGTTGAGGACGATGAACATAGTAGTTGGTTGCAACAAGCTCATGAGGGATTGCTAGGAAATCACTATTCTAGACAATGAACATTGCAGAATCTAAAATGTTTAGGAGTGTATTGGCCTAGCATGGACAAAGAAATACATGACTGGATTAAGAACTGTCCAGTGTGCCAGGAGAAACCCTAAGTGGAGCATGCTACCCTTTATCACGTGTCATTAATTTTGGATTGGAGTGCTCCATTGGTAGAATTTATGAGATCAAGAACATTACCCAAAGAGGCTAGCCTAGCAAGAAGACGAAGCATGGAGCAAGAGGCTCAGGACCATGCCTTAGTTGGAGACAACTTATATCGAAGAGGCAAGGATGGTTATCTAAGGTTGTGCGTTCACAAATCAGACTATTTGAAAGTCTTAGAAACTGCACACAGTGGTGTTGCAGGTGGACACTTCGGTCCTGATTGAGTTATCAAGACTATCCTATTTTCAGGACTTTGGTGGCCCACCCTTCATATGGATGCACATACCTATGTGAAGAAATGCGACACATGTCAACGTGCACAATATCCAGTTAGAAAAAATGAGATGCCTTTGCGGCCAATGATGGGAGGTCGTGCATTTTTGAAGTGGGGTGTAGACTTTGTAGGTCCTATTAACTCCCCGGCTAGAAACTCCCATGCAGAGTACATTATTGTAGCCACAAATTACCTTACCAAGTGGGTAGAAGTAAAAGCCACAACAAAGAATGATGCTCAAACAACAACTAAGTTCTTATTTGAGAATGTGTTCACGAGATATCGACTACCAATAGAATTAGTGAACGATAGAGGCACACACTTCTTGAATGAAGTCATTGAAAAACTTCTCCAAGAATTCTTGGTGATACATAAGAAGTCTGCCCCCTATCATCCACAAGCTAATGGACAAGCTGAGAGCACAAACAAGATCTTATGTAATGTCTTACCGAAGCTTGTAAATAACAAACACTCCGATTGGGACAAACAACTTCATCATGCTGTTTGGGCTTATCGCGTTTCCTATAAAACGGTACTCAATGCCACCCCATTTCAGATGTTCTTCGGTAGAATGCTGTGCTACCATTAGATTTTTTAATCCTAGCTTGAAAGGTAGCACAAGAGCATGAATGGAATGGACACGAGTTGTCCTCTAGGATCTTTGATCTAGAACGCTTAGGTGAGACGAGGCTACGAGCGGCAGCAGACATCTATGTTGCAAAGAAAAGACAAAAGGCATAGTTTGATGCACATATCAAAGATAAAGGATTGAAAGAAGGAGATCTAGTGCTGGTTTATACACTAAAGCAACATGTCGACAAATTGGAGAAACGAGGATATGGACCCATGATCATTAATAGAATCTCCACGAGTGGTGCGGTTCAATTGGGCAGGCTAGAAGGTGATATCTTGCCAAACTATATTAGTGGATGCCGAGTCAAGCTATATCAAGAATCTCTTATAGAGGATATGCTAACAAGACTCAATACTGCTAAGAAGCGAAAAGAAGAAGAGTTGAGGGTCAGAGAAGAAGCACAAGCAGAAGCCAAAGAGCGTATTAGGTGAAATAAGTTAAGGCGATTAGGCCTAGATGTCAACTCAAAAACCCCAAAATATCACATGGATATGTGCCAAAAATCAGGCATAATTACTTCTCAAAGCATTGACCGACGTCCCTTTGTGACCATAGAGATAGGACAAGGAAAGAGTGCAAGAACTGTGAAAGCATTGATTGACTTAGGTGCAGCAACTAGTGCAATTAAACTTTCCTACTGCCAAGACTTGCAGTTGAACACCAATCCCATAGAAGCTTATCTCATAGGATTGGGAGGTGTGGAAATCCCTTGTTTAGGCGAGGTGGAATTTCCCATCTACCTTCAAGATGTTCCAATGAAAGTCAAAATGCTAGTGTGTCAAGATGAGGACCTTATAGAACCACTTGTCTTCGATCAAGATTGGATTTATGACCATGCAGTCAACTTGAACCTAAGAAGTCAAATTCTTCAAGTTTGGGTATAGAAACAATGTACTACATTAGAACTAGAGAATTGCATGCTCACAAATCCAAATGCCACACATTCTCTTAGTTCTTCTCAGACTAATTTTTGCAAAAAAGATTGTGGCCATAGCTCCATGTTCCAGAATATCTCAATCATGGAAGAACAGGCTCAAAGGCAAGTGGCATCCTCCTCTTGTGCCAAGACTAAGGTGGTCATAACACCTCAACCAAAAAGGCAACAAAAATAGTGCATGACAACTGCTATGTCAAATCGAAGGACACCATTTAACAAGGAAGATGTTCAGGGCATGATGCAGATATGGGTACGAAAAGTAGAGCAACCACCAGCCTTGCCACAACAATCCCCATCTGGGCAGGCCAACCATGCCAAAACAAGTACCAAGCAACTAGGGCAGTTTCAACCATAAGGTATCCAACAAGTTTGGGTGCCTAAGAAATTAGTTGCAACTCAACAAGGACAATTACAAATATGGGTACCCAAGAAGCTCTTACATACACAACAACCTATGCTCTCCCACATGAGGAAAGTCTCAACAAAGAAGCCAAGCGGCGAGGCAAGGGTCAGAACCCAACACCAAAACCAAAAGTAGACCAACTCACCTCTTCAACAAGAGTTAGAAGACCAGTAACAATGATATGGGTATGGAAGCCAAAAGCACCGGTAGGCCCCACATAACCAAAGAGCCAACCACGAAGGATCAGACCCTCAAGGAACCATCCAAACATGAAGCAGCCAAAGAAGATTACTAAACAGTCAAAGACCATTCTCAAATGGATCCCTATGAGGAGGACGGATCAGTTGTCATCTCGAGATCCAATGGATACCTCCAACAAAGATGGCATCAACGTACACAATTAACATCGAAAGCCTCGACGAGCAACAACCATGTGCTCCTTGCATGACCATGTCTTTTGCACCATTCATGTCATGCATTTCCACAATATGCATTAATATAGGGCCACATTACATGGCCATGCATAGACAGAATTGAGAGTCCCATGCTCAAGAGCACAATGACACATGTAAACTATTTTTTGATACTAACCTTTGTCTTCTTGTTTTGTGACATTGTTCCTCTTTAAAAAAAAAAGGGGGAAGAAAAGAAAAGCGAGAGAAAGAACTTGTTCCCAGGTTTGGCTCATGGAACATGAATGAGTCATGCTTAGTTGAAAAATGGAACTGTTCATTCTTGGGCATTTATCAATTTGGATAGAAGTGTGTCTCGACGAGCAGATGATATTATTGCTGCCTTATTTGGTAGATGTCAAGCACTTGGCATGAACAAGGCATCCACAACTATTGTTTCCCCTTACCATGGTAGGAGGGAAGAGCTTGAAGGTCCACAACTTGAGAGATGCTTAACGGCTATATGTACGACAACATCCAAGGAGATATCTACAAGATGTAGTTCTAGTACCCTGGAAATCCTTGTATGTATGCTAGATGAGACGACTCCTGCTGATAGTGAGCTAAAGAGAACATGTGAAACTAAGTTTGGTGTCGTTACCCAATGTTGTTTGTCAAGGAATGTAAAGAAATTCAATTCTCAGTATTGGCAAATGTTGCTTTGCAAAGAGGAGACAGGACCTGACACTCAAAAAATTTCATCGGTGGACCATCAACACGGACATTCATCGACAATGTTCCATCACAAATGCCGGGTGTACAACACAAAGAGATAAACATCGATCAACCATGCACCATGGTAAGTATCTTTACTCTATCAACACCATAACCATGATAGACTAGGAAACCTCTTCATCGACATATCCTTGAGCACTTAGCTCAAGACCCCAATTTTTGCACCATACTCCTTCCAATGCATTTTCCAAGTAAGCATGCATAGGGCTACATTACAAGGCCGTGCACAAGGCCCCTATTTTCCTCAACCCATGCACAAACACATTTACCCATTATTCATTATGAGTTATGAGTACTTGGCATGACTACTATGAACATCAACTTTGGAAGATCTAGAGGACATCAACGGAGACTCACAATGACATAGTCATGCTGGAATCCAAGGAAGAAGCACATACCAAGGGACTACAACTTGCAAAGGCTCGCAATGATAGATGAAGAACCGGACAACCAACCCTGCCACATTTGGAAGCTAGACGACTTTTGCTCATACAGAAGGGTCACTCCCTCTCAAAGCACTACTTGGAACAACCACTACCACAAGGGTCTGTCAGGGACGACAAACTCGAGAGGGGGGGGAGTGTTGGAACTCAAGTTCAAGCACAAGCATGGAAGCACATCACAAAGGTGGACACACACAAGAAGAAGGAGGAAGTAGGGAGCTCCAAGAAGTACATGTCAAATTTTCAGAAGAATCCCCTACAAAAATAGTGATTTTCATCACTAGAAACCATTGTAAATACCATTTCACATTTTTACAACTCCATTTTTTTCAAGCCGAGGAGTCCTTGAGCTTGAGGAGTATTAGAATTATCATCGTACCAATTTTCATAATTTTTAGAGTTAGTTTGAGCCCTCAAATAAGCCCTAAAATCTAATTTTTAACTAGGCCGGACATTAGGTCTGGACAGGGCCAAAACTAGTCAAAAACTATAAAAAGAGCTAGAGAGCTCATTTTTGGGGTTAGCTTGTTAGAGAATAGAGCTTTTGTAAGAGAGTTCCTTTGCAATAGAAAGCTTTCCATTGTTCCTCTCTTTGATCTTACCTTGTGCGCATGTGTGTGTATGTGTGTGCATGTTTGTGTGCCTTCACTCACACACTTGTGCCTTCACTTGTGCGTGGTCTTTATACCGGTCCTCACGTCTCTGTGGATTGACAAGTAAAGGAGGTGGTGCTTACGCTTGAGCTACAATACACAATACTGAATGCATTACTAGAGAATGTACAAAGATAAGTAGCCCATTAGGGTAATAGGTGTATATATAAGCCGGGAAAAAAAAACCTCCTAAAGAGGGAAAAACGTGCCCTAGTGGTCCTAATGTGTTCACACACATCACAACCTAAATATATTAACACATTATGTGTGTTGTAGATCAAGACTTCCTAGCTAGTCATAAGGGCAAAGGTAAATGGAGCTCTTCTACTAGTAAGCAGAAATTTGCTAATTCTGCACAATCAAAGAAGGATGACAAAGCAAAAGTTACAAATAGTCGAGGGTGCTCAAACTCATTGAGCTACCCATACTTCACTCCACTCCGTGGACCTCCCATTGTAGCATACATGGTATCGAACATTTTCCATTGGATCCCTCGTTTGAATAACATGTCTGATGTATCCACAAAGATGTATATGAGAATTTTCAAGCTCATGACTATCATTTTTAAAACAGTTTGCAATGTCAAGCAAACACCTTCTATGAACATTTTATATGCTTGGCACGTGTGCATCAAGTACTTAAACACATGTTACAACAAACCTTTGAATATATCTTCTCCATGAGCTTCTAGGAATATCACTTAGAGATATTCCTTGCATGCCCCATCCACTTGTTACACTGTTTTGTGGTAGAACAAGCCCTACATGCGGAACAATTATGTATGCCCATTGGATTGGGATTGCTTAATGACTAGCTTAGCATGAGGACTTAGACTCAAGGAGCATGAATTGGCTGCTCATGTAGTCTAGTATTACACAAAACACCACCCACAACAAGGGTCTATCAGGGATGATAGACACAAGAGAGGGGGGTGTTAGCAGTCAAGGTGGATTAACATGTCAAGGAAACATGAGGCAAGGAAGCCAAAGACAAGAATCATAGAGAGAAGGCCAAGCAGACAAGGAATTCAATGAAGATCTGGCGAGTAGGCCAATTATTTTTCCCAGATCATGCATACAACAAACAATGATTGCAATCACTACACTTTATTGTAAATTCCATTTTTGGCATAATAGACTCCATTTTGTTCAAGCTGAGTTAGTCTTCGAGCTTGAGGAGTAGAACCACCTATGTATCAAATCTCATAATTTTTTAGCCCATTTGAGCCTTCAAATGAGCTAGGTAACCTAGTTTTTAACTAGGCTAGACACTTGGTTTGAACAAGGCCAAAGCTAGTCAAAAACTATAAAAAGGGCTAGATTATTCATTTTTTAGGGTACCTAGTTGGATAATGAACCTATTATTGAGCATTGTATACTTTATTTGAGTTTGATAATAGAAGATTCCATTGTTCTCTTTGAATTAGATGCATAATTACCTTGCTCTTTGTATGATGAATTTCTCTTGATCCTCTAATATCACTCCCTTGCATAGTGGCATACCTTCCACATATGAAGCATCCTTCTCAGTTTTTGTCTCGAGTGTGATTTCACCTTTCTCCTATTCATCTAAACTTGCCTCTTCCTCTTTATTAAGAAAACTTGCTCCCTTGGTCTTGACTAGAGTCTCTATTTGATCCTCTTCCTTGCCTTCCTATATTGCTGCCTTGGTTTCTTCCTCTACCTACATTAAATGCTTGGGCTTCATCACCCTTTGACTTTGAGCCTCCAATGTTCATATCCTTATTGATCACTAGAGCTAATAATTTCTCAAACTCTAGAAGAACATATTTGGCATATACATAAGTGGTAAGAGCCTTCAACTTCTCATCATCCCTAAGTCCATTCAATGTATATGCAACTAGGCCATCATCATCTATGTGAAAACCTAAGGATCCCAATGCATCACTCAATTCCTAGATCTTTATAATATGATCATTGATGTTTCTACTTGGTGTCTTGCTCAAATTTTTGAGCTTATTCTTCAATTGAATCTTCCTAGATTTTCTTGAAGTATAGTATAGTCTCTTTAGGGTTTCCCACACTTCCGTTGAAAAGTCTAGATCTTGAATATGCTCTATCATTGCATTATTAATATGTTGAGATGGGATGAAGCTAACCCTCTTATCTCTCTCATTCCAATCTTTGAAGATCATTGATTGATTAGGAATTGGATTTTCTCCTAATTTAGGCCTATCATTTGTTCCGCTGACAAGTCCCCATTAGCCCTTGCCCATGAGAAAGATAGACATTCTAAATTTCCATGGTGTTCTTATCTAAATTTTCAATCTATGTGCTATATATTGACATGATGTACTCTAATTTAGTCTTGCAACAACACCAAAATTTGGTGTAGCTCAAGCGTAAGCACCACCTACTTTACTTGTCAATCCGCGGAGACGTGAGGACCGGTATGAAGACATTAGGGCGAAAAACGGCCAAAAAAGGGCCGTGTAAGGATTTCAATTAGTTGTGCTTAATCTAGATTAAAGTTGTCAACTCATTTTAAAAAAATCCGTGTAAGCGCATTTAAAACGTATCTTGTGCAAATTTTGAAGAGAGAGAAACTCGTGTGATAATCATGAAAAGTATGTGTGATATCTTATGCCTCAAAGTTTGTGCTCATCGGGCGTTCATGAAAATTTGAATTTTCCTCTTGTTCACGGACCTATATAATGTGTGCTTATGCCGTTTTGCACTTTTTTTACTCTACTTTCGATAGCAGGCTTGTTTCTCTCTTTCATGTCATTTTAGACACTTTCACGTCACTCTTCGTAGTAGACCATGGAGAACCTCAACCCAAACACTCTCACTCACCTTTCAACAAGCCAAAATCATTGTGATAAGTTCCATATCAACATTGCAGTTAGTCATGAGTATGCAACGACAAGAAAGGTATGCCGAAGGGCTCTTCAACATTCTAAAGTGGTTGGATTGCACAAAGAAGGCAAAAAACATATCGACATATGGGCAGATGGATTTGTTTATCCAATTGATCCACAAACTGGAAGATCCACAAACTGGAAGGTATACCCCTTTTCATAATCTTCATGATCTAATTAGACTTTTAGGAGAAACATGGGCATCCCTTCTTATGTAAAAGAAATATCGCAGGCAGTGGAAGCTACATTTCAGGATGGCGACTGACTTGCGTACACTGCTCCTACCACTTTTTTTCGGAGCCGTTATGTGGAGAGCTACACAAGCGACTGTTCTATTTCATAACACTGGAACTGTCACGAGCAGGGACTCCATCAATCAGGTAATCACACTTCCTCTGCTTCGTCCACTCCCGTGATGATGATAACGGCATCCGTTGAAGTAGTGCCCATCTATCTATGTATGTGCAGGAGCACTATGGCACCGTGCAGGAAGTGACCAATGTCGTCTACAAGGGTAGCACTGCAATCAAGTGCACACAAGTCTACGTTCACAGGGCTATCGTTCACCTTTTCATTAAAAAATGTGAATCTCTACTTTCATAAATGGGATTTCTTGGTGGTGATGTTCATCTAAGAAAAGATCCAAAGCTTCTACAAAATATAGGTAATGTACAAAAGAGCTTGGACATTGGATAGCTTGGACTCAGAGGAGAGCTATCCAAAAGTACTGATTCATCCAGATTTTCAATCTAGGAAAATAACTGTCACAACAAATTGGAAATTTAGAAATGTAAGGGAGCTCCTAGAATACCTTAATGAGGCATCATCATAGTTCATATTCTCAATTGATGATGCAATAGTTAACATTGGATCAGAGAAAACATTATTTTGCATAACTTGCCTGCCACCCAGGGTGATCAAGTTCCAACCCTTTAGATTGTAACAAGTCTCCTTCTTTAAGAAGATTTTTTTTCAAACTTCCATTGATTTTTCTTTGCAAGATGGTGACTAAGAATGTGACTGATTACATCACTTCAATTATGTCTTTTTATGGACTATATTCATCTTGGCATTTTTTTGTTTATTTTCAAGATTGTGAGGAGGTTTCAATGGTGCAATGATTATACAGGAACTTGCATATGACAAAATGGATGGTATGACAAAATGGAAAAGATTGGATGACACGACCAATACAAGCGATATGGACCATCTGAAATTATCTGATTGCCCATATCGCTTGCATCGGTCGTGTCATAAAAACTTCTCTATCCGCTTCCCATTTAACTTTTCTGTAGGATGGTGACTAAGAATGTGACTGATTACATCACTTCAATTATGTCTTTTTATGGACTACATTCATATTGGCATTTTTTTGTTTAATTTCAAGATTCTAATGAGGTTTCTATTGTGCAATGATTATAAAGGAACTTGCATGAGTAAATTCTAGGTGATTCAAGATTATAAACCAAGAAATTCTTACATAATATATCTCCCCTTTTAGAACCTTTTTCCATACTTCCATTGATTTTGCTTTTGCAGGATTGTAAGTAAGAATGTGACTCATTACATCACTTCAATTATGGCTTTTTATGGACTATACTCATATTGGCATTTTTTTATATTTCAACATTTTGATGAGGTTTCAATGGTGCAATGATTATACAGGAACTTGCATATGACAAAATGGATGGTATGACAAAATGGATGGTATGAAAAAATGGAAAAGATTGGATGACATGACCGATACAAGCGATATGAGCCATCCAAAATTCTCCGATTACCCATATCGCTTGCATCGGTCGTGTCATAAAAACTTCTCTATCCTCTTCACATTTAACTTTTCAACATGAATAAAGCAAAAAGCACCCAAAATAGACATTTTGATGATAGAAACAATTCAATTTCTCTGGAACCATGCAATGAAGTCACTTTTACTTAGTTCTCAAGAGGATCAATTCAACATTACATTACTCAAGGCATATAAATATAGTTACAATGACCATCTTCCAGATGAAGACTGGCATAATTACATACAATTTGTACATCAATAAATCTTCCAACATATGTTGGTTACACATTAGATTACAATCTTACATTCCAGAAATATAAGGGCATATTGCATGTTCCATAATGGCATTTATTGCTCTCTCCTTGATCAAGATGGCCCAAGCATATGGATAGTCTGACAAGTTCAACTCAGGGTTGTAAAAATTGCTTTCCAAGAACCTTACTGCATTTGCAATCACTCTCCAGTCACACGAGGTGTTGTATTTCTGTAATGGCACATGTATTTGAATGTATCCAAACCTTTTTTCTTCTTTCAATGAAGGAATTCCTAGAATGTTTTGATCAATATGCATTTTGAGGAGCTTAGCAGCACTGCAAGGTAAACTTAAATTTAGAATGGATGGCAAGGCTTTAAAATAGAACACAACAAAACGTATGGCGAGGCTTACACTTTGGAGTTTCCATGTTGTGATTGGAGAGAATTCCTTGCTGTCTTCTTTGTCCTAGCCATAACCTACAAAAAAAAAGATTATTATCATCAGATAAATAGGACTTTTATTAGAGAAAAACAAATCATGGATCAGTAAGGATTAATATTAGGACATGGATCAATTACACAAAAAAAGATTACATCCTTCATATTTGCAATGTCTTGTACCCCTTTGGGCAATAAATATGTGTATCTATGTACATTTCATGAGTAATAAGCTTTGAAAAGAAATATATTTAATAGAAATAACTCAAAACACAAGCAGAAACAAAGCATGAGACACGACCAATCCAAGCGATTAGGGTCATCAAAGAATATCGGATGGGTCTAATCGCTTGCATTGGTCCTAGTTGCTTGAATTGGTCATGTCCAAAGGAGGTCATCTTGAAGCTTAGATTGCATGTGAACTTTTGTATCTTATTATTGGTTAAGAATTTTAAGAAAATAATGCAACCATTGCGTCCGGAACGTGCCAAAACCCTAAGATTGACTGTCTATTTGCATGATTTTGATACCCGGAGGTCTTGATAAGCCTTTTTGTATTGATTTCCAGACACGACCGATGCAAGCGATTAGGCCCATCCAACATTTTCAGATGAGCCTAATCGCTTGCATTGGTCGTGTCCTACATTGATGCACAAATAGGCTCATCAAGACCTCTCAATATCAGAATCATGCAAATAGACAGCCAATCTTAGGGTTTTGGAACGTTTCGGATGCAATGGTATCATTAGTTTCTTGAAATTCTGAGCCAATAGTAAGATAGGGAAATTCATGACCAATGCAAGCGAAATAAGCCAACTTGCACAAAAAAGAGTTTAAAAGCTTGGAACAAATTTTAAACGCAGAAAAACTAATTAAAAAAGCTTTCACAAAGCACTCAAGAAACATGACCGATACAAGCGATTAGGGTCATCGGGAAATCCTCGAATGTCCTTAATCGCTTGTATCGGTCGTGTTGTAAAATAATTGATCATGATGACCCTAAACCCTCACACAAAATGTGGTCTATGGAAAGTTTTGAAAAGCATGTAAAAACGCGAAGACAACGGCAAGTTGATGGTAGCAAGGAGTTTCACAAAAAATGAAAAAAGTGAATAGAAGAGCTTAAATAGGTCTCTGGGATGATTTGACCGTTGGTGACACGTGGCAATGTGTGATTGGTCCATGTCATCTAGCCGTTGCAAATCCCAACGTTACAATGCCACGTGGCATCATTTGAGTGGGCCACATCATTTAGCCGTTGTGATTCCCAACGTCTTTTGCCACGTGGCACTCACTTATTGGTCCACGTCATGTGACCGTTACCCGGTCCTTCTCGACTATAAAAACGGGTCCCGTTCACCATTTCACATTTTCAACCTTCATAGAATTTCTCTCTTCATCACCCATGCATACTTGTGCTACATACCCGATACGACTCATACAAGCGATTACACGCGTTTGACCTACCTTTGACTAGCTTATTTCGCTTGCATCGGTCATGAACTTCCCTATCTTACTATTGGCTCGGAATCAAGAACCTAATGCTACCATTGCATCCGGAGGAACATGCCAAAACCCTAAGATTGACTGTCTATTTGTATGATTCTGATATGGAAAGGTCTTGATGAGCCTATTTGTGCATGAATCTAGGACATGACCAATGCAAGCGATTAGGCTCATCTGGAAATGTTGGATGGGCCTAATCGCTTGCATCGGTCGTGTCTGGAAATCAATACAAGAAGGCTTATCAAGACCTCTGGGTATCAAAATCATGCAAATTCTAATATGGAAAGGTCTTGATGAGCCTATTTATGCATGAATCTAGGACATGACCAATGCAAGCGATTAGGCTCATCTGGAAATGTTGGATGGGCCTAATCGCTTGCATCGGTCGTGTCTGGAAATCAATACAAAAAGGCTTATCAAGACCTCTGGGTATCGAAATCATGCAAATAGACAGTCAATCTTAGGGTTTTGACACGTTCCGGACGCAATGGTAGCATTATCTTCTCCAAATTCTTAACCAATAATAAGATACAAAAGTTCACATGCAATCTAAGCTTCAAGATGACCTCCTTTGGAGACAACCAATTCAAGCCATTAGGACCATCCAAGCTTCCTTGATGGGCCTAGTCACTTGAATTGGTTGTGTCCAATCAAGTATAATATTTATAGCTCTATGAATGAATGTTCCATATAGAATAACTAAATGTGTTTATAAATATTATTTTCACCATTAATTATATGTTTCTATAAAGTTAAGGATGATAAATCAAACATGACTGATGCAAGCGATTATGCCCATCGGATATTCTCTGATGACCCTAATCGCTTGGATCGGTCGTATCTCATGCTTTGTTTCTTCTTCTGTTTCCAGTTATTTCTATGACTTTAAAAGACCTTTTACTTTTTCTAACCTAGATTTTCAATTTTTTCCACAGATATCTATATTGGATGAAGACAACTACATTGGGAGGGGGAAGGGAACAAGGAAAACCATAGAGAAGAAAGGAAAGACAAAGATGGATATTCATTCAGTGATCCACTATCTTCCAAAACTCAATCCAAAATTATTTTGTGTTATTCATTAGCAGTATAGTGAAGAGGAAGATTTTTCACTATTCTCCTTGAGGACTCTTTCAAGATACATGGGTTTTACTTCAATACCCTTTAATGCATACAGAGTTTTTCTACTTGAAAGAACAGGTGCATTAAGAATTTTTGGATATGCCCCAGGATTCAATGCTTCAAGGGCTGGCTACTTCCTTTGTTACTCAAGCTATGCAATGGTTGTAGGGGTCATATGTTCAAAGTATTATTGTCTACAGGAGAAAAGAGTACCTCAGATATAGAGGAGATTTTCTAGAGACAAGTTCATTCAAAAGGCTCAAGAAGGATTAAATATATTTCTATTCAAAGCTTATTACTCATGAAATGTACATAGATACATTGTAATATATTTATATGCCTTGAGTAATGTAATGTTGAATTGATCCTCTTGAGAGCTAAGCAAAAGTGACTTCATTGCATGGTTCAAGCAAAATTGAATTGTTCCTATCATCAAAATGTCTATTTTGTGTGGTTTTTGCTTTATTCTTGTTGAAAAGTTAAATGTGAAGAGGATAGAGAAGTTTCTATGACACGATCGATGCAAGCGGTAGGGGCAATCGGAGAATTTCGGATGGCTCATATCTCTTGTATCGGTCGTGTCATCCAGTCTTTTCCATTTTTTCATACCATCCATTTTTTCATATGCAAGTTCCTGT
The DNA here is from genome assembly GCA_020310875.1 of Ceratopteris richardii. NCBI lineage: Eukaryota > Viridiplantae > Streptophyta > Polypodiopsida > Polypodiales > Pteridaceae > Ceratopteris > Ceratopteris richardii. The sequence goes on along the minus strand of CM035432.1, from coordinate 41,373,466 downwards.
ATAATCATTGCACCATTGAGACCTCATCAAAATGTTGAAATTAAACAAAAAAATTGCCAATCAGAATATAGTCCATAAAAAGCCATAATTGAAGTGATGTAATGTGTCACATTCTTAGTTACCATCCTGCAAAAGAAAATCAATGGAAGTATGGAAAAAGGTTCTAAAAGGGGAGATATATTATGTAAGAATTTCTTGGTTTATATTCTTGAATCACCTAGAATTTACTCATGCAAGTTCCTTTATAATCATTGCACAATAGAAACCTCATCAATCTTGAAATTAAACAAAAAATGCCAATATGAATCTAGTCCATAAAAAGACATAATTGAAGTGATGTAATCATTCACATTCTTAGTCACCATCCTGCAGAAAAGTTAAATGTGAGGAGGATAGAGAAGTTTTTATGACACGACCGATGCAAGCGATATGGGCAATCGGAGAATTTTGGATGGCCAATATCGCTTGTATCGGTCGTGTCATCCAATCTTTTCCATTTTGTCATATGCAAATTCCTGTATAATCATTGCACCATTGAAACCTCCTCAGAATCTTGAAATTAAACAAAAAAAATGCCAATATGAATATAGTCCATAAAAGACATAATTGAAGTGATGTAATCAGTCACATTCTTAGTCACCATTCTGCAAAGAAAAATCAATGGAAGTTTGAAAAAAAGCTTCTTAAAGAAGGAGACTTGTTACAATCTAAAGGGTTGCAACTTGATGCAAGATAATGTTTTTTCTCTAATCTAATGTTAACTATTGCATCATCAATTGAGAATTTGAATTGTGATGATGCCTCATCAAGGTATTCTAGAGCTCCCTTACAATTTTGAATTTCCAATTTGCAGTGACAATTATCTTTCTAGATTGAAAATCTGGATGAATCAATACTTCTGGACAGCTCTCCTCTGAGTCCAAGGCTATCCAAAGTCCAAGCTTTCTTTTCCACCTTTTGTTGAATGATCAGAAGCATCCCAATCTAATGAAGAGATGCAAGGACTAGGCAAATGTATAAGATTTCCATAAGAGCTCCTCCCTAATGGCAATTGATAATATGCAAAATGGACAAATAACTTTGTGCTATTGAAAACTTGAGCGGATTTGTCTGCATACATAAGCTCTGCATATTCCTTACGAAGAACTCTGAATGTTCATGTTAAACATTCAAGAGGTTGCCACTCTAAAATATTGGAAGGAAAAATATCTGCAATACAAAAACATATATGTTTTTATACAAAACCAACTGAAATGATAGACGATCATTGTAAAACTTCACTTACAGTACAAAGGGAATTGCATATGCTTTTCCAGAACAAGATCCTTAGCGTTGTACACATGTTGTACTCTTGCAAACCAACCGCATCTCTTCAATTTGAAACTAAGAATAAGTCCCCTGCAACGGTCCTTGTGTCGTCTCTTTTAGCATGCTTGACTTTATGGGCACCTCTATAGCTAGGAAGCATAGTTACTCATTCATTTAACTTCACAGAAAGAGGTTTCCATAAAGAATCCTCTCTTCTGTTGTAAACCTCACATGAGGTTACACGATTGGAAGGACGACAAGAAGAAGAAGCCATTAGAATCGAGAAGAAGAAGAATGCTCAAAGCGAGAAACCGACATTCACAAACTTTGCCAACATTTATAGATAAAAGGGCTTTGTACACGTGGAAACTTTTGATTTGATGTAAACCCTGTCGCCGAATGACCATGGAATTTCGTGAACCCAAAAATATTTCGTATCTTCAAAAATCATTTCCTTCTTGGAACTTTAAAGATATGCATTGTGTGATGTGCAAAAATATCTTTTTTTGCATCAAACCAAGAAATTGTACACTGAATACAAGAATCTTCATCACTTTCGCGGCGCTTTTAGATCATATTCTCTTAAAAAAAGAATTTCTTCATACGGTTAAAGGAGACAACAATGTTATATTCTTGTACACGTGGAAAGACTCTATTTGTCAATTTCCTTAATCTCTCATTAGCAAACAGCCCCTTTTCGGCCGTTTTTCGCCCTAATGCCTTCATGTGAGCTCAATTTATGATTAACCTCCTTTGGAGTACCTGCAATCCTGCAATCTTGCATCTTGAACTTTGTCAACGAGCCTTTAATGTATTTCCTTTGAGTAAGGAATAGACCATGATCTCTATATACTACTTCCAATCCTAGGAAGTATGTGAATGAACCCAAGTCACTTAGCTTGAACTCTTCTTGCATCTGCTCCTTGATCTTCTTTATCCCTTCTGCATCATTTCTTGTAAGTATAATATCATCCACATACACACAAAAATAGATGACTTCAGAATTACTCTTTTTGATGAAGAGTGATGGATCTGGCTTGCTAGGTTGAAATCCTTTATCCTTCAAGAATGAAACAAGCCTGTGATTCCAAGCCCTTGGGGCTTGTTTGAGTCCATATAGAGCTTTATTAAGTTTACACACATAATCAGGATATACTTGATTCTCAAAAACAAGTGGTTGTGCCATATACACCTCTTCTGTTATCCATCCATTAAGAAATGCATATTTTACATCCAATTGAAGTATCTTCCAATTCTTGGAAGAAGCAATACTAAGTAGGAATCTAATTGTAGGCATCTTTGCCACATAAGAGAAGGTCTCCTCATAATCGATTCCCTGAGTTTGTGCAAAGCCTTTTGCTACAAGCCTTCCCTTATACCTGTTAATGGAGCCATCTAAGTTCTTCTTCAATTTGTAAATCCATCTTGAACATATCACTTTCATTGATGAAGACTTGGGAACTAATTCCCAAGTGTTATTTTCCTCAAGAGCATGAATTTCCTCTTCCATTGCATGCCTCCATTCTGATTTCTTTTTTGCTTCCTCAAATGTTGAGGGTTCCTCTTGATTTATGCCATGTGCTAGATAGATTGAATGTTTAATAACTAGAGAAGTATCAAACCCATACTTCTCTGGTTTTCTTTTCTCCCTCATGGACCTTCTTAAGCCATGATGTGATAAATCTGCCTCTTGTCCAAGTTCTTGCATTTTAGCTTTACCTTTAGAGTTCCACATTTTGACTTTTTCAATCTGAGTTGCTTCATCATCTTTTGAGGTATCCTGTTCTTCAATTTTAGAAGGGTTATCCTTAACAAGCTTTCAAAAATCTTCTTCAAGATCATAAGCTAATTTGATCTTAATGCATGAGTCTTCATACCAAGAACTATTATCATCAAATACTACATCTCTACTCACCAAGAACCCTTTGGTTGTTGGGTTGTATGGCCTGTAACCTTTTTGGTTGTTGTCATATCCAATGAACACACATTTTTCAGCTTTTGGATCCATCTTTCCTCTAACTTGTGAAGGAATATGAGCATAAGCAATACATCCAAAAATCTTACAATGATCCAAGCTTGGTCTTCTTCCATTCCAAGCCTCATATGGTGTCATGCCATCAAGTGATTTTGAAGGTAACCTGTTAATCAAATACGTGGTTGTGGATACAACCTCAACCCATAAATAATTAGGTAAATGTTTTTCAATTAACATAGACCTTGCAACTTCAACAATTGTCCTATTCCTTCTCTCTACCACTCCATTTTGCTCAGGAGTGTACCTTGTAGTAATTTCTCTTTTGATTCCACTCTCTTGAAGAAAGGAGTCAAATTCATGGGAGAAGTACACTCCCCCTCCATTTGACCTTAGTCTTTTTAGTGTTTTATGTATTCGGTTCTCCACAAGAGCTAAATATATTTTGAAGCATGAAAAGACTTCATCCTTGTGTTTTATAAAGTACAATATAGTCCATCTACTACAATCATCAATGAAGGAGACATAATACCTTGGTCCAGATATTGAAGAATCCTTGCTAGGTCCCCATACATTTGTATGAACCAAATCCAAGAGATCTTCATGCATATGTCCTTTCTTCATGAATGGTAACTATTGATATATTTAGGTAGTGATGTGTGTGAACATACTAGGACCGTCGGGGCACTTTTTTCCCTCTTTAGGAGGTTTTTTTCCCCCGGCTTGTATATACGCCTATTGCCCTAATGGGCTACTAATCTTTGTACATTCTCTAGTAATACATTCAGTATTGTGTGTTGTGCTCCAAGCTTCTTCTTCTTCCTTGTGTTGTTCACGTGCTTCTGCAGACGTCTAACTCCAACAATTGGTATCAGAGCAGGTCGTCGCTTCATCTAGGGCGCCGTCGATACTCCTCTATTTGCAGTCTCAGATTCGCACGAAATTTGGTGAGCATACTCAGGTGTTTCAGAGATCAAAACTGCTTCGCTTTGTCATGCCGAAATCGCGATCTGAGCTCGTTTCGGCCTCCGAATGCACTATCATAGTGCTTGTGTAGGCTATTTCGTCTTTTTGTGCCAAAGGTATATACCAGTTTCTGTTTGCCAGTATAAGCGTCTCGAAGTCTGCTAAGGGTCTAGCAAAATTCGTCTAGGCAGTTCTGTTCAACTTTTTCAGATACAGTCCATTTTCTGCATCAAGGTATTTTAGTCACCGGCCATGGCTGAAAGCAAATGATGTATTCCGTATGTTGGTTGTTGAGGATAAGTTGGATGGTACCAACTACCCATTATGGGTTTATATGATGCGACATGTATTGGTTGCAAAAGGATTGTGGAACATTGTGCAGGGTGTTGAAAGACGTCCAGTTACACCTCTGACTACAGGTACTGCAAATATAGGTGCTGGAGCTGATGAAGATGGTGTCGAAGATGATATTCCGTAGATTCCTATTCGTGCTATTGTTTTTTTTGCACCTACTGCAGAGCAGATTCGCTAGGATGGCAGAGATGCCCAGGCACATGCATTGATAGCTTTGTCTATCAAACGTGCCATTATTCCTCACATTCGCTCTTGTAGAACAACTAAGAATGCTTGGGATACACTTACCACATTGTACCAAGCTAGGAATGAGGCTCGTGTTGCTTACCTCCGAAAACAGTTGGAGAGTGAGCATATGAATGAAGGTGATTCTATTGATAATTTCCTAACAAAGATCAAAGACTTGAAGGAACAATTGATTTCTGATGATGAGGTTATACTAGATAGCTCACTTGTGCAGACCGTTCTGAATGGTCTTCCTGATTCATATCAGAGTTTTGCTTCTACTCTTCGGTTGATGATGAAAGGCAATCCAAATGCCTTATCATTTGAGGAGTTAGTCTCTGTTCTATTGCAAGAAGATCAATCTAGGCAAAACAGGTCCATTATGTGAGTTGCAGATCAAGCTTTCCTAGCTAGTCAAAAGGGCAAAGGAAAATGGAGCTCTTCAATTAGTAAGTAGAAATGTGCTAATTCTGCATATTCGAAGAAGGAAGATAAAGATGAGAAGAAATCAGAAAAGCAGAAATTATTTTGTAAGTACTGTAAAGTGAATGGTCATATCATAAAGAACTGTCCAAAACTAGCTACTAAAGAGGCAAAGAAGAAAGAGGCTGGAATGGTTGTTGCAGAGGCCTCTACACCAAAACAGAGTCTGCAAATCTTGTGCAAGAAGAAGAATGGGTGTTTACTACTCTCTACAGTTTTGACCCATCTTATCATGAGCAGTGCATGTCTGCAGTAGACTCAAATCTTTGGTATTTTGACAATGGGGCGACCAAACATATTACCTCATAGCGCAGTTTCTTCTCTTCACTCAAGCCTTCCCCTACAGGGAATACTGTTACATGCGCCAACAACTCCTCTTATCCTGTTATGGGAGTTGGTAAGATCATTTTGACTACTGCTGATGGTAGTTCTTTCACTTTGTCAGATGCTTTATTTGTGCCAGGGATCAAAAAGAACCTGTTATCAGTTTCTGCATTAGCCAAGATTGGCTTGGTTGTGAAATTTGTTGATGACAGGTGTACAGTTCATGGTCTGTCAAATGGCGATGTGATTATTGCTTCTGGCATTTTATGTCATGGGCTATATAAGCTCATAGACTATGAAAGATCTATAAATGATTTGGCATGTGCAGTAAATGATTCTCATGCTATGTCAGATGCAAAGCTTTGGCATGCACGATTTGGTCATCTGAATTTTGCTAGTTTGCTACACCTGCAGAAATCTCAAATGGTGTCCTCTTTGCCCAAACTTGAGGCACCTGGAAAACATGTTTGTGAAGGCTGTATTTTGGGCAAAATGCAGCGTTCCTCCTTTCCAAAAGATGGTTTAGTTCGGGCTACATAGAAATTGTAGCTTGTACATAGTGATGTCTGTGGTCCTATGCAGACACCCTCTTTTGGAGATTACCTTTACTTCGTGAATTTCATTGATGATTTTTCCAGGCATGCATGGATATATCCACTCAAAGCAAAGTCCGAAGTGTTCATGTGCTTTAAACAGTTTTTGGTTTTGGCTGAAAATCTGTCAGCATGTAAAATGGGCACCCTCCATTCTGATTGAGGGGGGGGAATATATGCCTTCTGATTTTAATGCATTTCTGTCTGAACCTGGGATAAAACACTAGTGTACAGTGCCGTATACACCTCAATAGAATGGAGTTGCTGAATGAAAGAATAGGTCACTCATGGAGATGGCGAGGTGCATTGTCAAAAGTCAGGCTCTACCACATAGTTTCTGGCTTGAGGCTGTCATGTGTGCAGCATATGTACTGAACAGGTGTCCCACTAAAGCGCTACAGTCTATCACTCCATATGAGGCTTGTCATGACCGCAAGCCATCTGTTGCTCATCTGTGTGTTTTTGGTTGTTTGGCATATGCACTAGTGCCTGAACAACATCGCAAAAAATTGGATGATAAGGCAGTAAAACGTATTTTTGTTGGGTATAGTTCTGAAAGTAAAGGCTATTGTCTGTATCATCCAGAGACTAAATGCATTCTGGTTAGCCATGATGTTGTCTTTGTGGAAGATGCTATTCAGCCATTGCTTTCATGTACTAAGGAAACATATGTTAGCTCCAAAGGCATGTATGATAATTTGATGCCTCGTTTTACAGGTGGACAGTCTAGTGCTGGTCCTAATGAGGAAACTTCTCAGCCTTTGCAGGTTTCATATGATAATGCATATCATTCCATTTCTGATGCAGATTTACATTATGCACTTGCTAATGAGAGAGTTGATATTGAGCAGGCAAAAACTATGCCAAAATGGTTTGTGCAAACTTTGCGTGATAGCAAATTAGATGCACCTTTGTCATATCGTACTCGTTCAGGTTCTCATAGTGCCTCCTTTGCATCAGATTGCTATGCTATGGCTCCGTCTAGTCTCTGTGATGAGAATGAGCCTGTTTCTTTGATGAAGCACATAATTTAGAAAATTGGATGGCTGCTATGCAATCTGAATATGATGCTATAATGAAGAATGGTACATGGTCTTTATGTGACTTTCCTCCTGGCAAGAAGGCCATTCGCACTAAGTGGGTATACAAGCTGAAGCATAAACCTGATGGTACAGTTGACAGGTATAAGGCTAGGCTTGTTGCAAAGGGTTATGCGCATAAAAGAGGCATTGATTTTGATGAGACCTTTGCACCTACATGCCATATGACTACTGTTCGGAGCATTTGTGCACTTGCAGCCCATCATGGTTGGAATGTACATTAGTTGGACATTAAAACAACATTTCTGAATGGTGACTTGCATGAAAAAGTGTATGTTTTTCAGCCCCGTGGCTTTGTGCAGAAAGGGCATGAAAACCAGGTGTGCAGGTTAAAGAAGGCATTATATGGTTTAAAGCAAGCACCACGTGCTTGGTATGAGAAGATACATGCCTATCTGGTTGCACATGGTTTTGAGAATAGTCCAATTGAAAGCACCTTATATGTTACGCGTGCTAATGATGTGCTTCTGATCATTGTTGTCTATGTTGACGACATGTTGCTCACTGGTCCTATTGAGAAGCATATTGCTAATTTCAAGGCTGATTTGCATGCCTCATTTGAGATGTCTGATTTGGGGCATTTGCATCACTATTTGGGCATTCAGTTTATGCAAGTTGATGGTGGAATGGCTTTGTGTCAAAGGAAATATATTGACACATTATTGCAGTGTTTTGGCCTTGAAGATCGTAAGCCTATTGCCACTCCTATGAAGACAGGTTTACGATTGAGTCTTCATGATGCTGGAGATGCATTTGATGTTGTTCTCTATCAGTAGGCTGTTGGATGCTTGATTTACTTATGCATTACTCGGCCAGATATTCAGTTTGCTGTCTCACAGATGAGCATGTTTATGCATTACCTAGGAGTCACACATTGGAAAGCGGTTAGGCGCATCTTTCGCTACTTGAGTGGTACTCGGCTACTTGGGTTGTTTTATCCCAAGGGGGGATCACTACCGCCAGATTTGCATGCTTTTTCTGACTCAGATTGGGCTAGTTGCTATGACACTCGTGTGTCCACTAGTGGCTTTTGCTTCATGCTTGGTAGCTCATGTATATCTTGGTTGAGCAAGAAGCAGCCTACTGTGGCCACTTCCAGTTGTGAGGCTGAGTATAGGGCAACTTTCACAGCTACTGTTGAGTGTGTGTGGCTCAGACGCCCTATGGCTGATTTGGGTGTTGGTCAGTCTTCTGCCACCACCATCTTCACTGACAGTCAGAGCGCATTGGAAGTTGTGAGGAACCCTGTGTTCCATGCTCGCACTAAGCACATTGAGGTGCATTATCATTATGTCAGGGAGAGGTTCTCTACTGGGGAGATCAGCTTGGCATATGTGCCCACACAGGAGAACATTGCAGACCTTTTCACGAAGGCTCTGCCTAGGGAGAAGTTTGAAGCTTTGTGCAAAGCTTTGGGCTTACTTCCTTTTGTGGAGTGATTTCCACATAGCTTGGCACTTCCTTATACATGAGTGCCAGCTCCTTGTTCACCGGATCACTCCCAGGGGGGATTTGTTGATATATTTAGGTAGTGATGTGTGTGAACACACTAGGACCCTCGGGGCACCTTTTTCCCTCTTTAGGAGGTTTTTTCCCGTAGCTTGTATATATGCCTATTGCCCTAATGGGCTACTTATCTCTGTACATTCTCTAGTAATACATTCAGTATTGTGTGTTGTGCTCCAATCTTCTTCTTCTTCCTTGTGATGTTCGCGTGCTTTCGCAGACGTCTAACTCCAACAGTAACCTGTGAGACTTTCCAAATTGACATGCACTACACTTATAAATCATGTGTTGCTTTGACATGTCAGGGAGTCCAAGTACACTTTGGTCCCTGCAAATTTGCTGTGATGATCTTCCACCAATATGTGCTAACCTTTTGTGCCATACTTCTAATTCTATGAGTGTCTAACTTCCATAATTAAAGAGAGCAATGTTCGTAGTGTCTTGCAATTCAAATGTGAATAATCTACCTGTCTTTTCACCCTTTGCAATCCTCCTGAATCCTTGACTTGGATCTCCAACTAATGCTCCTCCTTTTGTGAACCTAACTTGTAGGCCTTTCTCCACAATCTGCCCTACACTTATCAATTTTTTTTTGATGGTAAGAACATAGAGTAACTTGCTAAGTAGGTTGATGTTTCCATCAGGTGCTTTTACATTTCCTATCTTCTCCACGAGGTGCTTTGTATAATCACCTGTTTGCACTTCATGCTTGTTCCTTGGATCTTCTAAATCTAATAGGAGGGCCACATTTCCTGCCACATGATTTGAGCAATCTAAGTCTATGTAGAAAACATGCTCATCAGATTTACCTTGTGATGTTGTCATATTCATGAGAAGTAGAGAGTCTTCTTGATTTGAGTCTTCTGTGTAATTGTTGTAATCTCTTATCCCTTTGTATCCTCCTTGATAGGTTGAATAGTTGTAGTTGTTGTGGTTGCCATGGAAATTGTTGAAACTTCCTCTTGAGTAGCCATAATCTCCTCTGTTGTAGCATTTGCCTCTTTGATTCTTGGAAGTCCTAAAGCAATTCTCAATTGTGTGAATAGTTAATCCACAAATAGAACAAGGATTAGAGTCTTGGGGTCTCCCCCTGCCTTGTCTTCCTCCTCTGCCTCTACCTCTCCTATGTCTTCCTCTACTTGCATGGTTAGCTTGGTGTGTACCTCCTTTATCATCCACTTTCTTTCCTTTCCCTTTGTTGTCTTTGGCTTTATTTTTATCAGTATACAAAGTAGAAGATTGATTACCTTTGGAACCTTCTCCATTCTTTATGAGCTTGGCCTCTTGAGTAAGTAGTTGTCCCATAAGTGTATTGAAATCTGGTACATGCATATCCATGTATAGATCCATTGTTGTTGTAAAGGCTTCCCACTTGTTGTTAGCTGTGTTTATGGTTGATTTTCTTGTGCTAACATGTCTCCATTGTGTGGGATAGAGGTCTAACTTTAGGTACGTTGATGATAGAAAATGCGTGTTATGTAAAGGAGAAGCACTAGAATGTTGTGTGCTAAAATGGAGCTTGAAGGGGTCTTTCCAATGTAGTCACCTTGGGTTGCAGCTTAAAAGCTTGTTGCAGTATGGGGGTCATTGAGAAGGGTAGGGAAAAATGTGGGGGACTTACTTGCAAAGGGCTTATGTGATGAAATATCAGTATGGGCACTGCAGTAACTTGCGTGTAAATTAATAAGGACTTGGAGGATGGATGCATGAATTTGGCAGTAGGAAAGTATTATGAAGTTGTACATCTGCATTTGCATAATTTTGCAAGCAATCTTGAAACGAAGGTTGGTCTGTGATACTATTGTTGCACTTCATGTTTTTTGTGCCAAAGTTGAGCAGGATAAAAAATTTTTCAAAGATACGTGTGCTGGAGTTTTCTCGAAGAGGAGTCGTCGCTGGAGTGCATCATTGGAATTGCTAACGTCGAAGGGGGTACACCCCCCTAAATTCTGCAGGCATTTTTGGACAGAGGGGGGGTATGACCCTTCAATGCATACACAGGGGGAAATATTTTTGGGATTGCTTTGTTTTTTGGTTCCTCCTCTCTGTCTGTATGGTACTCACGTAGGTATGCAAGGAGAAAGTGCTGCCGACTGCTCTGAAGAGGGAGGGGAAGTCCCCATGAATGCACGCGTGAGCTGGAGGGGGGTGGCTCTCTCCTAGGAATTGCAGACAGGGTGTGGGGAAGAAGAAACCCATAAAAAAAGGGGGGCCGATGAGCAATGGGGCTTCTTCTTCCGTTTTCTGGAAATTCTCTCGACGGCTGGTTTTTTGGGGGTTTCATCCGCAGATGGGAGAGGAGCGGGGGTCTGCTTCGTTTGGGTTTTACGACCGCTATTGTGGTTTGGGGTTTTTCATCCTCAGTGGGTAGGGGCGTTGCTGGTTGCCAGAGGGGACCATTGCTATTTCTTGGGGGAGAAAGACATTCCTCCCACGGGTAACCTGTGCAAGATTCGAGCAGATATACAAAGAAGAGGAAGGGTTTTGGTTCCATAGGTGGATTGCAACAGTCTTCTAAAGGTGGTCGCTTTGGGCCGTGATCGACAGCAAAGGGGGTAGCAGGCTATGAAGGGGGGGTGTTGCGCTCCTTCTGTGGGGAAGCTACTAAATGGAGTTTTTAATGGCTTGGGGCTGCTGTTCAGTTTCGGGAGCGTCTGCGTGTTCATCTAAAAAGGGGGGAAGCCATCTCATCGACAAAATTACTGGTGGCTATTGTGGTAGAAGGTTTTCTTCAGCTCACAGTTCATACGGACTTTGACGAGAGCAGGTACAATCTCTGATTGCTACTTCCGTCATGCATGACTTTGATGGTAGAAGAAGCACGCTAAGAAGTTCTTGTTAATGTCGTGATGGGACGACGATGCATAGACAACCATCTATTCTTCTGGCTATTTACTCCTTCCCGTTGTTTTTGTATCCCCCCTTAGAACCATCATAATGTTTGTTGCTTACCAAAACATGAGGTTATTTTGAGGATTGCACCCCTTCCTCTGTAGGGAAAGGTAGTTGTACAACATCTGTCTCATGCATAGATGCGATTTCTTATTCTGTTTCTTTATGCAGACATCATTTATCGTGAGCTAATGCATTATAAGAGTTTCTTTTAGATTCCATCTAATTGCAAGAGTTACTGGATGTGACGGTCAAGCACAAATTTTTTTGTTTGCATAGCGCCAGATTTCTTGCCAGGTGAAGGGTATCTGCACCACGTTTTATAGTTCATTGTCACACATTTTGTCCACTGTTGGTGAAGATACTTATGAAAAAAGGTTCTTGTGTTTATGCTATGAACTATTGGACGCACATACGATCATTTTTTACTCAAATTTGAATACAAACATTTGGTGTGTTGATTAATTGTCAAACCATACTTCACTCATCCTCACGTCCATACTCTGGGTGTTTTGCACGACCAAACTTTGCATAAGAAGGCTGATGATTAATCTTCAAAAATGTTTGAATCAGATGATATTGTTTTGCTGGTAAACCCCCCCCCCCCTCTTTTTGCCTTGAATGTCATTCTGTGTGCGTATGAAAAAATAGTTTGAACAGTGTGCTTTCATTGCACCATTCTGTGCTTTTCTTATGACTTATGTAAATCAATCAAGTTGGTTCAGAAAACGGAGGGATGCGATTCATCTCATAAGTGCATGATTATAATGATCTCTATGAATGGAATTAGTTACATGAGGAACGTTCTGGGAGAGATTCGTGCGCAGGTGTTATGTTGAGAAGAGCTACGAGCATATAATATTTGTGATTTGACAATCATAGGCCCTGCAACTCATTAGTCTCTGTTGAGTGTTTGATACAAAGCTTTATGAAACATATTTTGTTGCATACATTTGTTGAAAGGATGACCATTTAAGATTCGTACATTTAATGTTCATGTTGCTTCAAGTATTCAATCGCTTGAGTTTTCATCATCCTAACACGAGCACTGGAATTTATATGTGTAGTAAGCATGCTATAGTGGGGTCAAGAAATGAGAAGGGAAGTATTGCATTCACTCCAGACATTAAAACGAATGTAGTGCGGATGGCTAATTAGGTTTCGGATGGCCGTTGGACAAGGGATTGTGTCACCTAATAACTTTATACTAGCGGGTCCAGAGATGGGGGGCAGGTGTAAGCACAAATATGGTGTTGTGAATGGGAGGTAAGGTCAAGCATGTGCGAGTGGATGTGGGTGCAAGTGTACGCATGAACATGTGTGAATGTACGAGTATGTAAGAGAGAGTGAGAGTAAGAGGGAAAGGGAAGGGTAGTGTGGGGGGGGTGTATGTGTGCGAGATGATATGAGAAAGCAGGTGTGCGTAAGAGTACGCGCGAGGGTAAGGGAGGGGGAAAAGGAGAATGCATGAGCTTGTGAAAGGGTGTGTGGGAAATTGAGTGTTCGTAAGTGAGAAAGCTTGAGAAAAAAAAAAAGGAAAAGTGAGCGTGTGTGGGCATGGGCATAAGAGTGGGTGTTCTTAGGAGTAGCTTGAGAGTGAATAGAAAAAGAGGGAGGCCTCAAGGAGTAACTACTAGAGTTGGATATCCACTTTGCATGTAGTTTCCGTCCATTTTATTGACACATGGGAGCAAAATTGTGGACTTAGGGAAACCAAAACTCACCTAGTGTCAGAAGAGTTGGGAAAAATATCATTGAGCGTATGCATTTTTTTCCTTGGACTAAGAGGCGTAACATTTTGGTGCGTTTGCCGGGAAAAGCTTGGTATGTCTCTATAAGAGAGTGCCATAGGTTCGCCTAGCGCCACATGTTGGCCGAGCTTGCGGACCCCGGATCTAGTACATGAGCGAGGGGAGCTCGTCCTTAGGAAGAACGCGAATGGAAAGAGAAGAGCGTGCTGAGAGAAGACCCCTTGAAAGAGAAAGGCAAAGGTGGGAGTCGCAAGGTGAGTCGACCTCGATTAGCGGGAAGAGACCCGTCAAAAAAGCAAGTGAAGGCACAAGTGCGTGAGTGAAGGCACACAAACATGCACACACATACACACGTGCACAAGGTAAGATCAAAGAGAGGAACAATGGAAAGCTTTCTATTGCAAAGGAACTCTCTTACAAAAGCTCTATTCTCTAACAAGCTAACCCCAAAAATGAGCTCTCTAGCTCTTTTTATAGTTTTTGACTAGTTTTGCCCCTGTCGAGACCTAATGTCCGGCCTAGTTAAAAATTAGGTTTTAGGGCTTATTTGAGGGCTCAAACAAAGTCTAAAAATTATGAAAATTGGTACGACGATACTTCTAGTACTCCTCAAGCTCGAGGACTCCTCGGCTTGAAAAAAATGGAGTTGCAAAATTGTGAAATGGTATTTACAATGGTTTTTAATTATGAAAATCACTATTTTTGTAGGGGATTCTTCTAAAAATTTGACATGTACTTCTTGGAGCTCCCTACTTGCTCCTTCTTCTTGTGTGTATCCACCTTTCTGATGTGCTTCCATGCTTGTGCTTGACCTTGCGTTCCAACATGTATTGTGTTCCAAGCTTCTTCTTCTTCCTTGTGTTGTTTGCGTGCTTCCATAGACGTCTAACTCCAACAATTGGTATCAGAGTATGTTTGCGTGCTTCCATAGACGTCTAACTCCAACAATTGGTATCAGAGTAGTCGTCGACACCTCTCCGGTTGCAGTCTCAGAATCTCACAAATTTTGGTGAGCATACTCAGCGTGTTTTCGAGATAAAAACATCTTCACTCTATGGTGCCGAAATCGCAATCTGAGCTCGTTTCAGCCTCTGAACACACTATCATAGCACTTGTGCAGGCTATTTTGTCTTTTTGTGCCAAAGGTATATACGAGTTTTTGTTCTCCAATTTAAGCTTCTCGAAGTCTCCTACAGGTCTAGCAAAATTCATCTCCACAGTTTTGTTCAACCTTTTGAGATACAATCGATTTTCTGCATCAAGATATTTTAGTCACCAACCATGGCTGAAAGCAGTGATGTATTTTGTATATTGGTTGTTGAGGATAAGTTGGATGATACCAACAACTCATTGTGGTCTTATATGATGTGAAATGTATTGGTTGCAAAAGGATTGTGGAACATTGTGCAGGGTGTTGAAAAATGTCCTATCACACCTGCAACTGTTACAACTGTAGGTACAGAAGCTGATGTAGAAGGTGTCGAAGATGATGATATTCTACAGATTCTTGTTTGTGCTTCGATTTCTGTTGCACCTACTGCAGAGCAAATTTGTTGGGATGGCAAAGCTGCCCAGGCACATGCATTGATAGCTTTGTCTCTCAAACGTGCCATTATTCCTCACATTCACTCTTACAGAACAACTAAGAATGCTTCGGATACACTTACCACATTGTACCAAGCTAGGAATGAGGCTCGTGTTGCTTACCTCCAAAAACAATTGGAGAGTGAGCACATGAATGAAGGTGATTCTATGGACAGTTTTCTAACAAAGATCAAAGACTTGAAGGAACAGTTGATTTCTGCTGATGAGGTTATACGAGATAGCTCACTTGTGCAGACCGTTTTGAATGGTCTTCCTGATTCATATCAGAGTTTTGCTTCTTCTCTTTGGTTGATGATGAAAGGCAGGAAGATCACTCCACGTAGAACAGGTCCATTATGTAAGTTGTCGATCAAGCATTCTTGGCTAGTCAGAAGGGCAAAGGAAAACGGAGCTCTTCAACTAGTTAGTCTCTATTTTGTTGCAGGAACATCAGTCCACGTAGAACAAGTCAATTATGCGAGTTGCAGATCAAGCATTCATGGCTAGTCAAAAGGGCAAAGGAAAATGGAGCTCTTCAACTAGTAAGCAAAAATCTGCTAATTCTACACAATCGAAGAGGGAAGACAAAGATGAAAAGAAATCAGAAAAGCAGAAATTGTTTTGTAAGTACTATAAAGGAAATGATCATATCATAAAGAACTGTCCAAAACTCAATGCTAAAGAGGTAAAGAAGAAAGGGGCTGGAATGGTTGTTGCAGAGGCCTCTACACCAAAAACAGAGTCTGCTAATCTTGTGTAGGAAGAAGAATAGGTGTTTACTATTGTTTGCAAATTTTGACCCATCTTCTCATGAGCAGTGCATGTCTGTAGTAGACTCAAATGTTTGGTACTTTGATAGTGGGGCGACCAAACATATTACCTCACAGCGCAGTTTCTTCTCTTCACTCGAGCTTGCCCCTATAGGAAATACTATTACATGCATTAACAAATCCTCTTATCCTGTTATGGGAGTTGGTAAGATCATTTTGACTACTACTGATGGTAGTTCTTTCACTTTGTCAGATGCTTTATTTGTGCCAGGGATCAAAAGGAACCTATTATCAGTTTCTGCATTAGCCAAGGTTGGCTTGGGTGTGAAATTTGTTGATGACAGGTGTACAGTTCATGATCTCTCAAATGGCGATGTGATTATTGCTTCTGTAATTTTATGTCAAGGGCTATATAAGCTCATAGACTATGAAAGATCTGTGAATGATTCGGCATCTGTAGTACATGATTCTCAAGCTATGTCAGATGCAAAGCTTTGGCATGCACACTTTGGTCATCTGAATTTTGCTAGTTTGCTATGCCTGCAGAAATCTGAAATAGTGTCCTCTTTGCCCAAACTTGAGGCACCTAGAAAACATGTTTGTGAAGGCTGTATTTTGGGCAAAATGCAGCATTTCTCATTTCCAAAAGACGGTTCAGTTCGGGCTACTCAGAAATTGTAGCTTGTACATAGTGATGTCTGTGGACCTATGCAGACACCCTCTTTTGGAAATTATCTTTACTTCGTGAATTTCATTGATGATTTTTCTAGGCATGCATGGGTATATCCATTGAAGGCAAAGTCTGAAGTGTTCATGTGCTTCAAACAGTTTTTGGTTTTGGCTGAACATATGTCAGCATGTAAAATAGGCACCCTCCGTTCTGATCAAGGGGGGGAATATATGTCTTCTATTTCTGATGCATTTATGGCTGAACGTGGGATAAAATACCAGTGTATAGTTCCGTATACACCTCAACGGAATGGATTTGTTGAACAAAAGAACAGGTCACTCATGGAGATGGCAAGGTGTATGGTCAATAGTCACGTTTTACCACATAGTTTCTGGCTTGAGGCTGTCATTTGTGCAGCAACTATACTTAACAGGTGTCCCACTAAAGCACTATAGTCTATCACTCCATATGAAGCTTGGCATGATCACAAGCCATATGTTGCTCATCTGCGTGTTTTTGGTTGTTTGGCATATGCATTAGTGCCTGAACAACATCGCAAAAAATTGGATGATAAAGCAGTAAAATGTATTTTTGTTGGGTACAGTTCTGAAAGTAACGACGATACGTCTGTATCATCCACAAACTAAACACATTCTAGTTAGCTGTGATGTTGTTTTTGTGAAAGATTCTATTCAGCCATTGCTTTCATGTACTAGGGAGACATCTATTAGCTCCAAAGACATGTATGATACTTTGCTGCCTCTTTTTACGGGTGGACAGTCTAGTGTTGGTCCTAATGAAGCAACTTCTCAGCCTTTGTAGGTTTCAGGTGATGATGCAAATCATTCCAGTTTTTATGCACATTTACATGATGCACTTGTTGATGAGAGAGTTGATATTGAGCAGGCAAAAACTATGCCGAAATGACTGGTGCAGACTTTGAGTCACAGCAAATTAGATGCACCTCTACCATATCGTACTTGTTCAGGCTCTCATAGTGCCTCCTTTGCATCAGATTGCTATGTTATGGCTGCATCTAGTCTCTATGATGAGAATGAGCCTGTTTCATTTGATGAAGCACAAAATGCAAAAAATTCGATGGCCACTATGCAATCTAAATATGATGCTATAATGAAGAATGGTACTTGGTCTTTATGTGACTTGCCTCTTAGCAAGAAGCAGCCTACATGCTTGATATATTTGATATCATCCTCATTTGTAAGTCACATGAGTAGTCATGTGAACACCTCTTGTAAAAGAGTTCATTTTTATCTCTTGTAATTGAAAAAAAAAAGGAAAAAGATGGCTTACCTCATCCACGATGTAAAAGCAAATTCGTGGCTCTAACTACCTAAAACCACGAAATTTAGAGCTGAGGGAATCTCTCCTAACTTTGGGGATCACTTCTAGGTGGAGCCATTCGAATTCGAATTCAAAACTCCCTCCAAGAATAGCTATAAAAGGAGCAAGAAGGAAGAGGCGATTAGCAAGCCTTGTACGTGACCACTTCATGTCATTTTGTAGAGATTGAAGAGCTTACTCCATAGCTCTATCATTCTACTCCCATTGTGCAAAGATTCATTGCCAATGTGGTTGTAATCATATATGAATTTATACATTTATCATCATTCACTTCTCTGTTTTGTTCTCTGTTATACTCACTCAGAGCAGTACCTTCAGAAGGTCATATCTCGAGCTCTACTGATCCATTTTCAGTGAATTAACATGCATTCGATAGCTCGTACTGTCTAGTTTCTTCATATCAAGTTTCAAGGTCATTGGATTTATAATTTTGGAGATATCTGCATTTTACTGCTCACTGGTCTATCTCTACAGAGCCTCGAGAATGGTGGGCATGTTCCAGAAATTGATAAATCTTGTTCTCAGTGCTCAGTCCATCATTTGAAGTGTTTTAACTTGTATTGGGAAGCTTGCTAAGTCTATTTGCTATGCCCAAAAGGAATCTTTCTAATTCCTACAGGTTGAGAGCACTGTTCATTTTTTCCAGCAGGTGTATGTCCAAAAATAGCAAGTTTTGGGAGCTAGTCATTTCGCAACTAGTCTGTCTTGACTTAAACTTTTGGGATACATGTTCCAAAGTACTTGGCTGATATTTTGGTGGATTTAGGAAGCTCAAAGGGTCTTCGAATCATCGCTGAAGTCTCAGTTGGCTGGTGTGAAGCTGGTTGTAGCAGCACCAACTCATCTTTGGATTGCATCCACCATCTCTCTTCACAGTGGTATCAGAGCATAGTCAAGCAACATGGGAGATGGATTTCCATCAACAATTGACAAATTGGATCGAAACAACTACCCGGCATGGTCTCTAAGGATGGAGGCTTACCTTCAAGGGAGGAATCTATATGGATTCATATCCGGAGATGAAGCAATGCCAACCATGAGGAACAAAGGGCAACCATCACATGAAGAAGTGGAAGGACTTTCGAATTGGTGTTCGAAGGATGCACTTGCAAGGTCCTATATTCTAAACTCAATCTCTGATTTTCTTTTACCTCATGTCAAGGGATGCAAGACATCAAGAGAGACTTGGAATGCACTTGCTTCTTTCTTCTCTTCCAACACTCGAGCAAGGAAGAACCAATTGTGGATGGAGTTCACAACAATGAAGAAAAGCCCAAAGCAAAATGTGACTGATTATGTCACAAAGATGAAGGAGATTTCCGACCAACTTGGAAGCATTGGAGAGGTAATTGAAGAGGAGCAAATCATAAGACAAATCATGAATGGAATCAAAGCAGACGACAAGTGGGAGTCATTCACAACAGCCATGGATTTATACATGGATATGCATGTACCCGACCTCAACACACTCATGGGCCAACTCTTCACTCATAAAGCAAAGATTAGCAAAGGTGGTGAGTCCTCAAGAGGTAATCAAACTTCTACCTTATATTCTGATAAAGCGAAGGTCAAGGACAAGTCAAAGAATAGGAAGAATGAAGATGAAGGAAGCTCTTTCCAAGCAAACTTTGCAGGTAGAGGAAGAGCTAGAGGAAAAGGGAGAGGTGGAAAGCAAGGCAGGGGGAGATTCCAATCATCTCAACCTTGCAACATATGTGGCTTATCTAACCATACTACTGAAGAATGTTTCAGGAACTCGAGGAACTCAAGAGGAAGAGGATTCAATAGAGGTGGCTATGGATCAAATAGAGGTAGATACAATGGAGGCTACAACAACAACAACTACTACAACAACAATTACAACGACAACAACAACTATCAAAGTGGCCATAGAGGAAGAAGAGATTACAATAACTATGCAGAGGACCAAAGTCAAGAAGACTCATTATTGATTATGAATCTATCAGCGAAGAAGGGTAAGGATGATAATCACATATTTTACATTGATTCGGGATGCTCGAACCATGTAGCAGGAAATGTGGCTTTACTTTTTGATTTGGAAGATCCTCATAACAAGCATGAAGTGCAGACAGGAGATGACACAAAGCACTGAGTGGAGAAGATAGGTAATGTGAAGACATCAGATGGGAATATGAACCTCTTAAGCAAAGTCTTGTATGTCCCTACAATTACCAAAAATTTAATAAGTGTTGGACAGATTGTTGAAAAAGGATTGCAGGTTAGATTCAACCGATTTGGAGCATATGTTGAAGACCCAAGGCAAGGCTTTCGAAGGATTGCCAAAGGAGAAAGGACAGGAAGGCTTTTCACTTTTGAAGTGGAAGATACAAAGAACATAGCTTTGTTTAGCTATGGATCTCAAACTCTAACAGAGTTGGAGATATGGCACAAAAGGCTTTCTCACATTGGTGAGAGGACACTCAAACAGATTTGCAGGGACCAAAGTGTACTTGGTTTGCCTAATATCACAAGGCAGCACATGATCTATAAGTGTGAAGCCGGCAAGGCTCATAGACAACCTTTCAATAAGAAAGGATATATGTATCAAAATCCTTTGGATCTAGTGTACACGGATGTGTGGGGTCCAAGTAAGGAGCCATCTATATCAAGCTCAAGATATTATGTGTCTTTCATAGATGATTGTAGCAGGTGGACCATTCTGTTTTTCATGAAGCACAAGGATGAAGTGTTTAACTGCTTTAAGAAGTATATTGCTCTTGTTGAAAATCAAACAGGTAGGACTTTGAAAAGACTCAGATCAGATGGTGGAGGAGAATACTTCTCTTCTGAATTTGATGCCTTCTTGCATGAAAGAGGCATTAAAAGGGAAGTCACTACAAGGTATACACCCGAACTCAATGGTGTAGCAGAGAGGAGGAACAGAGCTATTGTCGAAGTTGCAAGGTCCATGCTCAACGAAAAGGGATTGCCAAACTACCTATGGGCAGAGGCTGTGTCTACAGCCACATATCTCATAAATAGACTTCCATCTAAGTCACTAGATGGAACCACTCCATATGAAGTGTAATGGAAGAAGACCTAGTCTAGAGCATTGTAAAATCTTTGGATGCTTAGCCTATGCTCACATTCCTTCTCAAGTAAGAGGGAAATTGGATCCCAAGGCCGAGAACTGCGTATTTATTGGTTATGACCAAAACCAAAAAGGATATAGATTGTACAATCCAACCAATAAAGGATTTTCTGTGAGTAGAGATGTAATTTTTGATGAAAACAAATCATGGTTTGATGATGACAGGAAAGTGAAGTTGCCTTATGACTTGGATGAAGATTTTCCATCACTTCAACCAAAGGAGCCGAAGCAGATTGAAGAAAGTGATTCGGAGATTGACCTAGAAGACTTGGAAAGACTAAAGCTATGGAAGAACAAAGGAAAAGCAAAGATGCAGGATGCTACATATGGACCTGAGAGCTCACATCAACCACTTAGAAGGTCTTCGAGGGAGAAGAAGAAACCAGAGAGGTTTGGTTATGATACTTCTTTGGTCACCAAGCACTCAATCTACATTGCAAAAGATTCAACCAATGAAGAGCCTACCACATTCGAAGAAGCACAAAGCAAGAAAGCTTGGAGAGATGCAATGGATGAAGAAATGGAAGCCTTGAAGGAGAATGACACTTGGGAGCTTGTACCTAACAAGCCATCTATGAAGATAATCGGATCTCGATGGATATACAAAATCAAGAGGAATCCATATGGAAGTATAAATAGACACAAAGCAAGGTTAGTTGCTAAAGGGTTTGCTCAAACCCATGGTACTGATTATGAGGAGACTTTCTCTCCTGTTGCAAAAATGCCTACAATTAGGGTTCTCATTAGTCTTGCTGCATCTAGAAATTGGAATCTTTATCAACTTGATGTAAATAATGCTTTCTTGAATGGATGGATTTCTGAGGAAGTGTATATGGCACAACCTCCTGGATATGAGGATGCACATCATCCTAACTATGTATGCAAACTAAAGAAAGCTTTGTATGGATTGAAGCAAGCTCCAAGAGCTTGGAATTTCAGATTGGTGACTTATTTGCAGGACCAAGGATTCAAAGCTAGCAAGGCGGATACCTCTTTGTTCATAAAGAGGAATGAATCTGAAGTCATCTATTTATGTGTGTATGTTGATGATATTATTATCACTGGTAATGATCTTGAAGGAATCAAACAGGTAAAGAGTCAAATGAAGGAGGAGTTCAAAATAAGTGACCTCGGACCACTCACTTATTTTCTTGGATTGGAGTTGATCTACACAGATTCAGGTATATACATCACACAAAGGAAGTATGTCCATGACATGCTCGTCAAGTTCAAGATGGAAAATACCAAGTGTGCAGGTACACCTATGGAGCAAAATCATAAGCTTAGTGCTTATGAAGGAGAGCCAATTGAAGACATCACAAGCTATCAAAGCTTGGTTGGAAGTTTGAACTATGCAACACTCACAAGGGTGGATATATGCTATAGTGTTAGCATATTGAGTCAGTTTATGCATAAGCCAAGAAGACCACATATGGAAGCGGCCAAGAGAGTCCTCAAGTACCTAAAGGGGACCATGAATGAAGGTTTGTTCTATTCATATACTTCAGATATTGAGCTAAAGGTCTACTCAGATGCAGATTGGGCCGGATCTAAAGATGATAGAAGAAGCACATCCGGGTATATATCATTTGCAGGTTCAAAAATCATTTCTTGGTCATCGAAGAAGCAACCAACCGTGGCATTATCTTCTACTGAAGTAGAATATAGAGGTTTGGCTAATGCAACTCAAGAAATCATGTGGTTAAAGTCTTTGTACACAGATCTTGGACTTCATTCTTCAACACCTCACATTTTTGGTGACAACACAAGCTCACTACATCTAGCAGCTAATCCGGTATACCATGCTAGAACCAAGCATATTGAAGTCCACTACCATTATGTAAGGGAGAAGCTAATGAGCAAGGATATTCAACTATCCTATGTCTCTACAGATATGCAATGTGCAGACATGTTGACTAAAGCTCTTGATGGTACAAAGTTAAGTAGATTCAAGTTGATGATTGGCTTGCAGGAAATCAAGGACAATTGAAGACTTATTTGGAGGCCAAGCATGTTAGGCTTGAGGGGGAGTTGTTGGTGCATTTTACCCAAGCCTACATGCTTGATATATTTGATATCATCCTCATTTGTAAGTCACATGAGTAGCATGTGAACACCTCTTGTAAAAGAGTTCATTTTTATCTCTTGTAATTGAAAAAAAAAAGGGAAAAGGATAGCTTACCTCATCCACGATGTAAAATCAAATTCGTGGCTCTAACTACCTAAAACCACAAAATTTAGAGCTGAGGGAATCTCTCCTAACTTTGGGGATCACTTTTAGGTGGAGCCATTCGAATTCGAATTCAAAACTCCCTCCAAGAATAGCTATAAAAGGAGCAAGAAGGAAGAGGCAATTAGCAAGCCTTGTACGTGACCACTTCATGTCATTTTGTAGAGATTGAAGAGCTTACTCCATAGCTCTATCATTCTATTCCCATTGTGCAAAGATTCATTGCCAATGTGGTTGTAATCATATATGAATTTATACATTTATCATCATTCACTTCTCTGTTTTGTTCTTTGCTATACTCACTCAGAGCAGTACATTCAGAAGGTCATATCTCGCGTTCTACTGATCCTTTTTCAGTGATTTAACATGCTTTGGATAGCTCCTATTGTCTAGATTTTTGCATATCAATTTTCAAGGTCATTAGATTTATAATTTTGGAGATATCTGCATTTTACTGCTCACTGGTCTATCTCTGCAGAGCCTCGAGAATGGTGGGCATGTTCCAGAATTTGATAAATCTTGTTCTCAGTGATCAGTCCATCATTTGAAGTTTTTTAACTTGGATTGGGAAGCTTGCTAAGTCTATTTGCTGTGCCCAAAAGGAATCTTTCTAATTCCTACCAGGTTGAGAGCACTGTTCATTTTTTCTAGCAAGTGTATGTCCAAAAATAGCAAGTTTTGGGAGCTAGTCATTTCGCAACTAGTCTGTCTTGACTTAAACTTTTGGGATACATGTTCCAAAGTACTTGGCTGATATTTTGGTGGATTTAGGAAGCTCAAAGGGTCTTCCAATCATCTCTGAAGTCTCAGTTGGCTGGTGTGAAGCTGGTTGTAGCAGCACCAACTCATCTTTGGATTGCATCCACCATCTCTCTTCACAATTGGCACTAAGTGGGTTCACAAGCTGAGGTCTAAGTGTGATGGAATAGTTGATAGGTATCTAGGCTTGTTGCAAAGGGTTATGCGCACGAAAGAGGCATTGATTTTGATGAGACCTTTTCACCTACATGTCGTATGATTACTATTCGGAGCATTTGTGCACTTGCAGCCCATCATGGTTGGAATGTACATCAGCTGGATATTAAAATAGCATTTCTGAATGGTGACTTGCATGAAGAAGTGTATGTTTTTCAGCCCCATGGCTTTGTACAGAAAAGGCATGAAAACTAGGTGTGCAAGTTAAAGAAGGCATTATATGGTTTAAAGCAAGCACCACGTGCTTGGTATGAGAAGATACATGCCTATCTGATTGCACATGGTTTTGAGAACAGTCCAAGTGAAAGCACCTTATATGTTAAGCGTGCTAATGGTGTGCTTCTGATCATTGTTATCTATGTTGATGACATGTTGCTCACCGGTCCTATTGAGAAGCATATTGCTAATTTTAAGGCTGATTTGCATGCCTCATTTGAGATGTCTGATTTTAAGGCTGATTTGCATGCCTTATTTGGGCATTCAATTTATGCACATTGATGGTGGAATGGATTTGCGTCAAACGAAATATATTGACACATTATTGTAGCCTTTTGGCCTTGAAGGTTCTAAACCTATTGCCACTCCTATGGAAACAGGTTTACGACTGAGTCTTCATGATGTTGGAGATGTATTTGATGTTGTTCTCTATCAGCAGGCTATTGGATGCTTGATTTACTTATGCATTACTCGACCAGATATTTAGTTTTTTGTCTGACAGATGAGCAGGTTTATGCATTGCCCAGGAGTCAAGCATTGGCAGGTCGTTAAGCGCATCTTTCGTTGGCTGAGTGGTACTCAGCTACTTGGGTTGTTTTATCCCAAGGGGGGATCACTACCTCTAGATTTGCATGCTTTTTCTGACTCTGATTAGACTGGTTGCTATGGCACATGTGTGTCCACTAGTGGATTTTGCTTCATGCTTGGTAGCTCATGTATATCTTGGTTGAGCAAGAAGCAGCCTACTGTGGCCACTTCCAGTTGTGATGCTGAGTATAGGGCAGCTTTCACAACAACTGTTGAGTGTGAGTAGCTCAAACGCCTTATGGCTGATTTGGGTGTTGGTCAGTCTTCTGCCACCACCATCTTCACTAACAATCAGAGCGCATTGGCAGTTGCGAGGAACCCTGTGTTCCATGTTCGCACTAAGCACATTGAGGTGCATTATCGTTATGTCAAAGAGGTTCTCTGCTGGGGAGATCTGCTTGGCATATGTGCCCATGCAGGAGAACATTGCAAACCTTTTCACAAAGGCTCTCCCTAGGTAGAAGTTTGAAGCTTTCTGCAAAGCTTTGGGCTTCCTTCCTTTTGTGGAGTGATTTGCACATAGCTTGGCACTTCCTTATACATGAGTGCTAGCTCCTGTTCACCGCATCACTCCTAGGGGGGATTTGTTGATATATTTAGGTAGTGATGTGTGTGAACACACTAGGACCGTTGAGACACTTTTTTCCCTCTTTAGGAGGTTTTTTTCCCGCGGCTTATATATACACCTATTACCCTAATGGGCTACTTATCTTTGTAAATTCTCTAGTAATACATTCAGTATTGTGTGTTGTGCTCCAAGCTTCTTCTTCTTCTGTGTGTTGTTCGCGTGCTTCCACAGACATCTAACTCCAACATAATGGACCTGTTCTACCTAGACTGTTCTCTTGCAACATAACAGAGACTAACTCCTCAAATGTTAAGTCATTTGGATTGCCTTTCATCATAAAAAAAAAGAGTAGCAGTAAAACTCTGATATGAATTGGGAAGACCATTCAAAACAGTCTACACAAATGAACTATCATGCAAGACTTCATCAACAGAAATCAATTGTTCCTTCAAATCTTTGATCTTTGTCAAAAAATTATCCATGGAATCGCGTGCATTCATGTGCTCACTCTCCAAATCTTCTCGGAGGTAAGCAACAAAAGCCTCATTCCTTTCCTAGTATAAAGTGGTAAGTGTATCCCAAGCATTCTTAGTTTTTTTGCAAGAGTGAATGTGAGGAATAATGGCATGTTTGATAGACAAGGCTATCAATGCATGTGTTTGAGCATCTCTACCATCCCAACAAATTTTTTGTGCAGTAGGTGCAGCAAGAACCGCAGCATGAAGAGGAATCTAAAGAATATCATCTTCAACGTCATAAGATCACCTTCAACAACTATGTTTGCAGGTGTAATAGGACGTTTTTCAACACCCTGCATAATATTCCATAGTCCATTTGCAACCAATACATCATATAATCCCATAATGGGTAGTTGGTACCATCCAATTTATCCTCAACATCCAATATACAAAATACATAACTACTTTCAACCATGGTCACTAACTAAAATACCATGATGTAGAAAAATGAATGTATCTCAAAAATTTGAACAGAACTATCCTATTGAGTTTTGCTAAACTTGTAGTAGACTTAAAGACACTTATATTGGCGAACCAAAATTTGTATATATCTTTGGCACAAAAGAGGAAATTGTCTATATAAGCACTCTGATAGTGTGTTCGAAGGCCAAACGAGCTCAAATTGCAATTTTGACACCAGAGTGCAAAGCTACTTTGATTTGCTAATTGCCTTGAGTATTCTCACTAGTTTTTGTGTGATTCTGAGACTGTGACTGGAGGGGTGTTGACTATGCCCCAAATGAAGAGACAACCTACTCTGATACCAATTGTCAGAGTTTGAGGTCTATAGAAGCATGCGAATAACACAAGGAAGAAGAAGAAGCTTGGAGCAAAACACACAATACTGAATGCATTACCACTATAATGTACAAAGATAAATGTCCCATTAGGTTTATAGGAATATATACAAGCGAGGGGAAAAGAACCTCCTAAAGACAAAAAAAAGTGCCCCGATGGTCCTACTGTGTTCACACACATTACTACCTAAATATATCAACAGATGGAGTTGTTTATCTGATTGATCCACAAACTAGAAGGTATCCACCTTTTCATAATCTTCATGATCTGATTAGATTTGTAGTTCTTGATGACAGTTTACGTGGTTATTGCTAAAATCTCTGTGAGTTTTCAAAGAACTATATGCAATACATAAACTATCTACAAAATGTACTACATTAGAGAGACTTATATAAGAGGGATCTAGAAAAACATTTGTTGCATTTGTCTTCTCAATCAGAAGCTTTCAAAAAATTGAAAGAAGCTTCTATAGGATTGAGAATGTGGTCAAAATGAGTAGAAACTTTTTTAGATTTGACTGAAAAATCTAACTAAAAGAAAAAGAGAATCAAAATTGTAAGAGATCGTGTAAAAAATGTGCTATGTTTAAATGTGTTGAGAAATTTTGAGCGCGTTCAATTTTGTAATGAAATTATGAGTCAAAATGTTGTTTTGAAACTATTGAAACTAAACGAAAATGTATGCTTGAAATAGTTTATGTTCCAAAAACTCATGAAACAAATGAATTTTTTGCTAGAATCATCTCAATTCAGGAGGTTTGTGATGGATTTGGAATGAGTAGAAAGGGTTATATAGCAATTTCAAAATTTTGTTGTGAATTTCTTAATTTTAATAAAGTAACTTGCTTTGGATTGCCTAGACCTCATCATGTAGGAAAGTATCAACTCTGCTTGAATAAGAAAATCGTGTCTATATTTGGTGATTATAAACACATTCATGGTAACATGCCTTATGAGGTAGGAAAACAAACTCTAGATTTCACTTACAATGCATTTAACAATATATGGATAGATATTATAAGACTTCAGGCATGCATGGTTTAGTTTTATGATATAAAAGAACATGAATGTTCTGGACTTTTGAAATTTGTAATAAAACTTGATGAAGCTGAAATTAAAAAACATCAAAAGATGGAGAGAATAATTATTGCACTAATGAATAGAGCTTTGGACTATACCCTTGGAAAACTGGATACTCCATCTCTCAAACCACAATAAAAAATGGAGTTATGGTGGGTTGGGTGTGCTCAAGTTCCATCTGAGAATCAAAAAACACTTAAGTGGTTATTCTTACATACAGACATTCCAAATGTTATCCAAAGGCATCATTCAAGAGAATTGTTGAATTTTAACCACTCTAAAAACTTTTAAATTGAGTGGCATTTGAGTGGAGACTTAGAGACTCTAAAATTCATGTTTCTATAAGCGGGGGTGAAAATTGTAAGTACCCTTGTTTGTACTGCACGCAAAGTCCAAGTACAAGAGGATGGATTGCTAAAACTAAGGCTGGAGAAGCTCCTTTCAGAAAAAATAATAATCTACATAATTATCCATCTTCTACCATGATTTGGGATCCCATGCTTCCAATAGAATTGATTAATGTACACATATAAACACGACATGTAGAGTTAAGGATCATTGACAACTTGGTCCATCTTCACTTGGATTATGCATATTCCATCAAGCCTATAGCTCTTGCATATGATGTGGGAGTTAGAAGCCTGCGGAAGCACGCGAAGAGCACAAGGAAGAAGAAGAAGCTTGGAGCTCAACACACAATACTGAATGTATTACCACTAGAATGTACAAAGATAAGTATCCCATTAGGGCAATAGGCATATATACAAGCTGGGGGGAAAACATCCTAAAGAGGGAAAAAAGTGCCCCGACGGTCCTAGTGTGTTCACACACATCACTACCTAAATATATCAACAAACCCCCCTTGAGAGTGATGCGGCAAACAAGGAGTTGGCACTCATGTATAAGGAAGTGCCAAGCTATGTGGAAATCACTACACAAAAGGAACTAAGCCCAAAGCTTTGCGGAAAGCTTCAAACTTCTCCCTAGACAGAGCCTTCATGAAAAGGTCTACAATGTTCTCCTGCGTGGCCACATATGCCAAGTTGATCTCCCCAGCAGAGAACCTCTCCTTGACATAACGATAATGCATCTCAATGTGCTTAGTACGAGCATGGAACACGGGGTTCCTTGCAACTGGCAATGCGATCTGACTCTTAGTGAAGATGGTGATGCACCGCAAAAGACTGACAAACACCCAAATCAGCCATAAGGTGTCTGAGCCACACACACTCAACAATCGCTGTGAAAGCTGCCCTATAGTCAGCCTCACAATTGGAAGTGGCCACAGTAGGCTGCTTCTTGCTCAACCAAGATATACATGAGCTACCAAGCATGAAGCAAAAGCCATTAGTGGACACACGAGTGTCATAGCAACTAGCCCAATCAGAGTCAGAAAAAGCATGCAAATCTGGCAGTAGTGATCCCCCCTTGGCATAAAACAACCCAAGTAGTCGAGTACCACTCAAGTAGCAAAAGATGTGATTAATCACCTGCCAATGCTTGACTCCTAGGCAATGCATAAACCTGCTCATCTGTGAGATAGCAAACTGAATATCTGGCCAAGTAATGCATAAGTAAATCAAGCATCCAATAGCTTGCTGATAGAGAATAGCATCAAATGCATCTCCAGCATCATGAAGACTCAGTCGTAAACCTGTCTCCATAGGAGTGGCAATAGGTTTACAGTCTTCAAGGCCAAAATGTTGCAATAATGTGTCAATATATTTTGTTTGAAACAAAGCTTTTCCACCATTAACATGCATAAACTGAATGCCCAAATAATGATGCAAATGCCCCAAATCAAACATCTCAAATGAGGCATGTAAATCAGCCTTGAAATCAGCAATATGCTTCTCATAAGGACCAGTGAGCAGATGTCATCAACATACACCACAATGATCAGAAGTACATCATTAGCACGCTTGACATATAAGGTGCTTTTAGTTCGATTATTCTCAAAACCATGTGCAATCATATAGGCATGTATCTTTTCATATGAAGCACGTGGTGCTTGGTTTAAACCATATAGTGCCTTCTTTAACCTGCACACCTGGTTTTTGTGCCCTTTTTTGCACAAAGCCATGGGGCTGGAAAACATACACTTCTTCATGCAAGTCACCATTCAGAAATGTTGTTTTAATGTCCAACTGATGTACATTCCAACCATGATGAGCTGCAAGTGCACAGATGCTACGAATAGTAGTCATTCGGCAAGTAGGAGCAAAGGTTTCATCAAAATCAATGCCTCTTTCTTGTGCATAACCCTTTGCAACAAGCCTCGCCTTATACTTGTCAACTGTACCATCACGTTTACGCTTCAGCTTGTATACCCACTTAGTGCCAATGGCCTTCTTGCCAGGAGGCAAGTCACATAAAGACCAAGTACCATTCTTCATTATAGCATCATATTCAGATTGCATAGCAGCCATCCAATCGAGTACGATATGATAAAGGTGCATCTAATTTGTTGTCATGCAAAGTTTGCACCAGCCATGTTGGCATAGTTTTTGCCTCCTCAATATCAGCTCTCTCATCAACACGTGCATCATGTATACCTGCATCAGAAATGGGATGATCTGCATCATCACATGAAACCTGCAAAGGTTGAGAAATTGCCTCATTAGGACCAGCACTAGACTGTCCACCTATAAAAAGAGGCAGAAAAGTATCATACATGTCTTTGGAGTTGATGTTAGATATGCTCAATACTCCACCCTCATGTGACCACAAATGATCCATGGTGCTCTAAGTTGTAAGGCCCCCATTATGAGGAGATGTCATTATGAGAGCCCAGACATTTGGGGAACCCTAACTTCCAAGTTGGATGAGGCCTATGTGTGACCATTGATGGTTGTAGATGATCTTTGTGAGCCGTTCGAGGGGCCTATCCCCTTGGCCCGTAGGGCCGAGACCGTAGGACTTTTGGTTCTGGAGATATTGTCGGATCGTATATTTTACTGACTATTTTGTATCTCCCAACAAAGCCCTTCATCTAGAGTTTGTCTAGATGGCCATCTAAGATCCATAGTGGGAGCGCACAGGTGAGCAGCACCATCATTGTAAATGCATTACGCTCGGCAATCTAAGAATTTGAGTTCTCTACCTTTCAGTCTGCATCTATCTTTGTCTGTGTTTCTCTCTCAACTCTGTCTATAGGTCTATTCCATTGTGTTGTTATTTTCTTACATGGTATCAGAGCTCAGGAGGCTCTGAGTGGTGCAAAAGCAGAAATGCAAAGGTTTCAAAGGTCTCAACGACAAACGAGAGAATATGTAAAGCAGTGCATCATCATCTACGACTAGGGGTCAAGGTGGTTCATCAACAAGAGTAGGTGTCCCACAAGCAGGAGCAGCTATGATGCCGGTCATCCCAACGATGCAAATACAGTCATCAGCCTTCATAGAAGGTAAACTTGATGGTAGGAACTACACCCTCTAGAAGTTTAAAATCACTTCTATGCTTGATTCATATGAGCTTTTGGAGATTGTTCTTGGGACTGATCATGAGCCCCAAGAAAGACGTGATCCAAATAATCTTGATCAAATGATTCCTCCTAATGCTGATCTTCTACGTGCTTGGAAATGTAGAAATGCAGATGCACTCTGTGCTTTAGTTACAAGTACTTCTGATAGTGTTCTGACTCTCACTCAGCATACTACAAAGGCATGTGAAGCATGGAACATATTGAGAAATCAATATGAAACTTGTAATCAGTCACGGATTCAGAACTTGGAGAATCAGCTAGTAGCAGAACTGATGGGGAGACTACAGAGGTGTTTATCACTTGCATAAAGAATCTGTGAGATCAAATGGCGGGAGCAGGTGTTCAAAAGTCAAGTGAGGAGCTAGCTCGGTGTTGTCTTTGAATCTGTCCACCTAAGTTTGATGGTTTGGTAACTGATCTTAACACTCAAATCATACCTCAACCACTAACTTTTGAAGAATTTAGTGCCTTACTCATGGAGGAGGAGTTGCGGCTCAAGGCAAGGAGTTGTGGTAGCAAAGGAGATGCTACATTCATAGAAAATGCCAAAGGAGGCAAAACAAAATCTTCAAAAGATGGAGACAAAAAGAAGGATGACAAAAAGAAGTTCAAGGGAGAGTGTTTCCACTACAAGAAGAAAGGGCACAGAATCCAAGACTATCGCATCAAGAAGGCAGAAGAGAAGAGTGGCTCTTCAAAAGGTGGCAAGGGCAAGGAGTCTACCAACACAACAGAAACAGAGCTTGAGTTATTTGTTACGATAGAGGAGGTGTGCTCCTTGGTTGAAGATTCAGGAACAGATGACTCATGGGTATTGGACAGTGGTGCATCTCGTCACATGACAACTAGAAAAGACCTTTACAATTCCTTATAGCCTCTAAAGGAACCCATCACAATAAAGGTAAGGAATAATGCAAGATGTCCTGCAAAGGGCGAATGTATGGTTTCTTTCATTAACTCTAATGGTGATATGAGAAAGCTTTTGAGATGTGTTGTATGTTCCATAAATAAAATGATATCTACTTTAAGTAGCTTCTATTACTGATCAAGGTCATCAAGTATCTTTCAGTAAGACAGGAGCTAAGATTATGGATGGTAACAAGAACATTGTTGGGACTGGCATAAGGAGGAACAACCTATATGAGTTGTGTGCTCTTACAGCCACTACAAACGTGGGCACAAGTAAGCTACGGCATGAGAGATTTGGCCACATTGGATACCCTGTACTAAAGGAGATGCATCGTAGGGGTATGGTTGCACACCTACCATCGATTGCATAAATGAAGGAACCATGTGAAGCTTGCATGATGGGCAAGCAACAGAGGAACGTGTTTCCACAAGAAAGCAAGAACAGGGCAAGCTATCCTCTAGAGTTGGTGCATGCTGACTTGTGTAGAAAAATGCCTACACAGGCCTTGGGCGGATCGTCCTACTTCATGTTACTTGTCAATGACTATAGCAGGAAGATGTGGGTGTAGTTCCTTCGCAATAAGGCTCAAGCTTTTGGTAAGTTTAAAGAATGGCTTCAGCTTGTTGAAACTGAAACAGGGAAGAAGATGAAGAAATTCAGGACAGACGGTGGTGATGAGTTCACATCAATAGAGTTTGAAGTTTTCTACAAGAGTAAGGGAATCAAGCATCAACTCACAGTGGCACATAGTCCTCAACAGAATGGTGTTGCAGAACGTCGGAATTGAACCATGATGGAGATGGAAAGGTGCATGTTGAAAGGAAAGGGTTTGCCTAATCAATTTTGGGTAGAGGCTATCAACACTATTGTCTACCTCTTGAGTCGAAGCTACACCAAGGCACTTGATGGAAAGACTCCACAAGAAGCCTACACTGGTAAAAAGTTGTTTGCTTCCCATTTCAAAATATTTTGAAGTGAATGTTATGTACATGTTCTAGATAGGGAGAGAAACAAGCTTCAACCAAAAAGCATCAAATGTATCTTCTTAGGGTACAGCGAAGATAAGAAGGCTTATAAGCTTTATGAACTTGAGGCTAAGAACATCATGGCGAATCGTGATGTGGTGTTTAAGGAGGAGCAACCACATGCAGTGGAGGAAAAGAGAGCTTCCACTTTATCATCAATCGAAGGGGAAATCCACTATGAACCTGGCCCAACAACTATCCCTTCTACACAAGAGAAGGAAGCATCATCTTTAGTTGATGAGTCTGAAAGTCACCAACCTGCCGACACCCAAGTGGAAAAGCCATTGCCATGTTGGGTGAGGCAGCTCTATGATTCTGCAAACCCCATCCCACAGTCACTAGAATAGGTTGCAGATAGACCGAGGTGATCATAGAGAATAGAGGAATAGAGATTAGCAAGCTCTCATATTGTAAACACAAACTTGATGGCTGATCTCATTCAAGAAGAAGCAAAGGAACCAACCAATGTGGATGAGGCAGTCCATGCAAACAGAATACAACAATATCACGAAGAATGGAACTTGGGAGCTAGTGGATTGACCCCCTAAGCATAAAGTCATTGGTACCAAGTGGGTCTGGAAGCTAAAGTACAAGGTTGATGGTACTCTAGAAAAGTATAAAGCAAGACTTGTTGCACAGGGCTCTTCACAAGTTGAAGCCATTGACTTTTGTGAATCATTTGCCCCAACTGCAAGAATGACTACTATCCGAGTAGTACTAGTTGTGGCTGCACATAAGCGTTGGCCAGTGTATCACATGGATGTCAAATCAGCATTCCTAAATGGAGACCTCAAGGAGGAGGTATATGTGTCTCAGCCACCAGGGTTTGAGGCTCCCCATTCAGAGAACAAGGTATGTAAGTTGAAGAGGCTTTATATGGGCTAAAACAAGCCCCTAGATCATGGTACCAGCAGATAGATAAGTATCCCTTGGATCTAGGTTTCAAAAGATATGCTTTTGATGCTAACTTGTATGTTCTAAAGAGAGGAGGGATGACAATTGTGCTTGTACTCTATGTAGATGACCTTGTGATTACAGAAAATGATGATGCTCTTCTTCTTCAAACAAAAGATGCCCTGAGTTCAAAATTTGAAATCACAGACTTGGGCTTAATGCAATATTGCTTAGGTCTTGAAGTTCAGTAGGAACCATGGAAGATTTTCATCTCTCAACAAAAGTATGCAAGGCAGATATTGAAGGCATTCGACATGGAGGATTGCAAGGAAATTTCTACACCTATGGAGGTCAACACAAAATTATCTATTGAAGATACTTCACCTCTAGTGGATATTGGAAGATATAAGAAATTAGTTGGAAGTTTCATCTACTTGTGCAATAGCAGACCACACATCTCTTATGTTGTTGGAGTAGTAAGCAGGTTCTCTAATAAGCCTTGCCAAACTCATTGGAAGGAAAGCATGCGGATACTCAGGTATGTGAAAGGAACCAATGATTATGGTATTCTTTATGAAGAAGGATCATCTCTAGTCGGATACTATGACTCAGATTGGGCAGGAGATATTGATACTAGAAAATCAGTTTCTAGATATTTCTTTTCTTTAGGATCAGGGATTTTCTTTTGGATTAGTAAGAAGCAACCGATTCTAGCATTATGGTCTATTGAAGCTGAGTACAAAGCCACATACGTTGCAGCATGTGAAGCAGTATGGTTGAGGAGGATCCTATGGCACATAGGAATACAAGGACAAGAGGCTACAGAGTTGAAATGTGACAACCAAAGTTGCATGGCCATTGCCAAAAATCCTGTTTTCCATGCACGTACCAAGCACATAGAAATTCAGTATCACTATGTGCATGAGTTGATTGAGGATGGAGTCGTGGAGATAAGATATTGTCCTACTGAAGAAAATGGAGCAGACATCCTCACCAAGACTCTTGAGAGAGAGCAACTTCTTCGACACTTTCCAAAGCTTGGGACAGACCAAGGAGGTAGTTCAACGTAGGGTGGACATTGAGGGGGGGTGTTAGATATGATCAATACTCCACCCTCATGTGACCACAAATGATCCATGGTGCTCTAAGTTGTAAGTCCGCCATTATGAGGAGATGCCATTATGAGAGCCCGAACATTTGTGGAACCCTAACTTCCAAGTTAGATGATGTCTATGTGTGACCATTGATGGTTGTAGATGATCTTTGTGAGCCTAACCATTAGGTTAGGTAGGGCATAAAATTCCAGGCCATTGGATTTCCATTTAAGCTGAAAATAAAGGCCCTATGGTGTCGTGCAGTTTCCCCATAGACCTTAATGGGGGGATTGCAGAGGGGGGGACTATTTTGTATCTCTCGACTACATTTATCTATACCGAACCGCCTTGTAAGCATGGCCCAGGTTGACATTTACATAGCATTGCGTACTAGTAAGCCTTTCATCTAGAGTCTATCTAGATTGCCATCTAAGCTCCACAGTGGGAGCGCACGGGTGGACAACACCATCATTGTAACTAGATTACGCTCGACAATCTGAGAATTTGAGTTCTCTATCTCTCAGTCTGTGTATATCTTTGTCTGCATTTCTCTCTCAACTTTGTCTACAGGTCTATTCTGTTGTGTTGTTATTTTCTTACAGTTAACAGATGTCTCCTTAGTACATGAAAGCAATGGCTGAATAGCATCTTCCACGAAACAACATCACGGCTAACCAAAATGTGTTTAGCCTATGGATGATACAAACGATAGCCTTTACTTTCAGAATTGTACCCAACAAATATTCATTTTACTGCTTTATCATCCAATTTTCTGTTATGTTGTTCAAGCACTAATACATATGCCAAACAACCAAAAACACGCAGATGAGCAACAGATGGCTTGCAATCATGCGAAGCCCCATATGGAGTGATAGACTACAGTGCTTTAGTGGGACACCTATTAAGTACATATGATGCACACATGACAGCCTCAATTCAGAAACTATGTGGTAAATCTTCACTCTTGACCATACACCTCACCATCTCCATGAGTGAAATGTTCTTTCATTCAGCAACTCCATTCTGTTGAGGTGTATATGGCACTCTACACTAGTGTTTTATCCCATGTTTAGCTAAAAATGCATTAAAATCAGAAGACATATATTCCCCCCCTCGATCAAAACGGAGGGTGCCCATTTTACATGCTGACAGATATTCAGCCAAAACCAAAAATTGTTTGAAGAACATGAACACTTTGGACTTTGCCTTCAATGGATATACCCATGCATGCCTGGAAAAATCATCAATGAAATTCACGAAGTAAAGATAGTTTCCAAAAGAAGGTGTCTGCATAGGACCACAGACATCACTATGTAAAAGCTGCAATTTTTTAGTAGCCCCAACTAAACCATCTTTTGGAAAGGAGGAATGTTGCATTTTGCCCAAAATATAGCTTTCACAAACATGTTTTCCAAGTGCCTCAAGTTTGGGCAAAGAGGACACCATTTCAGATTTCTGCATGCGTAGCAAACTAGGAAAATTCAAATGACCAAAGTGTGCATGTCAAAGCTTTGCATCTGACATAGCGTGAGAATCATGTACTGCACATGCCAAATCATTTACAGATCTTTCATAGTCTATGAGCTTATATAGCCCACGACATAAAATGTCATAAGCAATAATCACGTCATCATTTGACAGATCATGAACTGTACATCTGTCATCAACAAATTTCACAATCAAGCCAATCTTGGCTAATGCAAAAATTGATAACAGATTTTTCTTGATCCCTAGCACAAACAAAGCATGTGAAAAAGTGAAAGAACTACCATCAGTAGTAGTCAAAATGATCTTACCAACTCCCATAATAGGATAACAGGAGTTGTTGGCACATGTAACAGTATTCCCTATAGGGGAGGCTTGAACGAAGAGAAGAAACTGTGTTGCGAGGTAATATGTTTGGTTGCCCCACTATCAAAGTACCAAACATCTGAGTCTACTATAGACATGCACTGCTCATGAGAGGATGGTTCAAAACTACAAACAATATTAAACGCCCATTCTTCTTCCTGGACAAGATTAGCAAACTCTGTTTTTGGTGTAGAGGCCTCTGCAACAACCATTCCAGCCTCTTGCTTCTTTGCCTCTTTAACAGCCAGTTTTGGATAGTTCTTTATCATTTCCTTTACAGTACTTGCAAAACAATTTCTACTTTTTCTGATTTCTTTTCATCTTTGTCTTCCCTCTTCAATTGTGCAGAATTAGCATATTTTTGCTTACTAGTTGAAGAGCTCCATTTCTGACCAACCAAGAAAGCTTGATCTGCAACACATATAATGGACCTGTTCTGCCTGAACCGATCTTCTTGTAACATAGCAGAGACTAACTCCTCAAACGACAAGGCATTCGGATTGCCTTTCATCATCAATCGAAGAGTAGAAGCAAAACTCTGATATGAATCAGGAAGACCATTCAGAATGGTCTACACAAGTGAGCTATCTGGTATAACCTCACTAGTAGAAATTAATTGTTTCTTCAATTCTTTGATCTTTGTTAGACGATTGTTCACAGAATCACCTTCATTCATGTGCTCACTCTCCAACTACTTTTGGAGGTAAGCAACATGAGCCTCATTCCTAGCTTGGTACAATGTGGTAAGTGTATCCCAAGCATCCTTAGCTATTCTGCAAGCTCGAATGTGAGGAATAATGGCACGTTTGACACACAAAGCTATCAATGCATTTGTCTAGGCATCTCTGCCATCCCACTAAATTTGTTATGCAGTAGGTGTAGCAGAAATTGTAGCGCAAACAAGAATATGCATAATATCATCATCTTCGACACCTTCTGCATCAGCTTCAGTACGTGCAGTTTTAACAGTTGCAAGTGTGATAGGACATTTTTCAACACCCTGCACAATGTTCCACAGTCCCTTTGCAACCAATACATGTCGCATCATATAAGCCCATAATGGGTAGTTGGTACCATCCAACTCATCCTCAATAGCCAACATACGGAATACATTATTGCTTTTAGCCATGGCCGGTGACTAAAATACCTTGATGCAAAAAATTGATTATATCTCAAAAAGTTGAATAGAACTACCTAGATGAATTTCGCTAAACCTATAGCAAACTTCAAGACGCACATACTGGCCAATTAAAATTGGTGTATATCTTTTGGCACAAAAAGACAAAATAGCCTACACAAGCATTGTGATAGTGCGTTCGGAGGCGAAACGAGCTTAGCTCGCAATTTCGACAGCACATAGCAAAGCTGTTTTGATCTCTGAAACACCCTGAGTATACATACCAAGTTTTGTGCGATTCTGAGACTACGATCGGAGGGGTGTTTATGATGCCCTAGATGAAGTGACGACATGCTCTGATACCATTTGCTAGAGTTAGACATCTGTAGAAGCACACAAACAGCACAAGGAAGAAGAAGAAGCTTGGAGCTCAACACACAATACTGAATGTATTACCACTAGAATGTACAAAGATAAATAGCCCGTTAGGGCAATAGGTGTATATACAAGCCGGGGGGAAAAAACCTCCTAAAGAGGGAAAAAAAGTGCCCCGACAGTCCTAGTGTGTTCACACACATCACTACCTAAATATATCAACAGATGAATGCATTCAAAAAATGTGAACATATACTTTTAGAGATGGGATTTCATGGTGGTGATGTTCATCTAAGAAAAGATCCAAATCTCTCACAAAATATAGGTGATGTATTATAGGATGTGTCAATGGGAGGTGCAAAAGCAAGAAGATTCTTCAACAACATCGATAGAAAATAACTAAATGTAATGTGGAATTGTTGGAAACAATTTTGTGAGGTTATGACAAATGTAAAAAGCAATCTAGAAATAGCAAAAAAAAAAGAATGGCGGTGTGGATTAGACTAGATAAACTTTTAAAGATCATGAGGCAACAAGTAACATTTGATACCTATGTGATTGAATTCAGAAGGGAAATCACAGAACTTATAGAAACCATCATAGAGGCATGGAGTGTCAAAGACATAACTTACTACTTGGTGAGTTTCAAAGAAATTATCTACTCCACCATTGGTTTTATACAGAGGAAATATCTATCTCTAGAAGCATTGATCCCTAGGGCATGGCCAAATATCCTAAATGTTCTTGTTCTCTCAAGAAGAAAAATCATATATGCATTAAAGGGTAGTGAGGAAAAGCCCATATATTTTGATAGAGTCTTTAGAGAGAACAATGCAAAATCAGGGTCCTCACTATACTAGTTATGTACAACACCGAATAAATTTGGATTCAACTTTGGAAGATCATGAATGACCCAATCTATATCCACTTTTTCTTTTCCTTTACTCTCTATAGTTTTCCTTGTGCCCTTACCCCTGCCAAGATAATTGTCCTCATCCAATATAGATAATTATGGAAACAATGACAAAGCAAGATCAGAGAGAGCAAAACAATTTTGAATGTCTTGAGGCAGCTCTGAATTTGTAAGGAAAACCAATCGCTAAAACAAATGTAGGACACAACCAATTCAAGCGACTAGGCTCATCACAAAAACTTGGATGGGCCTAATCACTTGAATCAGTCGTACATCAAAATCATTAAAAATGAAGGTAATTTGCATGTCAACATATATCAATATTGAGTGATAAAGGCCTTTAATAAAGAGCAAACAACAAACTCTATATAATTGAAGTAAAAAATGACACAACCAATTCAAGCAAATAGGCTCATCTGAAAGGCTTGGATAAGCCTAATTTCTTGAATCAATCAAGTCTCAAAGATCATCATTATGATGACAAAAAGTGGTAGACTTGCCCCTTTTGTGATGTGCACACTAAGAATATGAGGAAGTAGGTATTGGATGAGGAAAATAACTCATGATATTGAGAAATCGAGGACACAACCAATTCAAGTGCATAGGCTCATCCAAAAGTCTCAGATGGGCCTAATCACTTGAATCGATTGTGTCTTCCAAATCATCCTTATCAATACAAATAGAAGTAGATTGTCTTATATTACATAAGGGACAAGCCAAAAACTCCATAAAAAAGAACAAATCTAGACACGATCAATTCAAGTGAATAGGCTCATCATAAAGTCTCTGATGGGCCTAATCACTTGAATCGAGCATGTCTCATATATTGAACATACCTTGACCTCATCTTCCTCCTAAATCAATTCTTTTGCATCAATATTGTTGTTCCTTTGTCCTCAGCTACCTCCACAAATGAGTACCTCGTCCAAATGAGTAGATCCCTAGATCTTTTTGTTATTGTTCAAAATCTTCATTTGCAAGGGTTGGCTTCTCTGAAAGTACTCTTTCATAGCAGCATGAAAGAGCTTTGGATAAATCTTTGAATTCATTATTTTTCAAGGATAAGTCCAAGCTCAAAAATTCCTCTTTACTTTGTTCCTTGTCATTTATGAACTTCCTTGCAGTTTCTTTTGATTCAGCTATAGCAGCAAGGCAATAGTCTTCTCTAATATTGAAGAGCTCTTGAATGCAATATAGAGGAACAAAGTCCTTCCCAAAGATAAGGTAATATGGGAGATTTAGTAGGAGTGATTTCTCTAAGATTTTTACATGTTCTATTGGCTTTCTTATGGTAGTCTCTACTCTAAAAGTAGCGACATCAAAGCTTCTAACCTCTTCTTCTTCTGTTTGGAGGTTAATCTCTTCAACAATATCCTTGACTTGACTTTCTAAATATTTCTCAATAGAAAGATCTAGGGATGCCCCTTTCTCTTCATCATGGTCCATTTCTTCATTCTTGTCAATTGAGATATGATTAAACCAAATCAAAAGCCCTATGTTCAAGGGTAGTAAACAACAATTACTTTTATGTTCTGGGAAAATCTCTATTCTGTCTTGCAAGGGGAAATTTTCCTACATTTTCTAGTCATTTTGGTCCTATCCAAAGGATCCTTCCCAAAAATGATTGGGTGGATATAAGTTTTTCCAGAGATAATAACTTCTTGTCCATTTACTATCATCATGAAGGTCTCCCATTCATCCATAAGAAACACCTTGGTTTTCTCCACAAGTGCTTCAAAGTCAAAGGTAAGATTCTCATTGCATCTAGAAAATGATTTACCCTCAATCCCTCTTGAACCATAAAATCTAGAAGTTTCGCAGATGGAGAAACACTAAGAATCACAAACTTCTCTTCCATCTCAATAAACACTCAATGCAAGAAAATAGAAGCAGTCAAAGAAGGTCAAACTCGTGTAATTGCTTGAATTGACCATGTATAGGATTCAAGCTCAGAGTGCTTGGCTATGGAGGCAAAAGTTTCTTGAAGGTTGAAAATCAGAAAAGACCAAGGCAACTAATATTTATAGGGGAAGAGAGAAAAGAAATGATCACATGATGTGGACCAATGCATGCATGACACATGGCAAAATCAAACTCAAAAATCTCAACGGTCAAATGATGTGGACCACTAAAAAGTTGACACATGACAATGTACATCGAGATTCGCAATGGTTAGTTGACATGATCCAATCAAAAAAATGACATGTAGCACTAAAAATCAACTCAACTTAGAGACCTATATGAGCTCCTCCCTTCATTTGTGCCATTTTTTTGTGACCTATCTACTACCCTCGACTTCCCATAGTTTTCATGCTTCAAGCCTCTTCTACAAATTTCTCTAAGGCCTCTTCTCTTTGAGCTCTCTTGGTGTGCAAGGTAATATCCTACAGCTTGGAATCTTCTACATGAGCGATTCAAGTGATTAAGGGAATCGAAGATTTTTGGGTTTACCCAATCGCTTGAATTGGTTATGTCTAGTCAAAAATCTTTTTGAGATCTATTGTTATCTTCTATGTTATAAGAGCAATAGATAAATTCTAGTTCTCATTAAATTCACATGGTATATTGACAAGATCGATTCAAGAAATTAGGGGAATCAAAGACTTTCAAATAGACGTAATTGCTTGAATTGATCGTGTTTATGATCGATTTTTGTTTTCCAGTGTATACAAGGGGAATATTTATTCAAGACTTCATGGAATACACAAAAACAAAATGGAGACCTTGATTTGTTTCATATGATCGATTCAAGCAATTAGGGGAATCATAGATTTTTGGATGTCCCTAATCATTTGAATCATTTGTGTTCCTTCAAACATCATTTTGGACTATTTGTTGTAATTTTATTATAAAGGAGAAAGTTTGTTCCAAAAACTCCATTAAGTTTGCATGATTGTGGCTCAGATCTTGAATAATTTGATACGATCAATTCAAGCGATTATAACAATCCAAAAACAATGACCCTAAATGCTTGAATTGGTCGTCAGTTGAATTCTTGATTTTCTTGTTATGTTCTCTCATATCCATGTGTTTGATCCTCTTCCTATCCTTCTTATCCTAGATAGGACAAAGAAGAAAACTAGGAAATGGTACCCCTAAGAGCAAGATCATGGAGGACCTATTCTAGAGGGCCAAGGATCTGCTCCACAGACAACAAATAGCCAAAATTAGCGTGATCCACAAAAGGCATGCTCCAAAAAAAGAGT
Source organism: Ceratopteris richardii (assembly GCA_020310875.1). Taxonomy (NCBI): domain Eukaryota; kingdom Viridiplantae; phylum Streptophyta; class Polypodiopsida; order Polypodiales; family Pteridaceae; genus Ceratopteris; species Ceratopteris richardii. The sequence continues at coordinate 41,330,653 of CM035432.1, read as the reverse complement.
TAAATATCATGTCAAATCATTGAGGGAAATCAAAGGAGCTCAAACATCTATGGGACTCCTCATCCCAAGACTTCCTTTCATGAGATTGGTTAAGGAGATCTCTACCAATCTTTGCTCTATGATGAAGACTACTTCATTTGTGAATGTCAAATAGCAGACCTAGGCTCTTCTATGCTTGCAAAGGGTAGCAAAGGTTTTGCAATTGATTTTATGAATGATGCTTATCTATGTGCAGCACATTGTCATAGGGTGACACTTATGGCCAAGGACTATGTTGTTGTGTCCAAGCTAAGATAAAAGTTTGATAAAGCCATTGTCCCTCTTGACAAGCATTGTTAGCAAGAAACCCTAAGCCATCTATAATCAAAATTGAAGAGTTCCATTTTCATGAACATTCAACAACAAATGTAGCAGATTTTGAGGAGGAGGAGAGAAGGAAGAATCTTTTGTTAGTTGAAGCTGTTATTCTTGAGGAAATTTAGAGGCCAAAGAAGGCTAACTCGGAGCTTTTAAAGAAAGGAGATGGCCAGTTAATCGTAAATGCTTCAATACCATGGGAGGAACATGCTTGACATAAGGCCTGATGACAACAAAATGTTGAGATACTTCACTGTTGAGATCTCTCACAGCATAGTCAGTATAGGTCTCTCAGGTATTTTTCAGGCCATAATATTCTCATCATTTTATCAGTAGTTAATCTCCTTGATGCACCTCCTATTGGTTTTATATTGTAGGGTCCAACTGCAAAAATGTGAGGAGTCAATCTCAAGGAAGCTATTTATTTTGGATCCCCTTGTGACTCAATGTATGTTATACAAGCATGGAGAAATTAGTCATTTTCTCAAGTATTTTAGTGAGGAGATAAAATATATTGAAAATTAAGCTTTCATTTATATATTTCATAAAAATTCATTCCTTTCTTAATGGTGGTTTTATTTAAAAGTATGTGTTATACTTCTTGGGATCATTGGAGTCTTACAATTATTGATTTTGTTGAATACCAAGCCTTATTCATAAACTTTGTCCACTCACAGCATGGGAATTGCAAACTATAAGTTCTTGTACACTTCCATTGCTCTTATGTATCACCCTTGCCATGCATTCTGATATTAATTTAGCTACAAAGGTTTTGAAAATGCATGTTGATCATAAATATCCAAGCAAACTAAATGAAGAAAAAAATTTTGGTTATATGCAAATTCATGTGCCACTACAGAAAGACAGTACACCATGTGGATGGAGAGTAATTGCCAACACATTAAGGTTCGTAAGGGCAGATTTTGTAGTCCTAATCTAACTCTATCTGACTATCTATATGCATTTGTCCTTTTGGTCAGAGAAAAAGCAATTCGTGTCATCTTGAAAGATGCTATCTGTCCATATGATCCAGACTCTCCTCCACCACCTCCACTGCCACGACGTAAGAAGATTGAAGATAAGAAGAAAGGACCTCTCGCTCACTCTCCATTGAAGCATGTACTGAAGAATAAGCATAAAAGTGAAGGCTCCAAAAAAAGAAGAAGAATAAGCACAAAGGTGAAGGCTCCAAAAATGTATAGTGTTTTGTATCTAGGATTACATCTTGATAGTAAGCCCATGTACTTCCAACATATGTTGGAAGATATTTATAGTCTAGAAGATTGTGTTTGTAACTCATGTTTCTACAAAGAAATGTGTTTCAAATTCTCTTTTTTATGTAAAGTCATCATATTCATATCGGCATTGTTTTGTTTTATATCATCATTCTTTTAAGGTTTCTATTGTGGAAAGACTTTTATTATTGTTGTCTTAGGTTAAAGAATACCTCCATTGTGCAAATACTTTTATCATTGTCAAAAACATATGATTGTTGTGAAAGGTTTCTATTGTCCAAAGAAATTATATTGGTCAAGATAAGGATAAGAAGTTCTCCATGTTAGTGATTAATTATATAGAGCACTAAGGTAGGAATATTACAAATGGGGGAAGCTTGGAGGACATGACCAATTCAAGAAATAAGAGGCAATGAAGGTTCTCCAAAGTTCCTTATGGCTTGAATTGGTCGTCTTTCTTTTTTTATGTTAATGGGCCATGTATGAAAAGACATGACCAATTCAAGCAATAAGAGCCATTTGAAGTTCTCGGATTGCTCTCTTCGCTTGAATCGGGCATGCCTTTTGTGCAAGTGATAAACAAAGCATAAGAGCATCAAGGATTACAAAATGGAGAAGATTGGAGGTCATAACCAATTCAAGTGATTAGAGGCATTGGAGGTTCTCCGAGTGCCCTAATATCTTGAATTGTTTGTGTCCTCCAATCTTCTCCATTTTCCTTCACAAGCCCAAGTTTTCAATTCACATATCACCAAATCATGATATTGCATAAAAATGTAGAAATTAATGATAAACCACTTATTATCTTAGCCAATCGCATGAATAAGGGCCACACCACAGCTTATATTTTAGACAAAACTACTACCAGCATTAATAAATTGAAACACATTTCTTTGTAGAAACATGAGTTACAAACGCTATCTTCTAGATAAAGATAAAATGGCATCATTTACCAATACATACAATGCTCTAGAGGTTATTTTGTGTACAAAATTGTATTTACAATACATTTTTGGCGCATTCACCTTTGTGCTTATTCTTCTTCTTTTTGGAGCTTTCACTTTTATGCTTATTCTTTGGGACATGCTTCAATGGAGAATGAACAGGAGGTCCTTTCTTCTTATCTTCTATGTCCTGGTGGTGGAGGTGGCGGAGGAGAGTCTGGATCATATGAACTGATAGCATCTTTTAAGATGGCATGAATTGCTTTTTCTCTAACCAAAAGGACCCATGCATCTGGATAGTCAGATAGATTTAGACTAGAACTATAAAATTTGTGCTTTAAGAACCTTAATGCATTGGAAATTACTCTCCATCCACATGATGTACTCTCTTTCTATAGTGGCACATGAATTTGCATATAACCAAACTTTTTTTCTTCATTTAGTTTGCTTGGATATTTCTTATCAACATGCATTTTCAAAACCTTTGCAGCATTGCAAGGCTAAATAAATATTAGAATGCGTGGAAAGGGTGATACATAAGAGCGATGGAAGTGTAGAAGAACTTAAATTTTGCAGTTCCCATGCTATGATTGGAGAGACTTCATGAATAACGATTGGTATTCAAAAAAATCAAATTATAAGACTCCGATGACCCCTAAAAATGTAACACATGTAAATAAGAACACCATTAAGGAATGACTTTATATGAAATATATACATGAAAACTTACTTCTAAATATATGGATAAATTATATATTTTATCTCCTCACTAAAATACTTGCGAAAATGACCACTTTCTCCATGCTTGTATAATATACACTGAGTCACAAGGGGATCCAAAATGAAGATCTTACTTGTGACTGAAACAAAAAATTCTATGAAGATGATGATGGATGAAGATGATGATGATGATGGTGATGATGAAGATGGAGAAGAAAAAGCAGAAAAATAACAAAAAAATGACTATTTCGTACCTCCCAACATCGCAAATCTATGATCTTATCATCATAACACTCGTCCTCGAAGCCCTCTCCCCGACAATGGCGCCAAAATTTGTTGTAGCTCAAGCGTAAGCACCACCTCCTTTACTTGTCAATCTGCGGAGACGTGAGGACTGATATGAAGACCATGAGCATGTGAAGGCACAAATGTATGAGTGAGAAGCACACTAGCATGCACACACATAAACACACATGCACACAAGGCAAGATCAAAGAGAGGAACAATGGAAAGCTTCTATTACAAGAACTCTCTTACAATGTTTCAATCTCTAACAAGCCAAATCTCTAACAAGCTAACCTCAAAAACAAGCTCTCTAGCTCTTTTTATAGTTTTTCCAGTGGTTTTGGCCTTGTCCAGACCTAGTGTCTGGTCTAGTTAAAAATTAGGTTCTAGGGCTTATTTGAGGGGGCAATCTCTTTGAAATGTTGAGAATATGAGAGTGCATCTCCCTTTTGTATCTTGGAGTCACTCTATTTCTATTCCATTTCCATTTTATATTATATCCTTTGTATTTGGGTACCTTGCCATTTGCTTCTACCATTGTATTCGTTCTCCTTTGAGGGGAATTATCCGTAATGAGATGTACTTTTGAGAGCCCCTCCAAAATCTATATAAGGAGGGGCTCTCCCCCATTTGTACTTGGTTAGAAGCTTGGCAAGCTCATTTCTAATCCATGTGAGTTTACCCATTTCTTGGTCTACTCACTTTGAGTCTCTCACACTCTTTCTTTTGTGAGTACACTCTTCTTTCCATTTTGCTTCCGCATGTGTACTCTCTACATTGGTATCAGAGTGTTAGGTGGAGGTCTTGGTGGTGCATTTGGTGGTGGTTCTGTGGAGGTGGTGCTTGAGTGTTGGTGGTTTTGCTTTCTCCTCATGAAGAGAAGCTTCTACCATTTTCTCTTTAAGGCTTCATTCTGCCCATTTGCCCACCCTCTCACCCTTATCCTTTTACCACTCTTTCCCACCCTCCCACTCTTGTTCTTTCATTTTGACGATATGTTTTGACATAATTTTTAGTGCTTATAAGCACTCTTTATCATTCACATTGGTGGTAGTTGTCAAGGATCTTGATGCATCTCAAGTTTGTGGAGTGTTTAGAAACAGTTTTCTAATCATCTTGGAAGTATTTTATTTATGTGAGAATAGTGCCCTTGTGTTTATTATCATTGTGGAAATGGCTTTGAGTCACCAAAGGACACTAAGTGTGCACATTGGTTTTAATATGCACAAGAGGAAGACTCTGCAAAGTACTCATTTGTCTCTCTGTTTTGGGAAGAAAAAGCAACAGAGAAAGAGCACGATCTTTCACCATCCTCATATGCATAGCAAAGAGCATGGTGCTTCTACAACTATTGCATCACTTTTCTAAGATGTAATCTAAAGCAAGCATAATCTTAGAAGATTTCTTATCTTATTACTAAGTTTAACATTGCATTTGCCTCTTTATTCCCTCACTTTTTAACTCCCTTCTCTCACTACGTTGCCCAGAGAGATCTTATTACTAAGTTTAACATTGCATTTGCATCTTTATTCCCTCACTTTTGAACTTCCTTCTCTCATTACATTGCCCAGAGAGAATGGCGATGCCTTTGAGCTGAGAAGGATATTGAAGCAGGTTGTACTGGGCGGGCAAACGTATGTGGCAGTGGTGACGGCACTCTTGCCAGCCATAGTGGAGTTCAATTCGTCACCTCACACTTAAATCTCAATGCATCTGCCACAACCCTTTCCATTATCACACATCGGCTTATTCTGGCCATTTTTGTACCATACCGAGCTACATATGGGTGAAGCATGAGACATAGCAGCAGTATCACGGGAGCCATGATCCTCTAAGTTTGTAGCCTCCTTCATGAGCACAAAATCATGATGCTGCTAAAGAAGTTAGAATAGCAAGATGATGCACTAATATGTGCATGCACGATCAAGTGAGAGAGAAAAGAGAGCCCTGATGTCTCTGCATTCTGTGGCAGAGCAAAAGAGGAAGCTAAGGGAATATCCGTCATGTGACCACATGTGAGTGCATCAGGATTTCCAGGTGAGCGAAAAGCTACTCTTCAAATTACCTTCACTTACATCTGTCAGGTGAGCACAGTAGCTATTGTTTCTGAGCTATCACCTGCAAGCAAACAGACTACGGCGTTGTGCAAACAAAAGAGAACCAAAGTGGTATTGTGTGGAGCCAGTGCCAAGCACTAAGAACGCAAATGACTCAAGTGATCCACTATTGTTCATTCCCCAACATTGGGGTAGAGAGAAAGGGTGCTCTTCTCTAGACTCTGAAGTTCTCATTTGCACGCACTGAGGCTTGGGAGTTATCTGGGGCTTATTTTCTACAAGAGAGAGAGCGAGAGAATGAAATATCCACTCTGCATCCATCTTTACCACACGAAAGAGGGTGAAAATCTCTGCATCCCTAGATTTGAATGCACACTTTTGCACCATATTCTTTGAGTGAACGCCTGTCAACCGACCTGTTTTGATTCTTAGCAGTTATTATATGAATGTGGTGATAACTGATAGGTTCTGATAAATTGACCCCACAAGAAATGAATGCCAACATTTTCTTACTGAAAATGGTATTCTGACGAGGAGCATCTAAAGATAATGGCAGCAATTTGAATCGAGGTGCATTGTGCACTATACAAGTTGAATTTTTTACTGCATTCTTGAAGCAGATGGTTCTATTTGGCCGCCAGAATGTGATTGTAATTATCGAAAAATGTAATTAGAAAAGACGCACATCGAAAGGATGTATTGTAATGCTTGTATCTTTTTGGATAATGGAAAAGTGTGCAAGAAGACGCGCGAGGAGAAAGATGTCGAACTATGGGTCTGTGTGGTGCACCTCTGGGATGCTTCAGCACAAGTTTTATTTAAAAATGGTGTACTAAATTCCTACTGTTCTGTGTGTTAGCCATTTCAGTGATATTGTCTGTATGATACTTTGTTGATGAAGATATGAATTCAACTATGGTTGCGTGTAATTTGCCGGTGAAGAATCAACATTATTCTGCGTTAATGAATGTTATAACTTTATCGTAGTGATGTACTCCATATGACGTTAGGAAGCCTGGTGGTGAAATTGTTTAATTGCAAGTATGTTGGTGGAGAGTCAGAGTAAAGTGACCAATAAACTCTATGTGATGCATGTTTTCTTTGGGAAAATAATCATAGGGCCTCTATAATACAGACCCCTGACCATCCCAAGAACCCTGTAATTGGTTAATTCCTGAATATCGTTAATATTGGCGCCGGCCATGGGGCATGGATTAGCCAGTTTGAAGGCAGATTAAGATCAGATGAAAAAAAGAATTCTATGATATATGTCTGTAACGTGTTCCAAGGAATCTTATTCGAAGTATCAAAGTGATCAGCATTCGTGGAAAGTTACTAGCACGCTGGGAACACCCTCCTGTGGCAGTGGTGAAGGACAATCATCTAAAGGCAAGTGTGATACATGGAATAGTGGAGTGGCACCACAGCATTTTCTTGTTCAAGGATTACAGAGTATACCAGAATTACAACCCGTTCAATCTTTTGAAAGTGTGGTGAGTGGAGTAGGTGTAGATTCCAATGATAGCCTAGTGAATTCCAGTGGCAACCCAAGTTTTAGTTCTAATTCTGGTGGTACTAGTACATTTGTGGGTGAAAGTTCTGGTGAAAAGTCCATCTCAGTAATAAAATATGAGGAATGGAAGTTGAATTTAGATGTGTGTGATCGAATCAGCGATACCATACAGCTAGATATTTTGCAAAGCTATTACATGACACAATAGCAATTAGAATCAACATGTTCAAGTAATTCCGAATTGATACTTCCTCTTGATTTAGAAGATATGAGTAGTATGCAGCAATAGCAACAGCATCAGAAGCAACAACATCAATAGCAGGTCATACACCCATGGCTGATACCTACAAAAGTCACATATACTAAATTTGGTGGATTTCCAAGTGATGATCCTGATGCTCATGTCTATACTTTCAAGATTAATTATGTTGTACGAAATTATCACGCGAATCCGGCATATAAGGCTAGAGTGTTTCAATCCACTCTTGTTAATGAAGTTGCTCATTGCTTAACCGAATATGATATTAATCATTTCGATCAATATGAAGATATTAAGAACACCTTCTTACAACATTTTTTATTAAAGAAAAATGCGGTAGAAATCTTTTATTACTTACAAAACAATAGACAAAAACCACATCAGAGTGTGCAAGAGTATGCAACTTTATTTCCTACTCATCTACTGCAACTGCTTCCAGCACATGCTAACCTATTGGATGACGTGATTACTCAATGGTTTATTAATGGAGTAGACCACCAACTCAAACAAGCTATGATTATTTGATGTGTGGGTAGTATGACCTTGGATGCAGTCATCGCTATGGCATTACAATTGGAGCACAAGCTTGGCGGTTTTACCAAAGATATGGATTGGTTAAAAGCCCCCAAGAGTACGAATGATGATCCATTGAAACAAGTATCTTGCACCAAATGTAAGAATCCAAGGCATACTACTTCATCTTGTGCACTAAATCAAATGTACTGTGCTATTTGTAATACGTCGAGTCATTCTACTAAAACTTGTCCATATAATGCCAAGTATAGAACAGATCGATCGTAAATGCCATAATACAAGAGCAAGAACAACCATTTGCCCACTACATACCACCGCATTTGAGAATACATCTTATCAAACTTACAAGAATTATAGAGAACCATGATCAAACAATTTTGGATAGCCTCGATGGAATTTGGGACAAACCGGTGACAGTGCATCTCTCCCACCACCAAGATGCCATGTGGAGAAATGGGACATATCCGTAGATATTGTAAAGAAGCATCCAAATATGATAAGTGAAGAAAAGAACGACAGCACCCAATGGCAAATATGGTATACATTTTTGTGGTAGATACACAAGTGGCAGCAGTTCAAACATGGTCCGGTAAGAAGTTGCACCCAACTCCTGAGATTTTTGAGCTGAGAATTCAAGAACAACAGTGGATGTTTACTAAAGCAACCACGTGGGAAAGTCAAGAGCCAACTGTCTTTCCCGATCCGGTACCAGTGGTCTAGTAGATAGTACAAAATACCTTACCAAAAGAGATGGATTTGGTCCAAATATGGCCAGAGGATACTACGGAATTGATATCTGATACGCAAAATTTTGATTCTATGTGGAATGTTTTATCAAAAGCGTCTATTACTATCCCATTGGACAACTTCTATCATTGGTCTCGAGTATTCGACAACAATTTAAGCAACAAATTAGTCCAGGATCTTCGTCCACACCTTCTACGGCAACCATCAGCCTAGAAATTGATTCTACAGTGGATCATGTTGTTCCTTTAATTACGGTATGGTATAAAAACCACAAAATTTCATAAGTATTAATTGATGGAGGCTCACGGGTTAATATTGCTACAACCGCACTTTGTAAGAAGCTAGGATGGACTCAGATCGAACCTGTCCATTTCTTTATAAGAATGGTTGATCAATCTTAGGTACATCCAGTGTGTTTGGTGCATGATATACCCATTACCCTACAGGCAGCGGTGTACAAAATGACTTTTGTTGTTTTAGAGTTACCTAAATCTAGCTTAGATTATAACTTATTATTCGGAAGGCCCTGGCTGAAGGAGGCAAAAGTGTTACAGGATGGGTCTGCACATGAACTTATTTTTAAAAGCAATCATCCAAAATATGTTGTACCCTTGGATGATATGAGGCCTTGCGACTTTCATGTGTGACCTTACGTGGTAGAACCCATGCATATGTTGGATGGTCTTTTGGATGACAAAGAAGAAGCTTTTCTAAATGCTAACCAAGATCTGTTAGCACTCGGTACATTTAATTTACAAGCCATGATGGATAATTGGTCTCTGACTGCGTGTACGGTAGTCCCTCTCACCGAAGAAGTGGAACCAGTTATCGATCAGGTTTTGGATGCCATTGACCTTTGACACTTACTGCCCCCACCAAAAGATATCTCCATGCCCCGACAATTTTATGTACTGGAAGATCAACTAATCACGTGCGATTTGGATGATGAGGTTAGCCCACGCCCGATCAACATTAAGGCCGAATTACCTGAATATTTTCAAGATGATTTACTACAATTGCTGAAGGAATTTGCTGATGTATTCACTTGGGACTATCACGATATGAAGGGATTGGATCCTCGCATCTACCAACACCATGATGTTGAAATCGGATGCTCAGCCAATTAAACAATAGAGTTGTCGAATGAATCATAATTATGTTGCGCAAGTGAAAGCTGAACTAGATTGAGTATTGAAAGTAGGTTTCATTGTTCCCATTGAGCATGCCAAATGGATCTCTCCTATTGTCATCTTCCCAAAGAAAAACAAACAATTACGAATCTGTGTAGATTATCGGAAGTTGAATGCGGTGATGGTACCTGATCCATTTCTACTTCCCTTCTTGGATACTATGCTAGATGATGTTGCAAGATGAGAAATGTACTCTTTTTTGGATGGTTATAGTGGCTATAATCAGGTAGGAATGGCTGAAATGGATATTCCCAAGATTGCATTTATTACAAATTGGGGAGTATATTTACAGTTGCCACATGAGGTTTCTTCGGTAATTGCAATGGCTCATTCTACTCCTTCCGGTGGGCATTTTTTGATCGATCTTATGTATCAAAAAATTCTACATAGTGGGTTATGGTGGCCCACAATGCATCGCGATATTGCTGCTTATATTCAACAGTGTGATGCCTGCCAATGTACTGGACAACCTTTACACTGGCACCATTTTCCGCTTCAGCATGTGCTTCCCCTTGAGCCCTTCCAAATGTGGGGATTGGGTTTTATTGTTCTTATTACGCCTCCTGCTATTATTACAAATCATCATTATATCCTTACCTGTACTGATTATGCTACTCGTTGAGCCGAAGCTCGGGCATTACGATCGGAAACTGCTCCAGTGGTTGCTAAATGTTTACTTTGTGATGTTTTTCCTTGTTATGGACTCCCTTTGGAGATTGCTTTTGATCAAGGCACTCATTTCGCTGATACATTAATGCATGTTTTAACCCAAACCTTCAGTAATGTCCATAAATTCAATTCCCTTATTATCCTTGGGCGAACGGATTGACCAAAAGTACTAACAAAACTCTTCTTAATATGCTAAAGAACCTTGTTTTGGAGTGCCCAAAAAGATGGGATCAATTTCTTCCTTTGGTCTTATGGGCTTATCGAACTACCTACAAAGTTGTTATCGGAAGTACCTCTTTTAAACTGGCATATGGTCTCAAAGCAATTGCACCTATGGAATTAGTGGTACCCATCTTATGGGTGGCATTGGAGCACAAGTTATTACTCGAAGATTCTTTTCCGTTCAGGCTAGATGATTTACGATCCTTGGATGAGCACCGTCTGGAAAGCTTTTTGGCTCTTCAGGAAGTCCAATTACGGCAAGCTAAAACACATGATCGGTTCCTCAAGACTCCCATCTTTACAGTAGGGCAATTGGTTCTTTTTTATAATGTCAAGTCTAATCGCTCAGCCAAAAAGTTCAAGCTTCAATGATTCGGTTCCTACCATATTGTAGAACAGACTGGTCCGACTACTTTTCGGTTATCTACATTGACTAGCACTCTACTCCCTAAACCCATTAATGGATCTAGACTCGATCCGTATTGCATGCCACCCACTTCTCCTTAGTTTTGTGTATGTTTCACTTACCTTCATTAGGATCATGTTTGTCTCATTTGCCTTAATCCACGTGTGGTGGTTTCCATTAATACTGTGGCCGAGATGTTTCATCTTCCACAAGAGGGTCGTATTGAAGTTTCTCCTCTCTCACTGGCTACGATGAAACAACTTTTTGCCGGATAGTCCTCCAACAAATTCACCATCATGTGCCAACCCGAGCTGGAGTGTTCAGCGTTGCAATTTTTGGTGACCGCCCTTAACCTTCAGAAACGCACTTACGGTATCTCTCGACCCTTTTATTCTCTGATTGACGCTACTGCCCATGAACCTATCAATTGGGCAACGTTCTTTTTTCGAGGTATCCATCGTGAATTCCAGACCATTATGTGTCAGCTCCAAAGGTGATTGCTCTCGCACCCGTCTACCTCACTTTCTTTCGTTCCTCCTCCCTGTTGCAAACCCTGTCTCGAGCCTTTTGACAAGTAATCTGTTGTTGCACGAAGAGTATGAGCATGTGATGGGATGTGATGATGATAATGAAGATCTTTTCCAATTTTTTCAAGAGAAATGTAGGAAAATCACCCCTTCTTAGATCATACTTCATGCATCAACCAGTAAGGTAATAGTGAATGACATAGTGTCATCCCTATGTGAATCTTCTGCCCCACCCTCGCCTAAGGATAAAATTGCTAAAGACACTATTATGGGAGATGTTCAACACACCGTGATAGCAGACAAGCAACAGGAGGTCGTCACTGACACGGCATAAATTGATAATGTTGTTGAGACCACCCATCAAATTACACAGGTAGCAATGGCTGAATCCCTCGTACATCATGAATCATAGCCGGACAAGGTTGATTCAACTGCGCCTCCATCTCCATCGAAATCTCTGCCTGACAGTAACACTACAGAGAATCGGGTAAACCCTCCTCCTTCACCTTCTTGAGCACCCTTATCTCCCAGTTCCCCGGTACGTTCTTCTTTCCCTACTCACTTGGTTGTAGTATCCCACTCTCGCCCTATGCCTTCATCAACCAATTATTCCCCCCCTTCCTCTTTTGCTACGATATCGGTGAAACCTTCTCTCCCGTCGTCCAAATTTTTTGCACCGGATCCGTTTCTGTAATTAGCCCAAATCGACGATTTTCTTATTCATTTGTCCAAACTGTGAAGAGATGGATAGGTATGTGTTGAAGATGAAGAGGTGTTGCAAAATCTTTGCTCTACACCAGCCAAATGAAATCCAGGAGTAGATGGTGGGCCCTTTTAGCTTGCCAATGGATGTATTAGACACCCTATGTACCTTGGAAGATCACTCTCAAAAAGATAGATCAAAACAGATAAGTTGGAGTTAGCTCAGAGGTGAAAACTTGCTATTCTTGGTTAATACACCTGTCCAGTGTTTTACATAATTCTCTGAGCACAGCAGCAATTAGATTAATTCCTCTTGGGGAAGGCTAGGTAGCTTAAAAAGCTAACTTTAGAGAGTAATCTCATCAAAAATAACAAACCACACACTGAGAATGACTTTTAACAAGTGATGACATCATCCCGATTTTCACGGGCTGCTACAGAAATAGACCAGTGAGTAGAAAAATTAACATAACTCAAGATTTAAGACTTAAATGATCATGAAAATGTGTATGCTTATACTAGACAGTAAGCTGAATCCAACAAGCTTGAAATCACTGAATTTGGATGAGTAAACACTGAGAAATGACTCTGACAAGATGACTGAAAAAGTCGGGTACCTGACAGAGAAGTGAAGATGAACATACCCTGTTGACTTCAAATGAACATAACTGAAGATTCCAACATCCAAATGACATGAAAATTTGTGAGCATATAGTAGCCTTATAGAGCTAACTTTAGCAAGTTAAATCACTGAAAATGATGAACCAAGTGCAGAGAAACAATCTCTGCAAGCTGACTGAGAAAAACTGAGAGTAATGGCAGTGAGTAGTACACTTCACAAGAACATGGAAAGATGAACTCAAATAATCATGAAAATGAAAGTATATTGCTTGTACAATACAATGACTTACTGATACATATGTGTGCCTTGTAATCACACCTTGATATGGCATAAAGCTCAGCTCTTGGAGGTCTTCACATAGGTCTCTCTAACCACGACTAAAACTGCCATCTATTTATAGTTGAGTTTGGGAGGCTAACTTCCCTCAATCACTCTCCAATCAATCAATGATTGATTTGATTCTCTACCTACCACAAATCACGAATTCGTGGCTCCTCTTTCCATTCTTGATCAAGTGGACTCAACCACTTAAGATTCTCTTACTTTTACATTAAGTAAACTCTTCAAAAGTTACAAGAGGTAGTTCACAAGTGAACTTTACATAGTCTTCATTTTAAGGCTTTTTCTATGACTTTGTGGGACTCAAGCCAATACTTAGGCTTGTCATAGACTTGCTCCAACACAAACAACTCCCCACTCAGTTGAATGATGCTCAGCAGTCACTGCGAACTAAATATCAATCGAAGGTTGATGTATTAGAGGCAGTCATCGCTCCGTTGAAGGAAGAAATTTTGGCAGTTATAGCCAATGAATGCTTATTACAGGAACAGGTTAAAGCTATGATAAAGACACAAAAATCGCTCTCCTAAAGTAGGCGTTGATTGACAAAGATGATGCTATGACTACTCTCAGTTGTGAATTTGCCAACACTCCCACCGAATTGGCAGAAATCGAAGAGGTCTATACGGTACTCTCTGACAAAGCACTTCAAGGTGAAACAAAAATTTTGCAGGTTAGAGAAGAACTATTTCAAAAAGGACAAGTGCTCGATGAAGAAATTGGTCACACGATTAAGTTAAAGAAAGAGCTTGAAGCTATTCAGAAGGAGCGCCAAGATTTCTTTAAAACAATGCAATTTCAGCAGTAGGAATTGGACCGCTAAGAAAAGAAACTAGGTATTCAGCAGAAACGACTTTCACGAATTGATGCAGAGATTGCTGATGCCAAGTTACACTGTGCTACAGCTATCGCCAATGACTTCTATGTCCAAGAATCTTTCTTACATAGCCAAAGTGATCTTCTGTTATCTCAAGTTATTGCTTCTAGTTCGATGCGCATGGATGCTTATCTGGTAGAACCGCATGTTCTCTAGGAAATGTTAGAGTCTCTAAAGCAGAAAATTTGGCGCACTTTCAAATTAGCTCGCACTATGTATATTCAAGGCGTTGTTGATGATTCCTAGTTTTTTTTTTGTAATCAAACAATTCTAGGTTCGAATCCATTGTGTGTGCCAGTGTTTGGCTCTCGGAATGTAATTGTAATTACCAAAAAATGTAATTATACCTTTCTTGAAGGTTTCTTGTTCTGGGATCGTGAAAATCTTCCTCCAATTGCATAATGTGGATTTTGATGCATATGTGATTATTCATAACCTCTTAAGTTATGAGATAAATCTCAATTAGCTCTCCCTCATCGCTCTCATCCGGACTGGATTTTTATGTTACAACCAAGGGGACATTCTGCTTCCAAAACAAGTTCTAAGGCATTACTTTTATTCACTTAAGAGAATATTTTTATCTCCCCTATAACCCATTAATGAAGATTGTCCTATCCATGATTTCTTTACTTTGTGGATCTCATTTGGCATAAGGTTTTGTTGAAAGGATCTCCTACCTTTCATTATTCACTTTGGTAATTTTATTGTAAAAGGATCATTTTATATTATTCCAAGGGTTTCAACCCTTAATTTGTGGCACTCCACTTGGCATTACTTAAAGATTTCCCTTGTAATTTTTCCAAGGGTTCAAACCTTAGTGTTTACCACCCCACACATAATGTAAGCAAGAGTACCAACTCTATTTTGGCACACTTTTCCACCCACTATAATCAGTAAAGGGATAACTTTGTAATTTCTAAAGGGTTGAGCCCTCACCTTTGACTCTATTTGGCACTAAGTGCCCATCATTGTATAACAAGAAATATACAAATGAGGAGTATTGTGTATGCCTTGGGAGGCTACTCTAAGCCCCAAAGTGTGACTTTCTCTATGTGCAAAGGGCTACTCTAAGCCCTCCTCTCGCATCGACTTATCTTGACTTTTCCTGCAAGTTTCGGGCTATTCTAAGGCCCCCCCTCCAAGGCATCTCCCTCACATTATCCAGTGTAGGGCTATTCTGAGCCCCCCCTCGAAGGTGTCTACTTCAATTTTGGTGCAAGTGTAGAGATAATCTAAGCCCTTCACCCCTACCCCATCTCAATTTTTTGCAAGTGTGGTAACTTCAGTTCAACAGCAGTCATATCAACTATTTTAAAAACCACGTCCTCGACTCAATTGTACTTACCCTCTTTTATGTTCATATTCATGCTAAAAGATAAAAGAATAAATGGCATGAATCACAATCTATGGAAGGATACAATTAGGACCTATCTCCATACAAATCTATTTTATGAGGTCATCGACGGTATTGAACGAGAGCCTGATAAAGAAACCTATCTAGGATCTTGGAATATATGGAATGTAAAAGATAAGTGAGCATTAGGTCAACTTCTCCTCGCATGTAATGAATTGAGAAAAGGTCACACCGCTGCCTGTAAGACTTCAAAGGAAGCTTGGGATATTCCAACAAACCTCTATGAGGGTAGGTAAAACACCTTCTAAGATTTATACTCTAGAGGCCAAATTTCACAATCTCACTATATGTTCACAAGACAGCATCACAAAAGTGATCGCCCAATTTCAAGATTATCAACACAAGTTAGCACTTTGTGGATGATAAATTTTTTAGGTCCTATGAAACATTTGTGACCACTCTATACAATAGAGGTCAAGCATTCACTTGGGAAGAAGTTAGAAGATTTTTGCTTCTCCATGATTCTAGACAAAAGACCCAAGTTATCCAAGAAACAACCATGAAGGCTAAAGCCACCTTCCACAAGACTAAAGGACAAAAACCAGATAAAGAATTGAAGGACAAAGGCAAGAAGAAATACAATTGTAATTTTTGTGGCAAGCCTAGCTACACCGAAAATTATTGCTTCAAGAAAAAGAACAAGGATAAGTCTAAGTCTACTTCAAAGACCAAACATCACTCTCATTGCACAAGTGAAGATCTCTTGCTCACAACTGAACACAAAGCACTTATCGCATCCACTTCTGTTGGCATCATACAGGAAGAAGCAAGTACGGGCATGCATGCAGATCTAGCATTAAGGCAACCCATTAAATTTTTCTAAACCTTACATCATTGTAAAAGTGATTCTCATCACTAAAAACCCTTGTAAAATACTGTTTCACCTTTTTGTAGCTCCATTTTGTACAAGTCGAGGAGTCCTCGAGCTTGAGGAGCATTAGAAGTAAGTGCCTACCAATTTTCATATTTTTTAGACCTTGTTTGAGCCCTCAAATAAGCCCTGGAACCTAATTTTTAACTAGGCCAGACACTAGGTCTGGACAGGGCCAAAGCTAGTCAAAAACTATAAATAGAGCTAGAGAGCTCATTTTTGAGGGAGCTTCTTGTAGTTTTGAGCTTGTATGAGAACTTGGTTGTAATAGAAGTGATTCCATTGTCTTACTCTCTTTGTTCTTGCCGTGTGTGCGTGTGTGCGTGTGTGTGTGTATGTGTGTGCATGTTGGTGTGCTTCGCACTCACACATTTGTGCCTTCACTTGCTCGAGGTCTTCATACCATCCTCATGTCTTCCCGGATTGACATTAAAGGAGGTGCTACTCATCACTGAGCCACACCAAATTTTGGTGCCGTTGCCGGGGATTCGAGCTTTGAGGACGAGCGTGTGATGGTAAGACGTAGAGAGGATGCGTTGGAATGGTAAGTAGTAGGTAATTGTCTGGTTTTTTTCTCCATCTCCATCTCCATCTCCACCTCCATCTCCATCTCCTTCTCCACTTCATATTCCCTCTTCCTTGTCATTCTCCTCATTTGCTTAGTGCAATTTTGAGAGAGAGCGAGAGTGTAGTGTTGTTTTTGTGTGTTTTTGCATGTTTCTTGCATGTTTCTTGCATGTTTCAGCAGCATCACCATCTCCAGCAAGCTCAGCAGGTACGGAATCTTTCTGCACAAGCCCCGAGGCATCAAGCTCGAGCTATCACGACACACCGAAAAGTTGACCCAATCACAATTCTGAGTGCACCACGACACTGCGCAGGCTGAGAGCTCTTAGAATCACCAGCCAGATCAGAAAAATTCACCATATCCCGAGGTATCGCGACACACCGAGGTGTCACGACACACCGACGTATCGCGACACTTCTACCTATTGCAACACTTCGACCTATCGCGACACTCCCAAGTATCGCGACACTTCGACCTATCGTGACACTCCCAAGTATCGCGACACTTCGACCTATCACGACACTCCCAAGTATCGTGATACCTCGACCTATTGCGACACTCCCAAGTATCGCGACACCTCGACCTATCGTGACACTCCCAAGTATCATGACACTTTGACCTATCGTGACACTCCCAAGTATCGCGACAACTCGACCTATCGTGACACTTCCACCTATCACTACACTTCCACCTATCGCGACACTCCCAAGTATCGCAACACTTCGACCTATCGTGACACTCCCAATTATCGCGACACTTCCACCTATCGCGACACTCCGACCCGACCTATCGCGATACACCGACTTAACGCATGAATTTTTAGGGTGAATTAATTGAGTGAGTTGAGGTACTTTTGGGCTTAATTTTGGACACATTGGGATGATATTAGAGCCTTAGAAGTAGGCAAAATACCTAAAAACCAGGGAGGAATTTCTTGAACCCTGAGAGCTTGTTTTGACCCCTAAATGCCTGAATGGTCATAACTTCACCATACAAACTCTGATTGATGAGATTTTGGTCTCGTTGGAAAGCTTGTTGAGAATCCTACGTGGACCTTGACTGGTTTTGTAAGAATCATACGTGGAGTTTTAGAACATGTATTTTTAAGTTGGCCTTTAGGTGGGACTAGGTGGTCATAAGATTTTGAGGGTACAGTGAGTTACTCCAAGGAGGGCCTGTAATTGTTGATGTGTGTCTTTCAATCCATTGTGGTAAAGGAGTTGTATTGACTTGTGAACTTTTGCAGGAACATTGTGTGCACTCAAGGCATTCCAAGGCAAGCTCGCAAGGGTGAGTACTAAGCTTGGGAGAAGGCGTCCTGGGCTGGTGTAGTAGTCTGAGCAACCAGAGGATTGAGGTTGGAAGTTCTCTCAACCCTCCTTTGTCAATTCCTAGCTTAGGCTGGTAGGACTTAGGTGTGGTGATTAATTAGAGCAACGCTAGGCACGAATCAAGTCCAAGAGAACTAATCAACTAAGTGCAAGCATCAAGTAGGTCTTAAGTGCGAAAACCCTAAGGGACAAAAGTAAACTTGAATCGATCACTTATCAAGTGAAAAATTCACTTAAGTACTCCTGATAACGTGATATCAGACAGGATCATAAACATAATATTCAACTAAAAAGAACAAAGGGATTGGTGCAAATTAACCTGCAACGAGAGTGTACTTGGGACCAAGGGGGTAGAGAAACCAGGCATATGAACCTTAGGTCAGGCAGACACTTAGGCCGAGACCGACAAAGCCTCAGATCTTCTGAAGCTAGTGTCAATCACACTGCCAGGTCTTGGGCCCAGTAGTTGAGTGATTACCCGTACACTCCCAGATCATAAACAAGTGATTCTGAGATGTCCTATAACATGGAGAGACCAATAGGTAGCTCAGGGGTGGTGTATCTAGAAAAGCCAGAAGGACCTTACAAGACTCAATTGGAATACGAGAGAGAGCTTCGAGGGCGAGCGTTGTGATGGTAGGCTCGTAGATTTGCGACATTGGAAGGTAAAGTACTATCATTTTTGTTCATTTTTTTATTTTTCCTCTTCATCTTCATCATCATCACCATTTCCATTTTCTTCCATCTTTTTCTTCATAGAAATTTCTTGTTTTTTAGTGCATATTCACCACTTTCATACCATTTTTCATGCATTATTGTGTGAGAAGGAGTTAGGAGGTGCAAGGGAGAGCAAGCACCTGCATTTTTTCATGATTTTCTACACATACAAAGCTCGCCATTTATCGATGCTTAGAAATTTGAATTTCCCGCCAAAAAACACGATTCTGACTGAAAATCACGATTTTCATAAAATTCAAATTTATTGAAAAGAATACGATTTTCTATTTCTCGCCTAAAAGCTTTTTTGAAAAGAATATGATTTTGGGGTCATTCTCAGAATCATGATTCTCTGGTTGTGCTCAAAGTTGCGATTCTCTAAGTTTCTCAAAAACACGATTCTGAGAAGACACGATTTTTAGTGGGCTCAAAATCACGACTTTCAAAAAGACGATTTTCACTAAGGTACAAAATTGCGATCTTCAGAACACAATTTTCAATCAAAATTGTGATTTTTTGGTCATTCTCAAAATCGCGATTTTCAGGCTAAAAACACGATTTTCATTCAAAATTGCAATTTTCATGTCAAAAACACGATTTTGAGAAAACACAATTTTCATTCAAAATTGCAATTTGGATTAGAACACCCAGTAGTCAAGTTCGAGAATGGAGCATACCTAGATAAAGAAGGGACTATTTATGTAGTCACCACTCTTCCTGATAGAACAGACGAGTTTGGAAATGTGATCGTAGAGACCGACATGGGTGATATAGAGCAAGGGAATTTAAAGAGGGAGCAGAGGACTCCCCGTGGTAAATCAGTCTTGGCCAGAATCATGACTCCAGAGTGGATTCCCCAAGATAATAAAAGCATAGATTTGTTGTTAAACCGAGAAACCGATGAGGAGATATAAGCCGGCCCAGCCTCATGAAGTAGGTGCTCTCACAATTTATGAGTTTAAAGACCCTGATAGCCCAGGCAAAGTAACCTACCTAGACGATGTGTCAGAAAGGATCTTCGTGGTCACTGAACATGGCTGACATGCCTACACATGGAAGGGTGAATTTGTTTTTCCCCAACCTCAGTCCAATGTGTCTTACAGCCACCAAGGAGCGGGGACCTCCCAAGCTCATGGAGCTCAAAGAGATAGATCCTGGGAAGAGAAAGAATGAGAACAGGGACAGATAGAGAAGAAACCGAGACTCAATTGGTGAAGTCCATGAAGAATTACTTTGATGGCACTGGAGACCCTTATGACCATGTGGCAGAATTTAGGCAAGTGTTGAAAGCTGAACAGGTTGAGGACTTATTAGACAGTGATCCAAGTGACCATAGTTTTGACTCCACATATATTGATAGCCCACAGGCTTACTACATGCAGTCACCCGAGCATAACGAGTCATACTATTATGAGGACCCAAGTGAAAATAGTGGGGAGCCTGAGTATGCTAATGTCATGTACACAAACCCCAACTCTAGAACTCAACCGAGGCAGGTACGACCCCCTTTTCCTAGAGGACCATGCTTCAGATGTCAGGGAGATCACCTTATACGTGATTGTCCACTACCTGCCCCTACACAACCCAACCAGTGACAATTCAGGGCTTTTGTCAAGATTGCGGAAAGGAGCATCTCTTACGAGATTGCCCGAAGAATCCCAATAACCTACCAAAAATCACTCCTATCAACGTCATTGGACTAGGAGTAGACTCTACAGGAAGTGTAACTTCCACTGCCCTAGTGCATGTGGTCACTAGATCTCAAGCCGTGCAGCAAGCTCAAGGAGTAGGGCAGGAAAAGAGATCTGAGGTTAGTGAGACAGAGAGTATAACCAAGAAGAGGACAAGAGCATGGAGAGATAGCCAGGATAGAATGAAAAGACAATGGTCATAGAAAATGAATGAACTTGAAGAAAGCTTGAGAGAAACCAAAGCGAAGATAAGTGAACTCACATCTCAAAACCACTCTCACACTACCCCATCATCACCCTTTCCATCTCCCTCCAACCCATCACCTTCCATCCCCCAAATTTCTAATCCACCATACATAGCCCGCCCACCACCCAGAGTAGGGTCAGTCCTAGCCAATCCTACTCCTCAGGATCTAGATATGATGCTCAAAGCATATCAGGCCAGAATCCAAGAAAGGCCAAATGTGACAGATCAAGACAAATGTTACCCTAGAGCTGACCTAGAGATAGAGCGAACAAAGCTTTGTGTTAAGATGGTCGAATTGGCGCAAGCCATGTTTGAAGCAAGTCACTTGTTCAATGGCTCTAGCTCCACTAGAACACCATTGCATTTTGATGGTATGTTGGATAGATTGGAGATGTTACTTACCAAGTTTGGAAAAGGAGCCACCTACCAGGCTGAGGAGAGTGCAAGAGATAGAATAAGCATTCCTCCCTAGGAAGCTTATGTGCCTAACTCCACTGAACCAGACACCTCTTCTTCCATGAATAGGTATTCACCAGAGTTCCTGAGAGAGACTCAAGAAGAGAAATGGGCAAAGGAAAGTGAAGTCCCTCCTTCCATTGAACTTGTGGATGACGCACATGATCAATTCTCACAAGACATCCCTTCTATTTATGAAGAGCAAGAGAGCACACAATCTCAAGAGAGATTAGACTTCGAGTCTAATTCTTTATAGGAACTACCCCATTTCACAGGCCCATGGGAAACCAAGTCAACTTGCATGAGAGCACCCACAATCATGATAAGAAACGAAGATTCGGTCATACCTAGGAATACGGAGGTAGTAAAGAACACTAAAGTGCAGTGCAATCTCACTTTAGAAGAGCTACTCAAAGTTAAGCCAGAAGTGTGGAAACACGTAGCCAAACAAGTGCCAGACATAGCGAAATCGCGTTCCCAGGTAGGATCACATAGAACCGTGCCAGAAATACCATTGGATAAGATAGGAGATATGAGTGAAGGAGAAGAAGGAAATACCTATCTCCCAGTTACCCATCAGGAATACACAACCAAAGCAATTTTGGACTCAGGTGCAAGAGTTGCAATTGCTACCATTTCCCTATGGACGTGTTGGGGCAAGCCAGCACTCAGGCCGACGAGAATGAAACTGCAGATGGCCGATGGTCATATTGAGAGGCCCTTAGGATTGCTAGAAGGAATAACTCTCACTACATGTGGTGTTGAGTTCGAGCATACCTTTGCTATATGTGACTTTAGCAAAAACCAAGCCTACGAGATAATTTTGGGAAGGCCATTTATGCGGCAGTTGCAAGTGGTACAGGATTGGGGAACCAATTCCTTGTATTTGCAACACCTAGGTGTTACAACCAAATTCAATCTCAAGGATTACTCTCATAGAGACGTACCGCCTATTCAATGGAATCCCATCCATAGAGCCAAGGATGACACGGAGTCAGTGCACTCCATAGGATCAGGATCCTCATGGATGCATGAAGACACTCACTTATGGATGTGCAAGGTGGTAGTAGCAGAAGAGAAGAGAGAAAAAGAAAGAGAAGTGGGTGTTAAGGATACTCATAGATCAACTCAAGACCCAGCCTATGCACCTATAGTATTTCCCGACGAAGAGTTTGAACCTCATGGCTGGGCTGAAATTTTAGCAACAATGGATGTAGCCATCAATGAAGAACAATGGACACCCCACTGTGATGAGGATGGCTATGACATTTTAGTTTTCTCCATAGAGCCAATCATGGGAGACTCAATTTTAGAAGAATGCGAACCTAGCACTGATGCATTCGAGGATGCAAGTGAGTCTGATCTAGAGTCAATCATTATGGACCCACCTTTTGCATCAGATGGAGAATACTTCTATGAAGTCAAAGCTTACCCCCAGAGACACGGAGAAATCACGAATGATGTGAGATTAGCCACACAAGTCGCCACCAAAAGTGAGGGCAAGAGAAGGAAAAAGAAAGAAGTCACACCAGAAGAGGAAGAATCCTTGTTTGAGGTCCTTGAAAACTTTAAAAAATATGAGATAGACAATAGGAGAGTCATGATAAGAATGCCTAAACGTGAGGCACAAGCAAGAGAGGCCTATGATAGCAAGGAAACCACCAAGAAAATAGTTGTAGCCATAGAAGAGGGTGAAGAAAGATGCACCTACATAGGGCATGACCTGACGGAAGAAGAAGAGCAAGAGTTGATAGCTTTGCTAAGAGAGTACAGAGATGTACTCGCTAAGAGCTACAAGGACCTGAAAGGTGTAGACCCTGACATATGCTTACATACGATTCCCATGACCACAGAGGCCAGGCCCTCTAAACAGAAGCCCTACACATACAATGACAACTATGCTGCCAAGATCAAAGAAGAGATAGATCGCTTGGTTGAAGCTGGATTTATCTATGAAATTGAGCATACTGAATGGGTATCCCCCATTGTAGTGGTGCCCAAAAAGAGTGGCAAATTACGTGTATGCATTAACTTGAAGAAGGTTAACGCAGCAACTATCAGGGATAGTTATCCGCTTCCTATCACTGAGCATCTATTAGAAAGGGTAGCAGGCAAGGAAGTGTACAGCTTCCTGGATGGGTTCTCTGGTGTTGATGTATGAAACACCACAAGAAATGAATTAATGTGACACTAGAACACCTCTATGGTCACCATTAACTCATTGCCACTCCAAACTTTGAGAAATGATAGCCTAAAGTGAGAACTTTGCTTCTACAGAAATTCCTAGTCACTGAAATGACTTACCTTCAGTATTTTGCTAATTTCTCCTAGCTCAAGTATTATTTCTCCATGAAACTTTATAGGCTGAAACTAGAAGAGTAGAGCTTTCCAACAAGCTATCATATGCATCAAACGGATCTCTAGAACTCAAGTTATGGCCTTCACAAGATGACCTTGTATGACCTTCCAAAACTGGAAATTTTGCCTGTTTTAGTATTCCTGGGTGTCTAAAAATAAAAAATTCGGTGCATAGCATCGAATTTCAGTCAAGGTCTTGAGCTTTTTTAGGCCCTTTTTCTGCACCAGAAACAGCTTCTTTTACACACACATGAAGAAGACCACTTGTATGCTAGAAGTCGATGCCGGGCATCCACTTTATGCTGAAACTCGATGCCAGGCATCGAGTTGCTCCACAAACTTTATGTTTTTTAGAAGATTCAACAACAATTATCACACAGAGAATGAAAAAATGACTTATCAGCCAAGATTCGATGCCAGGCATCGAATTGCTCAGAAAACTTGAACTTTTGAATTCCTCACACAGTAGGCAAGCATGGAGATGATGGAGAGAGACTCATACACAGAACTTTACTCAGTTCTTTCTCATAGCTATGAAAAACTTAGAAGTTTTACAGATGCTTTCTCACTCAGAGAAGCCCGACTATACACAGTTGTATAAAATGAACTCCTTCTTCTACTTCTTCTTTTTCTCCCGCTCTCTCTCTCTCTCTCTGCGTCAGTTGATACAAACTAACTTATATAGATTTTCGTATTCTCGTGATTTTAAAAAACTTCTAGAACTAAAGGGAACTAACTTTACAAATATGATACACTTGTGAATTTGTCCCTTCACATAGGCATGGGGTTTTCTTCCTAAGATTTGACCTTCAAATATATATCCAATTAGTGATTGTTTCTCCAACATCTGGCTACAATCAAGTGGCCATTGCACAAGAAGATCAGCATAAGACGGCTTTTGCCATAGAGTGGGGCATATTTGCCTTTCGAGTGATGCCATTTGCTCTTACCAACGCGCAAGCCACTTTTCAGAGGCTGATGTGCCACATGTTTAAAGAGTTCCTGAGGAAGAACTTGGAAGTCTATGTGGATGATCTTTGTGCTCATTCCAACATTAGACAAACACATATACCTGAACTCAAGCAAATCTTTGACAAATGTAGAGAATACCGAGTCTGCCTGAACCCAGAAAAGTGTGTGTTCATGGTCAGGCAAGGCAAGATTCTAGGACACATAGTGTCAAAGAATGGCATATCCACGGATGAGGAGAAAGTGAGAGCTATTGCAGAGTTACCTAGGCCAAAGAATGTCAAAGAAGTACAGGCCTTCATGGGGCATTGTGGTTACTACCGCCGGTTCATTCACATGTATGCCGTCATAGCCAAGCCTCTGTATGCTCTTCTAACTAACTTTGAGTGGACTGATGAATGTGAGAACTCTTTCAAGGAGCTCAAACAAAGATTATGTTCGGCACCAATCTTGACCACACCAGATTGGAACAAGCCATTCCATGTTCATGTGGAT
This sequence comes from Ceratopteris richardii, assembly GCA_020310875.1. Classification (NCBI taxonomy): domain Eukaryota; kingdom Viridiplantae; phylum Streptophyta; class Polypodiopsida; order Polypodiales; family Pteridaceae; genus Ceratopteris; species Ceratopteris richardii. Next base: position 41,305,331 of record CM035432.1, on the reverse strand, counting down.
GCTTCCAATTATGGTATTGGATGCGTACTTGCACAACCTACTGGTGAAGGTAATATGGATCTTCCAATTGCCTATGCCAGTAGACAGTTGAATGCAGCTGAACGAAATTATACCACCACTGAACGAGAAGGATTAGGCATGGTGTATGCGGTTAAAAAGTTTAGACACTATTTGCTTGCAAACAAGTTTAATTTTTTTACTGATCACCAAGCTCTACTGTACCTGGTAAACAAGCCATGCAATACAGGTCGATTAGTAAGATGGTTCCTCTTACTAATGGAATATGACTTTGAGGTAGTGGTAAGGAAAGGCAAGACCCACTTGAGAGCAGATCATCTCTCGAGGCTCTCATCAGGAGAGGCCCCACAAGGAGTATCAGATGACTTACCTGATGCTTACTTGTTTAATTTAGAAGTTGTACCTCAGTGGGCTAAGCCATTAGTGATAGTACTCACATATGGGCCTAAGCATCCAGTAGTAAACACTCAAGATAGAGAGATAGTAAAAGCTCAAAAGTATCATATCATGGCAGGAAGTATGTACAAACATACGGAGCAAGGAGTATTAGCCTGTTGTGTGGAAGAGGACAAGTACGCAAAGTGGTTGCAATTAGCACATGTGGGTGCATTAGAGCAACACTACTCAAAACAACAAACCCTACAGACACTAAGGAGACTAGGAGTGCATTGGCCAACTATGGAAGTTGATGTCCATAAGATGTGCAAAGAATGCCCAATCTGTCGCACTAAACCACCAGTGGAACATGCTACTCTTTATCAAATATCTTTAGTACCATATTGGAGTGAACCATTAGTAGCCTTTCTGAGGACGAAAACATTCCCTCAAGATATGAATTTGGCTAGACAAAGGAGTTTGGAACAAGAAGCCTTAGATTACGCAATCATTGGTGATAATTTATACAAACGTGGTAAAGATGGTTACCTAAGACTGTGTGTCCATGAGAGCAAATACCTCAAGATATTAGAGACTGCTCACCAAGGTGTAGCAAGAGGACACTTTGGTCCAGATCGAGTGATCAAGGCAATACTATTTGCAGGATTTTGGTGGCCCACCCTTCACATGGATGCACATACCTATGTGAGGAGGTGTGAGGTTTGTCAGCGGACTCAGTATCCCATATGCAAGGATGAGATGCCATTGAAGCCTATGATGGGTGGACGTGCATTCTCTAAGTGGGGAATAGACTTTGTTGGTCCTATTAATCCCCCAGCTAAGGGTTCACATGCTGAGTATATCATTGTGGCCACAGACTATCTAACCAAGTGGGTAGAAGTGAAAGCCACTATGAAGAATGATGCTCAAACAACAGCAAAGTTCTTATTTGAACATGTGTTCACTAGATACGGATTGCCAATAGAATTAGTGAGTGATAGAGGCACACACTTCTTGAATGAAGTCATAGAAAACTTTCTCCAAGAATTCTTGGTAGTACACAAGAAATCTGCCCCCTATCACCCACAAGCTAATGGACAAGCTGAAAGCACAAATAAGATTTTGTGCAATGTGCTCACCAAATTAGTGAATAATAAACGCTCTAATTGGGACAAACAGCTACACCATGCTGTTTGGGCATACCAAGTTTCCTATAAAACGGTACTCCAAGCCACACCCTTTCAGATGGTGTTCGGCCAGAATGCGGTGCTACCATTGGACTTTTTGATACCTACATTGAAAGTAGCACAAGAGCATGACTGGACAGGCATGAACTCTCCTCTAGAATCTTTGATCTTGAACGTTTAGGTGAGACACGATTGAGAGCTGCAATAGGAATCTATGCAGCCAAGAAGAGGCAAAAGGCGTATTTTGATACACATGTGAAGGATAAAGGCTTGAAAGCAGGAGACCTAGTCCTAGTCTACACATTGAAGCAACATGCACGAAAATTAGAGAAAAGAGGCTATGGACCAATGATTATCAATAGGATCTCCACAAGTGGAGCAGTACAACTAGCCACTCTAGAAGGTGACATCCTACCAAGTTACATAAGTGGATGCAGAGTCAAGTTATATCAAGAACCCCTAACAGAAGAAATGCTAAATCGACTCAACACTGCAAAGAAACATAAGGAAGAGGAAAAGAGAATTCGAGAAGAAGCACAGGCAGAAGCTTTAGAACGCATCCGACGAATGAAACTGAGAAGACAAGGTAGAGATCAGGCCATGACTGACAATCATGGAGCTCATGGTTATCACATTGCCATGTGCGAGGCTTCAGGTGAACGGTCCCATAAGATAGTTGATCGATGACCCTTTGTAACCCTAGAAGTAGGACAAGGAGAGAGTGCAAGGACCGTGAGAGCTTTAATTGATTCAGGAGCAACCACTAGTGCAGTTCGGCTTTCTTATTGCCAACAATTGCAATTGGAGGTAAAACCCCTAGAAGCATATCTGATAGGATTAGGAGGTGTTGAAACCCCTTGCATGGGAGAGGTGGAACTTCCCTCTACATTCAAGAGGTCCTAATGTCAGCAAAAGTGTTAGTATGTGAAGACAAGGATCTTACCAAACTTCTAGTCTTGGGCCAAGACTGGATCTATGATCACGCAGTCAATCTCAACCTAAGAAGTGGACTCCTTCAAGCTTGGGCAGGCCAAAGCCGTCTTACGATTGAATTAGAAAATCAAGCACTCAAACCATTAGGAAGGGCACCAACTCCTGGTCCCTCCAGGAATCCACATGAAGATAATAATGATGTTCTTGTCCAAAGTTATATGGTGCAAAGGATTGTTACTCTCGCTGATGGTACAAAAGTCAATGAGGAATTGTCGTTCGCTCCAAAGAAGATTCTAAAGGGGAAGGCTGAGCAACACACGACACTGAGGAGACCGATGATCAAGAAGCATGAGCACCAACCTAGGCAATATGAAGTACCTCTTGGCATGAAGCAAATCTGGATACGCAAAGGGGAAAGAACCACGGCTCCAGAGGCAGGTTCTCAGAAAAGCATCAAGCAAGCCACACTGACAAGGGCTAAAACAAAGGAGTTCCCTAGGCAACAATCTAGACATACCATTTCTATTTGGGTCCCTAAGCGGTCAATGAAGGTTATCCCTAATGCTAGATGGATATGGGTGCCCAAGGCCTGCTTACAAGCCCAAATAGCTTTACCTCCACTCACTAGCATAAATCAACACTCACTAGTACTCTTGGTAAACAGCTCAGGAAAGATACCTACATCCCATACTAGTACACCTTTGGCCAAACCTAGAAATGTCTGGAAATGGGTACCCAAAAGGTCCCAAATCCAGCACCATCTAGTTCATAAATCTTTACCTGTCATCAGCTCTAAGAGCTATGAATCCTCAATCAAAGTTTGGAGACTTAAACCCTGTATCAAACCCCCTGACCCAATTTTGTAAATCCATCCACTCTGAGGTAGGTGCATTCTGAAAACATTGCATATCCCAAGTATGCATCTAGGATGACATGAACCACTAACCACCACTCAAATCTATCACAAACACTTCACCTCTAACCACTAACCATCTGGATTGTCATGTTAGTATTGTGGAGGGAACACTATTACATCATGTTTCCTATGCAACACTAATGTGCCTTTCTTCTTCTAGCAGATAAGCATCAGAAGCCTCATGGCATCAGCAGTAGGAACAAGCTCCCAAACGGGCTCTAGTACTCAAAGCAATTGGGATACCATGCCTGTGGAGGCTCCACTGACAGCGAGGCCTGAAGAGTTCCTGAATGTGCGAAGAATTCCCATCTCGGATCCACCGAGTGGCCTAACAGAAAGAGTGAAAGGACAATCTCATTGGTTCAATAAGATGCCAGGAGATTTGGGAGATGCAGATCATATCTGGGAGTCCAAGTTGGAATCCGGAGGAGTTTGGTGGACCTTTCAGTTCTTCACACGAGAATTTGAAGCATTACAAAATGTAGCTTCTCTTCAAGATATCTGGCAGAAGGCCGGATTACAGGATTATTTTAGTGCATCTTTGCCTAAACCTGATTTCCTTAGGTGCTATTACCTGATTGCCACTTTGAAAGCGACAGGAGACAAAGATCATTCAGGCACATTCCTGGTGCCCTCTTTATCAAACCAGGAGGAAATGAGAAAGTTTGAGTTGAACATCACCTTAATCAGGGAGGCCCTTCATATGTATGGCACCCATGTATCCTCCGATCGAGATCCTTTGATACCGGAGTCTATGAAGAACAATAAACTCAAGAACTTGAAAGAAATGTGTGCTCTCACCCCAAACATTGCTATACCATTGCGAATGTGTCTTCAACATTTTGCATTTCCAGCGCAAGACCGATTCACACAGCCTCATAAGAAGATCTGGTATGGGTTATACCTAGCGGAGACTGGGAGCTTACCTATCAAAATGCCAATGTGGATCCTTGACCAATTATATGAAGCAGGCAAACGAGGCGTGAGAAAGCCTACTTTTAATGATTGTTGTGCAATTACAAGAATTATCTACAGATGACTTGCCTATGATGTGCCGATCGCACGGGCCCTTAAGTACTCACAGTTGGAATTCTTCCAGGGGTGGAAATCAGGGGTTCAACCCACTAAAAGAATGTGTGGATCACTTTCACAGGTTCTAATTCCTCGCGAGGTCACCACAGAAGCCTCCTGTAGAGAAGAAGAACAAGTAGCCCCTTTCACGATCCATCTCCAAGGACCACAATCAGGGAGCATGGTACAGCCCACTCTATCAGCCCCTCCACTACCCTCGGATGCTGAGCTTGCATCCATGGCTGCATTGGGAGAGGATACATCCTTCGACTTTGAGAGATTTTTGCAAACAGCACACTTATCTAAGAGTGAATTCTTTTCTGACAATGACGGTCTAGGATCATCATCCCAGAGAGAACGACCGCATAGCGCGGCACAAAGAGTACATTGGGAGGATGAGGCACAACACACTCAGGCAGGAAGCACACATGAACAAGAGGAGATGCAAAGGAATGAACCAGAGGAGAGTGAGGAGGAAGCCCCTGCCTACACGGCACAACTCAAACAGCTCTACAAGACGATCAAGCAAGTACAAAAAAGACATAGGCTGTCAGAAGAGGCAAATAGAGCACTGGTAAACCAGATGCTGCAAGCGGAGAATGTAGATCCTCAGTTTGTAGAATCATTGAATCTTTTGGCAGATACCTGTGGAATCATGGAAGCCATGAGGACCATGGTATATCGTAATACCCCTCAATATGACCAACGAAGGATTGATACGCGACCGTGAAGGGGAAAGATGATCCAAATGGAAGTTCCTACCTCACTTCCTACCACCACTCCAGAAGATGTTCACATGGCCAGCCCAACTAACAGTGATGAACCAGATGTAAATATACAGATACCATCTCCGCCATCACCTCCCATCCAGCCCTTAGAACCCCTCACCACTAGCCTTCTTGAACAACCAGTATCCACCCATAGTGAACCCATACGACACACCACAATTTCTCCATCCTTCCCTTTACCTACATCCACCAGTTCCAACCAATTTTTTGAACCTCATATAGGTCACCCCGCCACCGATCAAACTATAATAGGTCACCCTTCATATTTCCCAGCCCTCGGACAGCCACTTGCCACTACCCAAACCTTAACACACCCATTTCCATTCACCAATACTATACCTCTTTCCCAACCCCAAACCATTGAGCCCCTCTTGACCTTCTCAGAACCAACACACATCACCCGACCTCCATTCTTGACAAACCTTGTAAATAAACTTCAACGAATTGAGAATTATAATAAAAAGTCCCTTCCCCAACCCACCTCCCCCACATTCACTGCCACTACTAACACACCACCTACCATTCCCGTATTCACGATTCACACTTCACACACCATCACGTCCGATCCTATGGACATTTCACCTTCCACAGGACCACTCACCGCCACGTTTGTCTCAACATCACCACTTGTAACTTCACGCACATCACTACATACATCCACAATCAACACCACATCCACCTTTCCCATCCCCAATTCCCAAACCCTTGCATCCTTCACCTCCACATCTACATCCACCTCATTTACTCATGCATTAGACACCATGCTTGAAGCGGTCGCCTAGCTTAAACAAGAATATAGGTTGTTGGAAGAACACAACAAAGAGCTTTGTACTCTGTCTTCCCACCTCCAGGCACGTGTCAATGCCTTGGAGTTGAGTAATGCAGCCATACAACAAGAAGTTACCACCCTCCAACAATCGAATGCAGAGCTTGAAGCCAAGTGTACAGAGACGGGTAAGATGGAAGAACAACTCAGAGACCAACTGGCTCGCAATGCTAGACTACAAAGAAACATGGCCTTACTTCGCCGCCACTTAGCAGCTGCTCAAGAAGAGAACAGAAGACTACAGCAACAAAACCAGCCACGTGCCCCCACCACACCCAACAGAACCTAAAGAGATGGTCAATGTTGCAACTTCACCAGAACCCGAATCTTCAACGACCAATGAGGTACTTGAGCTACGCCAACAAATTGCAAAATTAAAGATTAAGTTGTTACAATATGAACGACCCCCCTCTCCACCTGATCAACCAATAGAAGAGGAGGCCATTGTCATTCTAGTGGAAGAAACATTTGAAGATAATTATGAGACTCAACCTCTTCCAGGAGGCAAGATCACCGATGAGGGACAAGACACTTACGAAGAACCCCCAGCGGCCTGGATGAAACAAGTCAAAGAAATGGGGCCCACGCACGAAGAGCGTATCTCCACCCAGATGATGGCCATCAAAACTATCGAGGATACAATACTTCAGTCGGAATATTTCAGACACCTAGCTCCGAGGCGACTGATAACCAGTTCAGAGTTGCAATATAAGCCCTACTTTGTACTGTTGGCAAACTACAACGTGGAGATCAAACACAAAACCAACAAGTACCCTACTTTCGCAACACAATTCAAACCAGAGGATATTCCAGAGGAAGCCAAAAAAGGGGCCATATTCCAACCTATCTGGAGGCAAAAATTACTTGAGACCTATCCGGAGATGCTACGCACATGGGATCACGCTCCCATGCATTTGAAATATAACCCTTGCTTTGGGTTAGTGCAGAGAAGAAGATCATGGAAAACATTTGCTATAAAGGTTCAGAACAATGCAAATTGCAAACAATGGCTGAATTACCCCTCCATCGCACCCCCAACAGGCATGCCAACAGTTCAATACATGATAGCTACCATCAAACATTGGATGCCACACCTACACCCCATGCCAGATGTCGTCGCGCAAATGATGCTCAAAATCTTGGACATGATGCAAGTGGTGTTAAAGACTTTTTGAAATGTACGTAACATCCAACCTCCAATTTTGGGGTTCATCAATGGTAATTATGATTTACTTTATGATATGAGCATGACCCCGAGTATTCGAGTGGCTTATGCGTGGCATGCCCGAATAAGATATCTCCCTGCTTGCTACAAGCAAACGTTTGATGACATGTTCACCATGGGGTTTTGGGAGTCACACTCAAAAGTGTTCGCACCTCGCCCAACTCATCTGCTACAACTATTCGCGTGCGAACAGACAATGCACTCCGAGCTTTACACCACGCCACAACCTGACATGCCTGGCGCACTTAATTGGGATGCCCTGCAAAGAGATTTGGTCAAGGGACTACGGATCAAAGAACAAGAATTGGCCACCGACATACTACAGCAGTACATTGATCAAACCGCGGAGAAAAGGTCTGTCAGAGGCGACAGACGCTAGGGGGGGGAGAGTGTTGGCATCGTACAGGAAGAAGCAAGTACGGGCATGCATGCAGATCTAGCACTAAGGCAACCCATTAAATTTTTCCAAACCTTACATCATTGTAAAAGTGATTCTCATCACTAAAAAACCTTGTAAAATACCGTTTCACCTTTTTGTAGCTCCATTTTGTACAAGCCGAGGAGTCCTCGAGCTTGAGGAGCGTTAGAAGTAAGTGCCTACCAATTTTCATTTTTTTTAGACCATGTTTGAGCTCTCAAATAAGCCCTAGGAACCTAATTCTTAACTAGGCCGGAGACTAGGTCTGGACAGGGCCGAAGCTAGTCAAAAACTATAAATAGAGCTAGAGAGCTCATTTTTTAGGGAGCTTCTTGTAGTTTTGATCTTGTATGAGAACTTGGTTGTAATAGAAGTGATTCCATTGTCTTACTCTCTTTGTTCTTGCCGTATGTGCGCGTGTGTGTGTGTATGTGTGTGCATGTTGGTGTGCTTCTCACTCACACATTTGTGCCTTCACTTGCTCGAGGTCTTCATACCATCCTCATGTCTTCCCGGATTGACATTAAAGGAGGTGCTACTCATCACTGAGCCACAACTTCCAAGAAAGAATGGATTTTCTATATTGTTGCTTCATCACATATGTGCAATGAAAAACATGATTTTCATGAGTTCCAGGAGCATAAAGGGAAAGTGTATCTTGGAGACAACATCCAAGGAAGAGAAAAAGTTCATGTCACTAACTCAGAAGGCGAGACCAAGTCACTCAAAGATATTCTTTATGTACCAAGCCTTTGTAAGAATCTTCTCTCAATAAAAGCCATTACAAAGTGCAACATGACAGTGCAATTCAATCAAAACAAATTTCAAGTCATCGACCGTGAATCCAATGAAGTGATAGCTCAAGGCTATGAAGACAAAGGTCTCTACAAGATTTCAAGTTTTATGGCCAAAGAGTCAAGTCTTAGCTTATGGCATTGCAGATTTGGACATGCTTCTTTCTTAGCTAAGATCTCTTCCAATCATCTTGTCAAAGGTTTACCCAGGATCGCACAACCGGAATTGAATTGCCAAGCATGTGCCAAGCAGACAATTACCTCTTTGCCTATAGAAGCATCCGTTTCTGTTGGAGTTAGACGTCTGCGGAAGCACGCGAACAGCATAAGGAAGAAGAAGAAGCTTGGAGCACAAACACACAATACTGAATGTATTACTCGAGAATGTACAAAGATAAGTAGCCCATTAGGGCAATAGGCTTATATACAAGCCGGGGGAAAAAACCTCCTAAATAGGGAAAAAAGTGCCCCGGCTGTCCTAGTGTGTTCACACACATCACTACCTAAATATATCAACACCCTTGGGAGTGATGCGGTGAACAAGGAGCTGGCACTCATGTATAAGGAAGTGCCAAGCTATGTGGAAATCACTCCACAAAAGGAAGTAAGCCCAAAGCTTTGCGGAAAGCTTCAAACTTCTCCCTAGGCAGAGCCTTCGTGAAAAGGTCTGTAATGTTCTCCTATGTGGGCACATATGCCAAGCTCATCTCCCCAGCAGAGAACCTCTCCCTGACATCGTGATAATGCACCTCAATGTGCTTAGTGCGAGCATGGAACACAGGGTTCCTCGCAACTGCCAATGCGCTCTGACTGTTAGTAAAGATGGTGGCGGCAGAAGACTGGCCAACACCCAAATCAGCCATAAGGCGTCTCAGCCACACACACTCAACAGTCGCTGTGAAAGCTGCCCTATACTCATCCTGACAACTGGAAGTGGCCACAGTAGGCTTCTTCTTGCTCAACCAAGATATACATGAGCTACCAATCATGAAGCAAAAACCACTGGTGGACACACGAGTGTCATAGCAACCAGCCCAATCTAAGTCAGAAAAAGCATGCAAATCTGGCGGTAGTGATCCCCTCTTGAGATAAAACAACCCAAATAGCCGAGTACTAGCGAAAGATGCACTTAACCGCCTTCCAATGCGTGACTCCTGGGCAATGCATAAACCTTCTCATCTGTGAGACAGCAAACTGAATATCTGGCCGAGTAATACATAAGTAAATCAAGCATTCAACAGCCTGCTGATAGAGAACAGTATCAAATGCATCTCCAGCATCATTAAGACTCAATCATAAACCTGTCTCCATAGGAGTGGCAATAGGCTTACAATCTTCAAGGCCAAAACGCTACAATAATGTGTCAATATATTTTGTTTGACACAAAAAGCCATTCCAGCATCAACTTGCATAAACTGAATGCCCAAATAGTGATTGAAATGCCCCAAATCAGACATCTCAAATGAGGCATGCAAATCAGCCTTGAAATTAGCAATATGCTTCTCAATAGGACCAGTGAGCAGCATGTCGTCAACATAGATAACAATGATCAGAAGCACATCATTAGCACGCTTAACATATAAGGTGCTTTCAGTTGGACTGTTCTCAAAACCATGTGCAACCAGATAGGCATGTATCTTCTCATAGCAAGCACGTGGTGCTTGCTTTAAACCATATAATGCCTTCTTTAACCTGCACACCTGGTTTTCATGCCCTTTCTGCACAAAGCCACGGGGGTGAAAAACATACACTTCTTCATGCAAGTCACCATTCAGAAATGCTGTTTTAATGTCCAACTGATGTACATTCCAACCATGATGGGCTGCAAGTGCACAAATACTCCGAACAGTAGTCATACGGCATGTAGGTGCAAAGGTCTCATCAAAATCAATGCCTCTTTCCTGCGCATAACCCTATGCAACACGCCTAGCCTTATACCTGTCAATTATACCATCAGGTTTACGCTTCAACTTGTATACCCACTTAGCGCCAATGGCCTTCTTGCCAGGAGGAAAGTCACATAAAGACCATGTACCATTCTTCATTATAGCATCATATTCAGATTGCATAGCAGCCATCCAATTTTCTGAATTTTGTGCTTCATCAAAAGAAACAGGCTCATTCTCATCACAGAGACTAGACGCAGCCATAGCATAGCAATCTGATGCAAAAGAGGCACTATGAGAGCCTAAACGAGTACGATATGACAAAGGTGCATCGAATTTACTGTCACGCAAAGTCTGCACCAGCCATTTTGGCATAGTTTTTTCTTGCTCAATATCAGCTCTCTCATCAACAAGTGCATCATGTAAATCTACATCTAAAATGGAATGATCTGCATCATCATATGAAACCTGCAGAGGCTGAGAAGTTGCCTCATTAGGACCAGCACTAGACTGTCCACCTGTAAAAAGAGGCATCAAAGTATCATACATGTCTTTGGAGCTAACATATGTCTCCTTAGTACATGAAAGCAATGGCTGAATAGCATCTTCCACAAAGACAACATCACGGCTAACCAGAATGCATTTAGTCTGTGGATGATACAGACGATAGCCTTTACTTTCAGAACTGTAGCCAACAAAAATACATTTTACTACCTTATCATCCAATTTTCTGCGATGTTGTTCAAGCACTAGTGCATATGCCAAACAACCAAAAACACACTGATGAGCAACAGATGGCTTGCGGTCATGCCAAGCCTCATATGGAGTGATAGACTGCAGTGCTTTAGTGGGACACCTGTTCAGTACATATGTTGCACACATGACAGCCTCAAGCCAGAAACTATGAGGTAAAGCCTGACTTTTGACCATACATCTTGCCATCTCCATGAGAGACCTGTTCTTTTGTTCAGCAACTCCATTCTGTTGAGGTGTATACGGCACTGTACACTGGTGTTTTATCCCACGTTCAGCCAGAAATGCATTAAAATCAGAAGACATATATTCCCCCCCTCGATCAGAACGGATGCCCATTTTACATGCTGACAGATTTTCAGCCAACACCAAAAACTGTTTGAAGCACATGAACACTTCGGACTTTGCTTTGAGTGGATATACCCATGCATGCCTGGAAAAATCATCAATGAAAGTCACGAAGTAAAGGTAATTTCCAAAAGAGGGTGTTTGCATAGGACCACAGACATCACTATGTACAAGCTGCAATTTCTATGTAGCCCGAACTGAACCATCTTTTGGAAAGGAGGAACGCTGCATTTTGCCCAAAATACAGCCTTCACAAACATGTTTTCCAGGTGCCTCAAGTTTGGGCAAAGAGGACACCATTTCAGCTTTCTACAGGCGTAGCAAACTAGCAAAATTCAGATGACCAAAGCATGCATGCCAAAGCTTTGCATTTGACATAGCCTGAGAATCATTTACTGCACATGCCAAATCATTTCCAGATCTTTCATAGTCGATGAGCTTATACAGCCCACGACATAAAATGCCAGAAGCAATAATCACATCGCCATTTGACAGATCATGAACTGTACACCTGTCATCAATAAATTTCACAACCAAGCCAATATTGGCTAATGCAGAAACTGATAACAGGTTCTTTTTGATCCCTGGCACAAATAAAGCATCTGACAAAGTGAAAGAATTACCATCAGCAGTAGTCAAAATGATCTTACCAACTCCCATAATAGGATAAGAGGAGTCGTTGGCGCATGTAACAGTATTTCCTGTAGGGGCAGGCTCGAGTGAAGAGAAGAAACTACGCTGCGAGGTAATATGTTTGGTATCCCCACTGTCAAAATACCAAACATCTCAGTCTACTGCAGACATGCACTGCTCATGAGAAGATGGGTCAAAACTGCAAACAGTAGTAAACGCCCATTCTTCTTCCTGCACAAGATTTGCAGACTCTGTTTTTGGTGTAGAGGCCTCTGCAACAACCATTCCAGTCTCTTTCTTCTTTGCCTCTTTAGCAGCCAGTTTTGGACAGCTCTTTATGATATGATCATTCCCTTTATAGTACTTACAAAACAATTTCTGCTTTTTTGATTGCTTCTCATCTTTATCTTCCTTCTTTGAATATGCAAAATTAGCAGATTTCTGCTTACTAGTTGAAGAGCTCCATTTTCCTTTGCCCTTCTGACTAGCCAGGAAAGCTTGATCTGCAACTCGCATAATGGACCTGTTTTGCCTGGACTGATCTTCTTGCAACAGAACAGAGACTAACTCCTCAAATGATAAGGCATTTGGATTGCCTTTCATCATCAACCGAAGAGTAGAAGCAAAACTCTGATATGAATCAGGAAGACCATTCAGAAGGGTCTGCACAAGTGAGCTATATGGTATAACCTCATCAGCAGAAATCAACTGTTCCTTCAAGTCTTTGATCTTCGTTAGGAAATTGTCCATAGAATCATCTTCATTCATGTGCTCACTCTCCAACTGTTTTCGGAGGTAAGCAACACGAGCCTCATTCCTAGCTTGGTACAATGTGGTAAGTGTATCCCAAGCATCCTTAGCTGTTCTACAAGAGCGAATGTGAGGAATAATGGCACGTTTGACAGACAAAGCTATTAATGCATGTGCTTGGGCATCTCTGCCATCCCAGCGAATCTACTCTGCAGTAGGTGCAGTAGAAACAGCAGCATGAACAGGAATCTGCGGAATATCATCTTCGACACCATCTTCATCAGCTCCAACACCTGTATTTGCAGTACCTGTAGTCAGAGGTGTAACAGGACGTCTTTCAACACCCTGCACAATGTTCCACAATCCTTTTGCAACCAATACATGTCGCATCATATAAGCCCATAATGGGTAGTTGGTACCATCCAACTTATCCTCAAAAGCCAACATACGGAATACATCACTGCTTTCAGCCATGGCCGGTAAATAAAATACCTTGATGTAGAAAATTGACTGTATCTCAAAAAGTTGAACAGAACTGCCCATATGAGTTCTGCTAGACCTGTAGCAGACTTCGAGACGCTTAAACTGGCAAACAGAAACTGGTATATACCTTTGGCACAAAGAGACGAAATAGCCTGCACAAGCGCTGCGATAGTACGTTCGGAGGCCGAAACGAGCTCCAATCGCGATTTTGGCACCACAGAGCGAAGCGGTTTTGATCTCTGAAACACCTTGAGTATGCTCACCAAATTTCGTGCGAATCTGAGACTGCAAACGGAGGAGTGTCGACGGCACCCTAGATGAAGCGACGACCTGCTTTGATACCAATTGTTGGAGTTAGACGTCTGCGGAAGCACGCGAACAGCATAAGGAAGAAGAAGAAGCTTGGAGCACAAACACACAATACTGAATGAATTACTAGAGAATGTACAAAGATAAGTAGCCCATTAGGGCAATAGGCGTATATACAAGCCGGGGGAAAAAAACCTCCTAAGGAAGGAAAAAAGTGCCCCGGCGGTCCTAGTGTGTTCACACACATCACTAACTAAATATATCAATAGTTTCTGCATCTAAACCCTTAGCATTAGCCCATGTTGATATTTGTGGACCTATGCATACACCTTCTCTAAGTGGGTTAATTTACTTCTTCCTAATAGTAGATGACTTCACTAGATACACTTGGGTTTATTCACTCAAGCATAAAGAGGATGCCCTTTCCAAGTTTGAGGAGTGGGCACAAACACTTCAAGAAGACTATCCAAGTTCTTTGAAGATCATCCGATCTAATGGAGATAGTAGCTTTGTCAGTCACAAATTCTCCAAGTACTTGAAGCAACATGGGATCAAGTATCAAGCAATGCAAGATACTCAACAAGGTATTGCCATATGGAAGAGTCGAAGTGTGATCCAGATGGCCAAAGTTATGCTTAGTCAAAAGCAACTTCCACCAAAGTTTTGGGATGAAGCAGTATAGACAGAAGTTCATATTCAGAACAAAGGGTTTTCATATGTCTTGAAGAACCAAACACCATTTGAGGCTTACTTTTAGAAGAAGTCTGAGTATGAGCTATTTTTGCATCTTTGGTAGTGATACCTATGTCCAAGGCCATGATGATGATCGACCTAAGCAATACATTTTCATTGGGTACAGTGATCGACAGAAGGCATATAAACTCTACGACCCAAAGAGTCACTCAATTACAGTAACCAAAGACTGCACTTTTGATGAATACTCTAAGTATTCATCCCTTTTGGATCCTCCCATTTCTGCTCCAGAGGGGGATCATTCCAGTTTCGAACAATCACACTATGTGGAGCATGCTCTCTTTATACATGACTTTCCATATCATGGTACAGTTTTGGAGCAGGAGGAATCTAAGATATCATCTCAGCTTATATGTCAGATGGCTACACCTCGTATCGTACCATCGAAGGCTTATATTTTTCCTTAGCTTTAGTTGGGCATTACTCCAAGATCAGTGACTCATCATATTCCATTCCTATCTTTGAGAGTCCACTTGCTTCGTCTACAGTAGCATTCTGAGCATGTACTTTTCCATTCATGAAGTCAAGCATCTTTCCATTTTCCACAGGATACTCGTGCATCTACTTGGATTCATCCCTTAGTTGGATCCTTTTTTAAGCCAATGTCTCGGTTTAGATGGGGCTTCCATGGTCCGACCGACACACCTCAAGACTTTGAATACTCCATGGAGGACTTGAGCATACAGATATAATACCATGTGACTATGATTTTATGCTTCATGCTTTATATTTCATTCTTGCAAGACCTAATTCTTGGTGATACACATCTCGTGATGGATATCTCAAAGCTTTGGAGGTTCCCACGTACCACATGGAGTCATCCTACCTATCTCGCATGGAGGTGATCTCGTCTAGTGAGATCTTGTTCTATTCATGTACCTCATTGGTGGCATACCTATGGAGCATCAGCTTGATCCATCTGGTGGACATCGTATGGAGTACCTGGCGACCCCGCATGATCGATACCACTTCGCAACTTTGGCGTTCTACATGGAGACTTCCTATTTAGTGCTCGTGATGTTATTGCTACATTCTTGGTGGACCTTTCTCTCATATCCTAGTAGCCTCCATACTCTATAAAATGGAGCTGCAGAGGAGGTGGAGAATATGAGAGTACATATCCCTTTTGTATCTTGGAGTCACTCTATTTCTATTCCATTTCCATTTTATATTATATCCTTTGTATTTGGGTACCTTGCTCTTTGCTTCTACCATTGTATTCATTCTACTTTGAGGGGAATTATCCCACATGAGATGTACTATGGAGAGCCCCTCCCAAATCTATATAAAGAGGACCTCTCCCGCCATTTGTACTTGGTTAGAAGCTTGAGGAGCCTAATCCATGCTCTTGGCAAGCTCATTTCTAATCCATGTGAGTTTATCCATTTCTTGGTCTACTCACTTTGAGTCTCTCACACTCTTTCTTTTGTGCATACACTCTTCTTTTCATTTTGCTTTCGCACATGTACTCTCTACACGAAATACATTTATTGTTGTTGCATACTCATGACTAACTGCAATCTTGATATGGAACTTACCACACAAACTTTGGCTGGATGAAAGTTCACTGAGAGCAATTGGATTGAGGTTCTCCATGGCTAAATTGTCTAGAATTACGAGAAAGAGAGAAGCAAGTCTACTATGGATAGTAGAGTAAAAAAGTGCAGAACATCCTAAACACACATTATATAGGTCGAAGAACAAGAGGGAAACTTGAAATTCGGTGAATACTCGATGAGCACAAACTTTGAGGCATATCACTTTTTGTGATTATCACACGAACTTTCTCTCTTCCAAAACTAATATAATTGCATAAGATACACTTTAAATGAACCTAAACATAATTTTTTGAAATGATTTGACAACGCTAATCCAGATTAAGCACAACGAATTGAAATCGTTACACGACTTCTTTTTTTGCCATTGTTTGCCCTAATGTGAAATCAAATGCTTACGTTGATACAAATTAATTTCCTTGTTATAAACTTTGCCTCAAATATTGTATTTTTCCTAGTAAATGCCCTTGACTACAAGATGACCAATGTAGGGAAATGCAATATAATAATATATTAGTACCACGAAAATTCCCACAACCTCATACTAATAGTATGGGGTGCAAAGACAAAAAAATACAAAGGATCTTACAAATTGGAATTGTAAGTATTGGTAGCAAGACTAGGCAAGATGCATGGAACTCCACAACTCCGAACCATAGGTATGAAACGAGATATCAAAAATGCAAGATCTCCCTATGCAGATGAGCAAAATACAAAACAAGATTAGATGGGATTTCAGACTACAAGATTACAAGATGACCAAAAAAAGAAGACTAAAAGCTTGACTACATAAGACTTAAACAATAGACTATGCAAGAATAAAAATTTGAAACTAGAAGGTACTCAATTGGAGATTCTTATTCTTGGAGCTCCCAAGACTAGCATTGGCAAGATTGAGGATCTCATATGCTTCTGGACCTTTTGGACACTTTATGATCAATGTAATCTCATATGCTTGTAAGTAAATGATTCGATCACTTCCTTTTGGATTTATGTTCCTTTTTCCCATCATCTACTCTCATGTGCTTAGTATATGAATAGCCGAGTGTAACATAAGTTTTGTTTTATGGTGAAAGAGTGATTACTTTATCATGCTATTAAGCAATTCTTCTAAAACTTAATAGGCATTTTCTACTTCAACCAAATATGGAGTCATTAAGGGCACGTTAATAGAAGTTGGAATATCAAATTCTTCATTTCATCCATACTGATATATTCAAATTCATGTGTATCAAATTTACACTATTTTAATAAAAGATCCCTTGTGATGTGTTTGTTGACAACTAAAAGAACCTTTGAATGAGAACATGACACATCACTCAGTACATAAAACATAGCATTTAGTAATTTCAATCATGGTTGCATAGTAGTACAAGTTTGCATGAGAATCCAAGAAAAAATGGTACCAACTTGGCTCTTCATGTTGACAACAAGCTAGGGACAAGATACTCATCAATCAATACCTTGTGACAAAATATGACAGGTTTTCTCTTTGAAGGAGATGATTGGGTTTCATACCTATTCTCTAGCACGTATGTACCCTAATTGCTCACTTTTACTCTATTATTGTGCTTTTCTCTTTTACTCCAATACCTATAGTTTATGCATGATTTGGAGGGCTTTTATCCAATAAAGAGAAGATAACTGGATTACAATCTATTAGAGATTTTCCACACGTGGAACCATAGAAAACTCATAGTACTAGAAAGTTCATAATAGAGCATCCCCTCTTGAGCTTGATTTTATGTTGCTCTTTTGTAGGGACTATTCCCTGTGCAGAAATGAGTGGGATAATCATTGTAGACCTTTTCCAAAAGGTAACGCCATTCTCAATATTCCTTGTCCATGTACCCAATCAATTTAAGATTTGAGGGGCAGAATGTATCCAGTATATGGATACAAGTCATTTGATCGTTGTAATTTTCAATATTTGACACTTGAGCTTTCTTCATCAAGTCTTGTTCATTCCTTGTATCTTCATGAAATGTGGCCATTCACGATTCACCTTATAAATTTATATTTGGCAATCACGCTTTTTGTCAACTCTGTTTCTTCCCATATCTTCATCAAACAATCAGTGGTCACTTTGGATCTTCATCCACTTACCAATTTTTTCATGTACAAGCTCTCCTCTCAAGCTATGACTTAACATTTTTTTCATCATATAGGTTCCATTGAACGTCTCCACTAGGCTTGTTCTTGTTGCTTCTCTAATTGATCCACGCAATGCATCTTACCTTTCTCTCTATTATTCCAAGGAAATTTATTCCTTTCTATTTTACTCCACTCGATTCTGTCAGATCAAGCCACCTCTGAAAATTGATCCTTGGCTAACATACAAACAAATATATTTTGCATCTGGTTGTATTCTTGTGGGTTTCCTTTGTAAATCTGCACCTGAGGCTTCCAGGTTTAGATTTTCATCATAAGCACTTTTAAGTTGGATGTCTGATCCTTCTAAACATGAGAAAGACTGGGTCATGCATCTTTTATATGATCTTCTTCAAAGGAAGCTCAAATTGAAAGGAAAGGCAAAGTAAAGAAGGAACACAGACCAGAAAAAACTGGATACATCCAGAAGTAGACATCAAGCTATGCAGACTGTTGACCACAAGGCTCTCTCCACAAATTCGACTCAAAAATTGAGCATCTTTAGAGTTTCGAATCAAATTTTAAGGGGCCAAATATGCAAGCTCAAATCTTAATGTAGATACTATCCTCCAAAGAGCATAATCATGTTCGTTGATTTGTTATTTACCTTGCCCCCCAAACAAGCACACCTCCAAAATTTTATACGAAAAGGAGTTTGTAGCTTTGCTTAGGATGAAAAGGTATCTTCATTCATAGTCAAAGACTAAACCTTTGGCAACACTTGCTGCTCTTTCTTTCCCAAAGAATTTCTCCACTATGCATAAAGAAAACTCCATAGCTGTCCCAGGACCTTGACTAGTGATGATATACCCATCTAGAACTACACGAGAAGTTGCCACCCTTCTCCTAGGTAAATTCTGCATACATACTGGATCACAGGTAGCCTTCTTCCCCTGCCGAACATGAAAAAAAATATATAATGTCCAGAATCCAGAAATAATGAAATTAAGGTATGTTAGATATGATGAACACTACCCAGGATATGCCTTCCAACAGTATCACCAGTGCACATTCTTAAACATAAATCAATCATCAACTTAATCTTGTGGATATGCTAAGTTAAATGAATTACTCACTCTTAACCATCCATTTGCCTCAAAGACAACAGCAGGTGCCACCCCTATGCCACCAAACGGTCTTTCCTCTTTAAATTGTTTCCGGATGATTTTTTTCAAAACACTGCAACTGTGTAATCTATCTGCTCCTGGCATACCTCCCTGTTTTGAGGAACAATACAAGGGCCTTCTCATTATAAAAGGAGGAGCTTATGATCCATGGTGTTATAGTTTCGTTTGTGGGGAGAAGTGACAAAACAGACAATGTAAGGGAAGAAAAGAAATAAAGGATTTACAGTAATATCACACACTGACCGGCAGGATGATGATGTCAAAATGGGAGTCCTTCACATCTTCAATGTGTTTATCAGCAACAATTTTGATGGAACCTGAACCTAAAATTTGCAAATCCTGCTCTACCGAAGCCACTATAACATTCATGTTGGCTCTCCGTAAAACATCAATGACTATGACTGCTTCCATCTCTTCAACTCCCATAGAGACAGGAACAAGTACCTACAAATGTGGGGTAACTATAAGCATCAATATTCTCTATTGTCATGCCACCTAAAACAATAACAGCTGCCAGGAATGTGCTGTACGTTTGTCAAACCCAATAATAGCGCATGCATGTTCAAAAACACAAATGGAGGCAATCAGACGGTCATTATAAGTGGTAAGAAATACTATCAATATTTTAAAAATAAAGCATTAAAAAGAAGCATTTGTAAGAGAGCATGATGAAGAGACAGTGTGTGCAACTATGCCTGGTGTGTAGAAGCTTAAAACTACCAAAATCCATATACAAAGACAATCGAACAAGTATTAGTGTAAGTGGGTATGAACAGCATAACAGATTGAGCATCAAGCATTAAATGCTGCAACAACAGACTACGAAAGCCATCCTAGTCTGTAAATCTATAGATGGCCAGTTGAGATTCTACCAACATCCGAAACAATCAGACAGGGCATTGACAGGAACTTTGATATATTCAAATGTCAATAATGAGAGAATCAGCAAGCCAATGAATACATCCAGGAACTTTGATCTATTCAAACGTCAACAACAAGAAAATCAGAAAGCCAACGAGTGCATCTCCAACAAAATAATTGCATTAAATTCATATTCATCAGAATGACAGTACATTGAGCTTGCAGAACCTGAATATACTAATGCTCATCGTTGCAATGCAACGCATTGCTAACAACCTCACGAAGCGAATGGCTCGCAACCGTTGCATATGCAACAAAAAATAAATAAATAAATAAAACTCCCCAAAGATGCTATTTGTTACTATGGAAGTAGTACATTTACAAAAAATGTGGTATACTGTTGTTTGTCCCATGGGTTCTCAATTTTTAGGTGGACAAGCCTTGCAATCTAGTTATTGAAGTTAAA
Source organism: Ceratopteris richardii (assembly GCA_020310875.1). Classification (NCBI taxonomy): domain Eukaryota; kingdom Viridiplantae; phylum Streptophyta; class Polypodiopsida; order Polypodiales; family Pteridaceae; genus Ceratopteris; species Ceratopteris richardii. The sequence goes on along the minus strand of CM035432.1, from coordinate 41,284,704 downwards.
AGGAGATTGATTGCAAATATTAAGTGTAAATCTTTGATAGAGATCTGCCCAAAACTATTCGGTGTTCTTAATTTCAAACTATTTGTTTTCGGATTGTCAACTTGTTGGATACCATTGTTTTCGGATTGTCAACTTGTTGGATACCACAAGATTAAGAAATATTTAAGATCATAACTATTGATCTTGTCGAATGTATACAAAATTTTCTCACTTTCTATCCAATAGAAATTTACCTGAAATAGGGAAGAAGTTTATTCTAGAACTGATTCAAATCATAGGCATAATCCGCAAACAGAGAAAAAGAAAAATCTCATGCGACTGTAGTTTGGGTTGTGGCCCATGGCTAGACCAAAGTTCTTTCCCTACATTCAATCCTTTATCAGTGTTAAACACAATAATATTTCTACTCAAAAACCTTGAGAAAGGTTTGACTAATGCAACATGGAATCCACTTGCTTGTGAATGGATTAAGATGTGCTTTACATCATCTACTCTAAACCTCTATAAAGAAGTTCTAAACTATTTTTTCATCATAATCCTCTAAATTACCTATAGAATTGATGTTCACCATTTCTTCCCGTTGAGATACAGATTCAATACCACAACTATGCCTATTTTAATATAAAAGACAAAATTTACTTGACTACTATTATCAAAAAAGGGGGTCTGTCGCAAGTAATAATCTTGAATACAATGAGGTAGGTATGGCCTGCTTTCCTTCTTAAGAAACTATCAGGCATGTTTCCAACTAAGATGCCTGAGATTGATAGATACGACAGGCGTCCTGACCATATTTCCCTGAGTGCGAAACAAAGAATGTACATTTTGCATGTTATTTTTCAGTCTCATTTTCCTTTTTTTAGAGCACGTCCATGTGTTTCAACTACATAAATATGACAGCTAACATATACATTTAAACCTCAAATTCAAGAATGTAAAAACAACATAGATTTCAATGGTACATGGATCGAATTGTGCAAAACAACAACAACAACAAAAAAAAAAAAAAACTAGAATTCATGCAATGTTATAAGTACCATAAAGTGAGAATACTACCTGTGGTACTCTAGCTGCCTTCCAACTTACAGGATTGAATTCACTTTTCAAAGCTTCTTTCTGGACTTTTGATCCAAGGACCTGAATCAACTCAAGAATCAGTATGCAGATTGCCTCATGAGATAAACATATGGTAGCATGTACGAGCAGAAAGCAGTGATAAAATATACTTGAACGAAACTGGAAACTTTTGGATCTAGCACAGATGTTCATTCACAATTCATCATAACAAAACCCACAAACATAAATATTTGCACACTAACTTGTACATCAGCAATGCCTTCCTTTGAATGAAAATCATGCAACAGAATTTCACATACAAGGACCTGAAGAGTTTACCAAACGTTCCTGCAGTTCATTGAGCTTTTCCTGATCATATAATTGTTCCACAAGAGACAAGGCAAAATCAATCGCTGTGCCTGGGCCTTGGCTGGTGGTGATACAGCCATCTGTTTGTACTCTAGCCCTTGTCAAGAAAGTTGGAGATATTTTGTCAACAAACCCTGGATGACAAGTTGCCTGGAGGACATTCAAAGTTCAAACTAAACCTCAAAAGACAACTATGAAAGCATAGTGAAGAAACATTTTCAAGTAAGCCCATGAGTTATACATACACACCATTCGAGCTTCCAGAAGACCCCATTGCTCTAGAAGAAGAGCTGGAGATGAAGATATAGCACCAACAAGCTTTTCTTGATCTATTTGGTCAACAGTCATGTTCTTCAGCGATTCACACTGTTGAAGCCGTGCGGAACCTGGCATGCCTCCCTTAATCATTGGAGCATTACATCAGTAGCATTCAAAAAATCACACGATATGTTTATCATAACTACTAGTGTTATGAATTTTACAGTCCATATGCAGCTAAAATCATGAATGCTAAATACAAAGTACCTTGTCAAATGGACACAAGAGGCCGGTTTAAAGGGCATACTGGTAGTGCAATCAAGTCGAACTTAGTTTTATCACAGGATGAAATTTGAGTATCTGCCACAATCTTTACTTTTCTTGAACATTCAACTTGAAGTTCATCTTCAACTGATGCCATCAACACATCAGCTCCAGCTCTTCTCAAAACATCCACTAGAACAGTAACCTCAATCTCTTCATTTCCAAAACCGATTGGAACAATTACCTATTTTTGAAAGGAAAAAAAATAATCATGAAGTTGCATTTATCTGTAAATGTATTTACGAGTAGTTTGCTTGAATAATAAAATATATATATAACTCCCACTGTTCTAAGAAAGAAGACTAAAGCTCTAAATATAAATCTGACACATCAGTTGACTTGATAACTCAACATAACAAAATATATCAGCTCTTTTTTTGTATTATTTACTTAACAACCCAAAACATGGAACCAAGGAGTTGTTTTTTTCTCAAGTCCAGGTTCGCCAAAGGCTGTAACTTGTCAAGAATCCACAAAAATAGGAGTATGTGTACAGTTAGCCTGCAGAAACCTCTATAATGCAGTATTTTTATGTAATAAGTTGGATAATTCGCATATTCTTTACAGTATATCATTCAACTTATGTTACATGTCAGTCACTGATACTGGTAACTGCCCAGACCAACATAAGGAATTATGCAATAAGAAACCACTGATGGAAGAGTCCCTCCTTGGTCAGAATCAAGTTTCAACAGAAAATAGGTGACTGCAATGTACTTGGCAAATAACACAAAATCCTAGTATAAATATATCAATCCATGATCCCCCATTTGGATCCAGAATAATATTCTAGCAGAATTATCAATATATGTACTTAAAAGGAAGTGCTCGACTTACTTATGAAATTTCACAAATCATGCAGAAAGACTGAATAAGCAATATCCAAGTCTAATGGAAAAAAAGGAGGGCAAGTCTTGATGGAACTCAATTGATTGAGGTCAGTTTTGGAGCATAAAAAATATCCATGACAAGAGACTTGAGAAGGACATATGTTGTTCATTGTTAGACTTAAGGTTAGTAACTAGCTGCTGACTGTTGCCTTTAAAGATGAGAGTCTTTCAACCAAGGTCTCTAGCTCAAGGGAGCCAAGGTCCTAGCAAAGGATCCTCGGGTCATGCACAAGCTGGCCTCACATAAGCCTAGAGGACCTAAAGATGATTCTAGACTCACAAGGGCAAGGGCTATAAATATGAATGAAAAGGACTGCCTTTGATCTCGACTCTCACATAAGGTCCTCTAGGCTCTTGAGTCTTGACTTATATGTGGCCAGCATGTGCCTTACCCTAGGATCCTTCTTCACTAGGACCGTGACTCCCCTAACTCAAAGACCTCGGTCAAAAGACCCTCATCTCCATATGTTGAGGATAACGGCCCCAACGACTCTCCCTTTGTCCATTTTAACTCTTCTATGTGATAGCTCTCTTTAAGAGCCTCCCAAACATTATTTTCTCATATTAGTCTTAACTTTGCATATGAGGTGTGGGAAAAGCTAAGGCCATTTATGAGGACAATACACTTATCAACCAGGTTCATTTGATGCATAAGTTGGTTATCATGTTGCTTAATGAATCTAAAAGTTTGTTGAGCATCTTGCATTGTTCACAAGTACCCTAACAATTACAAGATTTTGGTTTGCTTGCATTTGATGATAAACTAAAGGCAATATTCGTATTTATGACCTTGTCTAACTCATGGGAGACATTGCTAGTCTCTTTGTCCAATAACCCCAACTTGACCTTTGATGGAGTTAAAAGGGTTCTATCCTCAATGAGAACATTAAGATTTGGAAATGTTCTTTAGACTTTCTAGATTTCCTTTTGAAAGATTCTCCCTCAGCTTTGAAAGTTCCAATGTCCAAACATTCTTGATGTCTTTTCCTAGACATACATTCTAGACCTTAAAAGGAAGCATAGTAGTAAATATTTATGCTTGAATATCTGTCTGAACTCTAATGCTCAACTCATTGATGATCATGTTCATCCTTTGAACATTCCAAACCTAGACTTAAATTTAGATTATCCTTATGCTTCCTTGACCTTGATTCAACCTTTGATTCTAGTGTTTGGTGAAGTTTTCAACTTTTTGGCATAAGATTTTGCCACTTGGGTTTGGATTTAAACTCCGCTTTTTTCCTCATTGGTTTAAAAATCAAGCTTCCTTAATCGATTCTTTCAAATGAATGTTGAGACCTCTTCTTCACTAACCATCAAAGAATAATTCTCAACTCTCTCTTTTCCTCTAAAAGACTTTGAAAATTGTGGCTATAGCTTCTTTAGCTATCTCTTTCCTCTAAAAGACTTTGAAAACCTTCATTAAATTTAGATTTTTCTTTCTCCCACCAAAGTTTTCGTCCACGAAAACTAGCATTGATTATAAGAAGCTAGTCTTTTGCTTTAAAGATATAACTCAATAGTCATTGTCCACTCACAAGGGTATGTCAACCATATGGTACCAATATGGTCTATCCATTCAATGTGGAAATCTTGTCATGATGTACCCTTACGGCTTCAACTTTCCTAATGCCCAAAGATTTGATTATCTGATTCCTAAAGAATCAACTTCTTCTAAACCTTGTTAGGTGTAGGTATCATTTATATGATAGAGCTATCACCTTAAGCATTTAAGTTGGAAGCATCTCTTAATCGAATCTTGCAATGGATGACTAATAATTGTTCATCCTTCTTCGATTGAAGTGTGACTGGCTTATTCAGATCACCACTAGATCCCAATCCTCCAATCCTTATCTACAAAAGGTAAAGAAAATGAAATGGTGTTGCTAGTTAAAAAAGTGTTCTTGTAAATACTTGTAAAGATCATGCCAATATCCATAAAAATACCTAAGACTTTTGACATGAAGAGCACTCTCCATACCACAAAGAAAAGGAGATCTTAGAAGATTTTCCCATATACTCTTCTCATCCAAATATTTGCATGGAAGGACAGAGCTGAAGGAAAGCAAAAGATGAGTATAGACTTAAACATACTTCCTCAATTCTCAAGGTTGGTCAAGCCTATCAAGTATCAGCCATATGCTTTCATATGCACCTATCTAACTGACAAAATATACAAGATGTTGAAGACATGTCCACCATAAGGTTCTGAATGTAGATTTGTTTCCCCTCTTTATTCACATAGACATGTCCTAATAATCTTGAAAATACCTGAGTATGACCTATTAAGAAAATCTGCAAAATGTGTGATTGCTTGTGCAATCAAATAGAACCTACATGAACCCTCCCCGAGATAACTTCCTTTGGTTCATGCATACCGCAAGTTTCTGATAACTACATGCTTTATGGACTCACTTCAAACTGCTAAATGACGAATTTAGCTTGACTTGTGTTTGCCATGATGCTCTTATCTTTCAATAATATGCACTATCCTCAACATGCTCTATGTGCACTATTTCCACCTTCTTTGATACCAATTGTTGGTTTTTAAGGCCCACAATCAATACAGAGACAAACATGAAATAGAGACATGAGAGAGAATAGACAAGACAATAGAGAGATGGAGAAGCAAAGCTCCACATATATGTCATATATTCCAAAATATGAAGTACATGAATGTTACAAAGAATCATAGAATTTGCATATAAATGCACCAATCTTTCACCTACCTTCATAACTTCACAATCTCCAGGATTTCAAGATTATCTCCTCCATCTATAAATAAGCTCCAAGTCAATGTCCTCCTTGTGTATCAAGGTGAAACACAAACCCTAGCTTCTTCCCTGTTTGTTGAAGATGAAGAAAAAATAGCTCCAACTCCTCCAAGGTTGGAAGAGACATCCTCTTGACAAGCTCAAGGTTGCAACACTCCAAAACATGATGAATAATGTGCCATTAATCTTCTATTTATATAATGTTTTATTCAACTTGAAAAGCAAAGTCAAAAAGCACTTGAAAAGCTCAAAAAAAACAGATCCCAAAAATCGAAGCAAAAATCCTGTTGAATTTTTCGAGATTGACTTTGTTATTATTTTTGGTATTATTTATTGAAAATCTGCATTTCATCCTCTTTTGACTGATTGACCTTGAACTAGGGTTTGACTTTTGGACCCTTAAATGTGGTCCAATTTAACCTATGATATATCATTGGATAGCCCTTGAGTAGCACTTTCAAAATCTGGAATAAAATTTTGTGCAAAATTCTGACCACTTTTGACCATCTTTGACCTTGATTTGACCATGGTCGACTTAACCTAAAACTGATCAAAACTAAAAGTATGTGCAATCCCTCTTGTGGAGTTTGCATTTCCAACAAATCTATGCACCTTGTGTTGGAAGACGATGTGAGAATAAGGCAAAATTCTCAAAATTTCCAACAACCCTAATTTTGGGACTTAGTCAAATTTGGGCCAAAGATGTTCATAAATTATTATAGACTCGTATGAAAGTGCTCAATGTGAGCTTTCTGATGGTATATAGCAATCCACCATCTGACACCTAATTTCCGCCCTAACTTGCTTTTCACCTTATTATAATCCAGTCGCTAGGATTTAGACTGCAAAAAGTAAGTCAATCAAGGGCTAATAATCCAACACTCCAAAAGCTAGTCAAAAGCCATTTCAACTCCTAAAAAGCACTCACGAATTACATTGGTGCAAAAACGAAAATAATGCTATATGCTTTGTTTTTCCGATCAGCTTTTGGGATAGTTTTCGCATGGGAGGCTATAGCTATATAAAGCGCACCTATCCACACAAACCATACATCAATTTCTAGAGGTACTCAAGCTCAAGTCTAGGGTTTGGAGCTGGGAGGCAGATTTGGAGAATTGGTGCAGATTTGGAGGATTTTGGTAACTATTCTTCATCTTCTTCACACTTGCAGCCTTGCTCAAGTGTGCATGCTGATTTTTGTGACTATTCGCTTCTAATTTCAAGTTTTCTTCATTAATGCTTGTACCAGGTTTTCCACCTATCTCCTCAACAATAATGAAGACATAGCTGCCACTTGACATCAGAGAACACCTAATTTCAGATAAGGGTTTGCTGATTTGACTGTTTTGAACAGTCCATTCACTTCCAATTGCACTTTTCTCTTGCACAATACCTCTTAGGCACATTTTCTCTACATTTTGTACTTGGAATGCTTTTCATTCAGCCTATATTCAGTTTTGTATCAATACATACATTGTAGATTGACATTTAGCATTTATTTTAGTGTGGAATCAGCATTAAGCTTCTACACTTTGAAAATTTTCTTTTCTCTATTCTATTGCCATTCATCTCATTTAATTTGGTCAAGGTGTGTTATGTGCTAAGGTTCTAAGTGTTGGAAAGATCTTGGAAATTACCTATAATTATTATTTGGCCCTACTACATTCCTATGAAAATAGAACAAGCAAATTGTTTTATAATGATAGAGAGCCTAGGGGCATGCAAAACGTTTGTGAGACATCCATTACTATTCAGCAAGTCCACTTCTTTCTTACAACTCCTAGAGCACTAGACAAGTAGACCTTTCGCTATTCCTTATGGAGTCTCAGACTGATAAATAGAAAAAGAACGTTTGCAGACCCAGGTTACATGTAGAGCAAAGAGTACAACAACTGAAGCTACCTATTTGTTACGCATATCAAACCTTTTTTCCAATATGCCATGTTAAATTTTTCCGCTCAAGAAAGCACAAAAGCACACCCATTTGAATGAGCAGTCAATGTTGAATAAAACCAGATGTACTAAAACAGTATCTTCTTTAGTGGCAAAGGATATTTCGCTATTTCCACAATTCCATTCAAAATAAGATAGATTTTGATTCTAATTTATGACTTAAGATAGAACTCAAAAGAGAGAGGACTATAAACTATCCCTCGATCCCTGTGACCACTTTTTTCTTGTGCATATTACACTATGCACATAAACATTTCTTCGCTCGAATAATTTTAAACTCTCCTTCACCTCCTCTTTGCGTGAAGAGGATTTTGAGAAAATATCAGTGCGAATATCCAACCTGCGGAGAGAGCTTTACAAGAAAGAGGTCTAGCCGAGTCTGGGCAAAGCCTTACGGCTAACAACTTTAAACGGCACGCTATCCACCGCTACACACTTGACCATTATGTAAGAGAGTGGCATAATGTAAAAGAATGGCAACACTTTAATTTCAGCTTGTTCACAATAACGACATACATAGAGTGCTTACACATGTGATGGAAACATACAGAACATCCGGTACTCTCTCTCTCTCTCTCTCTCTCTCTCTCTCTCTCTCTCTCTCTCTCTCTCTCTCTCTCTCTCTCTCTCTCTCTCTCTCTCTCTCTCTCTCTGTGCTTGTGTGTGTGTCTGTGTCTGAGTGTGTGCATGTAAGTTCGTACCTTCTTCGCCGTAGGAAGCGCTGAGTGCGAAGAGGATAGCTGCGGCCCACTGGAGATGCAGAATCGACGGGAGCTGGGCACTGCAAATTTACTAGAAACAGAAAATGTAAGTTTGCCACTAGAGGGAGGAAGTATGTGAGCTCCACAGACGTTCCTTAACACCATAGCCATCCTCAGCTGCTTGAACTGAAAAAGTGGAAACAGGCTGTTGATGGTATGTTCTCCCGAGTAACTTCAGTCGTAAGATATTATAGTAGTGATAAATAGCTGAAGTTGGTCGAAGTCAAAGACAGCCGATTTTTTTTTAATAAAAGGAAGTTCGGCCTTGGCCTATTCTCCCGGACTTTAATTAAGGTAAAGAAGAAAAGTTACAATAGAATGGGACTAGCGCCCATGGGACCCCCTAAATCCCACAAAGAGGGGAGGAGTGTGGTAAGCTAGAGGGCATTACAAATGAGGCGGATAAATCTATCATCACCCTCAAGTGGGACCCATTTGGGTTTCAACTTGTTGTTTTCGAGGAGATAGATACAGTGATGTCTAAACAGTGGAGATCTCTTATCTCGGGAGATTCTTTTACCTAGAAGAAACAATGATTTCTCGATCGACCATTCCTTAGGAGTATGGTCAAAATTGACAGCACATCGCTCCCTCCAAATGTTCCAAAGAGTCTCACCCCTGATGGCATTCCACAGCCTCGAGGAACAATCGAAGAACAGGTCAGCTAAATCTTCGATGCATCGATGGCAACGCTTGCACCATGGCGGCACACCACATATTTTATTAGCCCTTGCATTGGACCAGATTCCCTTATGCAAGATCTGCCACATGAGAACAGACTTTTTGATCTCAATTAGGGGGTGCCAAATAGACATGAACTTTAGTTCCCATCAAAGTTTGGTCCAAGAAAGGCACCACCTTTTGTTGAGGGTGTGATGCACATCTAAGTTCTCTTTGAAGTTGGGTATTCTGGATATTCTCTTACCATTGCTCCATTTGAGGCCCTCAAGGCTAGGAAGATCCTGTCCGGAGAGAAGACGAGGAGTTGAGTGGTCCCACGCCAAACATCTGCCTTGAAGAAGAGTCCATTCCTCGAGGGTAACTCTATGTCTCGGGTCTAAGTCTTCAAACCTAATCCACTGGTTGGTTTCTTGTTTCCAGAGCTGTTTCCACTGTTTGAACCCCTTGTTCCATAACCGCTTTGCAGTTTGGAGGTTCCAAGGCTCCACTCCACTAATGCCACTGATCGGGAACCAGATAGAGTCATTTTGTCTTATCCCAGCCGCCCACTTCCACTCATCACTGATTCTAATGAGTTGTTTGGCCTTGTTCCAACTCTTCCATAAAGAACACACGAGGCTAGAGCCTTTAGGGGACACCGGGAGCGGGGAGAACAAAAGCGTGAGAATCCCTAAGTCCTTTCAGCCGGGATGGCCAACAAAGGTAAGGTCTTTCAAGTTTCTGAATATCAATTTAGCCCAAGAGGACTCACTATTGCTCCAGGCCTTGATAAGCCACTTAACTGCCAGCTTGTCAGCCAACCCCGCGATATCCAAAATACCCAAGCCCCTTGAGTCTTTCGAGCTAGTGCAAGTTTCCCAATTGATTTTGGGGATCCCCCTCCTATTGGGATCCCCAGTCCAGAGGAAGTTTCTGTAGATTCTTTCCACTTTGGCCAACTCTTTCTCCTTCGGTCTCCAACACGAGATAAAGTAAATAGTCGTTGAAAGCATAAATGTGTTAACAACCATAGCACGCCCTGCCAAGTTGACTTGCATACCTTTCCAATGATTTAGTTTGCTATCCAGCTTGGCCAGCACCCAGTTCCATCGTTGGTCCATTGTGATGTCGAAGCCCATCGGGATGCCAAGGAGACGGAAGACTTGCCCTCTGGGGATAACTTGACATCCCTTATCTAACAACAATTGGGGTGGGGGTCCGCGAATTGCTCTGAAAGCAATTTTAGCATGGTTGATTTTTGAGCCGTTGACAGCCGATTTTCTTTTAAGTTTTCACAGAAACATAAATTATAACAAGGAGGAGTGTAAAAATAAAATAAATTTTTTTTTTTTTCAAATTAAAAATTAAAAAAATGAGATTTGTCGAGAATGGCTAAACACATGCTTTTTAAGCGATTTGGTGACTCTTCGTCCCAAATTATTTATTTATTAGGATTTTTTATACAAATTGATTTTGGGGTTCTTGAATTTGAGTTAAATTCAAGTTGTGGCACTAGGAAACATGCTTTTAGAAGGTGATTTATGTTTGGTAGAGAAAGGGGGAAGAAGGAAAAAAATTATGTCCGTGCACCGGGATGACTCCTTGGTCCATTCACCTCTTGGGCAGGGGGCATGGGTTCAATCCCAGCCAATGGCTGCGAATGTTCATGAGCCTTTGGGTTGAGATGGAATCATCTTCTTGCCTTTGGGTTGTTCTAACATTGTGTTGGCCTTCATGCAATCTAAAAAACTCGCTCTCGCTTTCGGGTTCATTAAAACCAATCCCTACATTGGACCTTGGCAATGTCCCTTCCCAAGCTCTACTCTAGTGGGCATTCGAGCTCTGGCTTTTGAGCTCATTAAAAGCAATATCTACATTGGACTTCGCACCGTCCCTTGTCAAGCTCTACTCTAGTGGGTATTCGAGCTTTATAATCCTGGTCGTGCCAAGTGTCTAACTGTTCCTTTGGGGGATATGGGGGGTCTCATTGGTACTAAGCGTTCCTTCATTTGTACTGTCAAACAATTCAAGCTAATCTGAAGAGATAGAACCTTCGGGCAAATTTCTTTTAAGAAAAATATATATATATATATATATTTTCCTGCTATTTTGTATAAACAATGATTGGCTTATGTGATTTTCATTTTCCCAACCTCTCTCGAATGGGGCACGCTATTGTACAAGAGAATCCCAACATCATCACTGCCCCAAGCCAAAGTGTAGCTATTGATGAGCAAGTAGTCTTCATTGATTGTCCTAACGCTCCAATCATTTCTTTTATAATTCCAAAGATCCTTCCATGTACCAAAACCTTTGCACCATAACTTCTTGGATCTACTCTCTCTCTCTCCTATTTTTGTGTGTGTATATACATATATACTTTGGCTGATTTATCACAACTATCATTGACTTTCTAGAGTTCCATAGTTCCATAGGCTCCGTTCTCCCCATGTTTGACATTAACTCATGGATAAACATTAAATTCATGAGTCGCAATGTGGAATTGAGCAACTATGCATGTCCTCACTCTTGCTTGATATTGAAACAAGAAAATTAAGAGAAGTCCATGCCAAGATATGTTGCCTCACTTTTAGAGAGTATTTGACAAAATTTACATTATGTATGTCATCACCCAACATACTATATGATATACATGATCGCGACCATAATCCACTGCCTCTTTAGATAATAGATAATAGATAATGATTCCTTCATATATCCATATTCATAAGATATGATGAACACTGATGTTTGGGATCATTCTTGCTATAGCTAAGAAGATACCGAGGAAGCCTCGAGAAGAAATCAAAGAAACAAATTTTGAAGCTTATATGCTCTTTAGGTCAACCATCACTAGAAACCCAAGTGAACAATTTTAATGCATCTCCTACATGTCTCAAGGGACATATCCCTTGATCATGCCACTCAATGACAACAATCTTGTTGGTTTTTAAGGCCCACAATCAATGTAGACAAAAATTAAATAGAGACATGAGAGAGAATGGACAAGACAATAGAGAGATGAAGGAGCAAAGCTCCACACATATCCCATATATATCCAAAATATGAAGGATATGAATGTTACAAAGAATCATAGAATGTGCATATGAATGCACCAATGTGCAACCTGCCTTCATAACACGACTTGAAGATGATCTCCTCCATGTACAGATAAGCTCCAAGTCAATTTCCTCCTTATGTATGAAGAAAAAACACGAACCCTAGCTGCTTCCCTGCTTGTTGAAGATGAAGAAAAATTAGCTCCAACTCCTCCAAGGTTGGAAGAGACCTCCTCTTGCCAAGCTCAAGGTTGGCACTCCAAAAAGTGATGAATATTGTGGCATAACTCTTCTATTTATATAGTTTTTTATTCAACTTGAAAAGCAAAGTTAAAAATCCCTTGAAAAGCTCAAAAACATGAATCTCAAAAATCATGATGGAAATCTTGCCTGATTTTTTGAGATTTCTTTTTTTATTTTTATCTTTTTAATATTATTTTGATGTTTTAATCATAGTATTTTGCTTTTGGCTTGCAAAATCTGCTTTCCATCCTCTTTTGATTGTTTGACTTGGGATTCCAATTTGACTTTTGGACTCCTAAATATGCTCTAATTTCAACGAATGATATATCATTGGATACCTCTTGAGTATTTTCCAAAATATGTGCAATCCTCTTATAGAAGGTCGCATTTCCAACAATCCCCTCCTAACTTGACACAAGGGGAAAGGATAGGTATATATTCTGAAGGTTGATAAAAATAAAAAATCTTATTGCTAGCTAAAAAATGTTGTTGTAGATACTTGTAAAGATCATGCCAATGTCTATAAAAATACCTAAGAGTTTTGACATAAAGAGCACTCCATACCACAAAGAAAAGGAGATCTCAGAAGATTTTCCCATATACTATTCTCATCCAAATATTTGCATAGAAGGATAGATATGAGGGAATGCAAAAGATGAGTGTAGGCTTAAACATACTTCCTCAGCTTTGTCTATCAAACGTGCCATTATTCCTCACATTCGCTCTTGTAGAACAGCTAAGGATGCTTGGGATACACTTAACAGATTGTACTAGGCTAGGAATGAGGCTTGTGTTGCTTACCTCCGAAAATAGTTGGAGACTAAGCACATGAATGAAGGTGATTCTATGGACTATTTTTTGACAAAGATCAAGGATTTGAAGGAAAAATTGATTACTGCTAATGAAGTCCTTCCTGACATTTCACTTGTGCAGACTATTCTCAATGGTCTTCCTGACTCATCAAAGTTTTGCTTCTACTCTTCATTTGACGATGAAAGGCAATCCAAATGCCTTAACATTTGAAGAGTTAGTTTCTGTTCTGTTGCATGAAGATCACTCTAGGCAGAACATGTCTATTATGCATGTTGCATATCAAGCTTTCTTGGCTAGTCAGAAGGGCAAAGGAAAATGGAGCTCTTCAACTAGTAAGCAGAAATCTGCTAATTATGCACAATCGAAGAAGGAAGACAAAGATGAGAAGAAATCAGAAAAGAAGAAAATATTTTGCAAATACTGTAAAGCAAATGATCATGTCATTAAGAATTGTCTAAAACTGGCTGCTAAAGAGTCAAAGAAGAAAGAGGCTAGAATGGTTGTTGCAGAGACCTCTACACCAAAAACAGAGTCTCCTAATCTTGTGCAGGATGAAGAATGGGTGTTTATCACTGTTTGCAGTTCTGACCCATCTTCTCATGAGAAGTGCATGTCTGCAGTAGACTCAGATGTTTGGTACTTTGATATTGGGGCCACCAAACATATTGCATTGCAATGTACTTTTTTCTCTTCACTAGAGCCTACCCCTACAGGGAATACGTTCACATGCACCAACAACTCCTCTTATCTTGTCATGGGAGTTGGTAAGATCATTTTGACTATTGTTGATGGTAGTTCTTTCACTTTGTCAGATGCTTTATTTGTGCCAAGAATCAAGAAGAATTTGTTATCAGTTTCGGCTTTACCCAAGATTGGCTTAATTGTGAAATTTGTTGATGACAGATGTACAGTTCATGATCTATCAAATGGCAACGTGATTATTGCTTCTGGCATTTTATCTCATGGGTTGTATAAGATCATAGATTATGAAACATCTATGAATGATTTAGCATGTGTATTACATGATTCTCAGGCTATGTTAGATGCAAAGCTTTGGCATGCGCGCTTTGGTCATCTAAATTTTGCTAGTTTGCTACGCTTGCAGAAATATGAAATGGTGTCCTCTTTGCCCAAATTTGAGGCACCCAGAAAACATGTTTGTGAAGACTGTATTTTGGGCAAAATGCAGCATTCCTCCTTTCCAAAAGATGGTTCAGTTTGGGTTACTCAGAAATTGCAGCTTATACATAGTGATGTCTTATGGTCCTATGCAGACACCTTCTTTTGGGAACTATCTTTACTTCGTGACTTTCATCGATGATTTTTCCCGGCATGCATGGGTATATCCATTGAACGCAAAGTCCGAAGTGTTTATGTGCTTCAAATAGTTTTTGGTTTTGATTGAAAATCTGTAAGCATGCAAAATGGGCACCCTCCATTCTGATCGAGGGGGGGAATATATGTCTTCTGACTTTAATGCATTTCTAGTTGAACGTGGGATAAAACATCAGTGTACAGTGCCGTATATACCTCAACAGAATGGAGTTGCTGAACAAAAGGATAGGTCACTCATGGAGATGGCAAGATGTATGGTCAAGAGTCAGGCTTTACCACATATTTTCTACCTTGAGGTTGTTATGTGTGCAACATATGTACTTAATGGGTGTCCCACTAAAGCATTGGATTCTATCACTCCATATGAGGCTTGGTATGGTCGCAAGCCATCTGTTGCTCATCAAAGTGTTTTTGGTTGTCTAGCATATGCATTAGTGCCTGAACAACATCACAGAAAATTAGATGATAAAGTAGTTAAATGTATTTTTGTTGGATATAGTTCTGAAAGTAAAGGATATCATCTCTATCATCCACAGACTAAACACATTCTGGTTAGCCATGATGTTGTTTTTGTGGAAGATGCTGTTTATCCGTTGCTTTCATGTACTAAGGAGACATATGTTAGCTCCAAAGACATCTATGATACTTTGCTCCCTCTTTTTACAGGTGGAGAGTCTAGTGCTGGTCCTAATGAGGTAAGTTCTCAGCCTTTACAGGTTTCATGTGATGATGCAGATCATCCCATTTCTGATGCAGATTTACATGATGCACTTGTTGATGAGAGAGCTGATATTGAGGAGGAAAAAACTATTCCAAAATGGTTGGTGCAAACATTGTGTGACAACAAATTAGATGCATCTCTTTCATATCTTACTCGATCAAGCTCTCATAGTGCCTCTTTTGCATTAGATTGCTACGCTATGGCTGCATCTAGTCGCTATGATGAGAATGACTTTGTTTTATTTGATGAAGCACAAAATTCAGAAAATTGGATGGCTGTTATGCAATATGAATATGATGCTATAATGAAGAATGATACTTGGTCTTTATGTGACTTGCCTCCTGGCAAGAAGGCCATTGGCATTAAGTGGGTATACAAGCTGAAGCGTAAGCCTGATGGAGCAGTTGACAGATATAAGGCTAAGCTTGTTGCAAAGGGTTATGCACAGGAAAGAGGCATTGATTTTGATGAGACCTTTGCACCTACTTACCGAATGACTATTGTTCGTAGCATATGTGCACTTGCACCTCATCATGGTTGGAATGTACATCAGTTGGACATTAAAACTACATTTCTGAATGGTGACTTGCATGAAGAAGTGTATGTTTTTTAGCCCCATGGCTTTGTGCAAAAAGGGCATGAAAACCAGGTGTGCAGGTTAAGAAAGGCTTTATATGGTTTGAAACAAGCACCACGTGCTTGGTATGAAAAGATACATGCCTATCTAATTGCACATGGTTTTGAGAAAAGACCAACTGAAAGCACCTTATATGTTAAGCGTGCTAATAATGTGCTTCTGATCATTGTGGTGTATGTTGATGACATGCTACTCACTGGTCCTCATGAGAAGCATATTGCTGATTTTAAGGCTGATTTGCATGGCTCATTTGAGATGTCTGATTTGGGGCATTTGCATCACTATTTGGGCATTCATTTTATGCAAGTTGATGGTGGAATGTCTTTGTGTCAAACAAAATATGTTGACACATTATTGCACCGTTTTGGCCTTGAAAACTATAAGCCTATTGCCACTCCTATGGAGACAGGTTTATGATTGAGTCTTCATGATGTTGAAGATGCTTTTGATGTTATTCTCTATAAACAGACTGTTGGATGCTTGATTTACTTATGCATTACTTGGCCAGATATTTAGTTTGTTGTCTCATAGATGAGTAAGTTTATGCATTGCCCAGGTGTCAAGCATTGGCAGGCGGTTAAGTGCATCTTTCGCTACTTGAGTGGTACCCGGTTACTTGGGTTGTTTTATCCCAAGGGGGATCACTACCACCAAATTTGCATGTTTTTTCTGACTCTAACTAGGCTAGTTGCTATGACACTCATGTGTCCACTAGTGGTTTTTGCTTCATGCTTGGTAGCTCATGCATATCCTGGCTGAGAAAGAAGAAGCCTACTATGGCCACTTCCAGTTGGGAAGCTGAGTATAGGGCAGCTTTCACAACGACTATTGAGTGTGTGTGGCTCAGACGCCTTATGGCTGATTTGGAGGTTGGTCAGTCTTCTGCCACCACCATCTTCACTGACAATCAGAGTGCATTGGCAGTTGCGAGGAACCCTGTGTTCCATGCTCGCACTAAGCACATTGAGGTGCATTATAATTATGTCAGGGAGAGGTTCTCTGCTCGGGAGATCAGCTTGGCATATGTGCCCATGCAGGAGAACATTGTAGACCTTTTCACGAAGGCTCTGCCTAGGGAGAAGTTTGAAGCTTTTCACAAAGCTTTGGGATCACTTCCTTTTGTGGATTGATTCCACATAGCTTGGCACTTCCTTATACATGAGTGCGAGCTCCATGTTCACCACATCACTTCCAGGGGGGATCTGTTGGCATATTTAGGTAGTGATGTGTGTGAACACACTAGAACCTCTAGGGCACTTTTTTCCCTCTTTAGGAGGTTTTTTTCCCTGGCTTGTATATATGTCTATTGCCCTAACAGACTACTTATCTTTGTACATTTTAGTGGTAATACATTCAGTATTGTGTGTTGTGCTCCAAGCTTCTTCTTCTTCCTTGAGTTGTTTGCATGCTTCCACAGACGTCTAACTCCAACATGAATAAGCTCCAAGTCAATGTCCTCCTTGTGTATCAAGAAGAAACACAAACCCTAGCTTCTTCCCTGTTTGTTTAAGATGAAGAAAGAATAGCTCCAACTCCTCCAAGGTTGGAAGACACCAGGTCCTCTTGACAAGATCAAGGTTGCAAGACTCCAAAAAGTGATGAATAATGTGCCGTTACTCTTCTATTTATATAGTCTTTTATTCAGCTTGAAGGGCAAAGTAAACAAGCACTTGAAAAGCTCAAAAAAATAGATAATGTAAGATAGTGGCATAATGTAAAAGAATGGCAACACTTTAATTTCAGCTTGTCCACCATAAAGAGATACATAAAGTGCTTACACATGTGATGGAAACATACATAACATCCGGTACTCTCTCTCTTTGTGTGTGTGTGTATGTAAGTTCGTACCTTCTTCGTTGTAGGAAGCATTGAGTGCGAAGAGGATAGTTGTGGCCAACTAGAGATGTAGAATCGGCACGAGCGGGACACTACAAATTTACTAGAAACAAAAAATGTAAGTTTACCACTATATGGAGGAAGTATGTGAGCTCCACAAACGTTCCTTAACACCATAGCCATCCTCAACTGCTTAAATTGAGAAAGTGGAAACAGGTTGTTGATGGGTATGTTCTCCCCACTAACTGCAGTTGTAAGATATTAAAGTAGTGATAAATAGCTGAACATCGTCGAAGTCAAAAATAGCCTTGAGAAAATTCTGAGATTGAAGAAAGATGCGAAATTTCATGTCACGCTCAATAGGAAGCGGTGTGTGGATTGGTTAAGCTTGAGGTGGGATTGTAAGTTCCAATCCTTTTGACACCCTCTCATCGAGATAAAAAAGTCAATGTTTATGTGGAAAATCCTACACCGTGGA
Source organism: Ceratopteris richardii (assembly GCA_020310875.1). Classification (NCBI taxonomy): domain Eukaryota; kingdom Viridiplantae; phylum Streptophyta; class Polypodiopsida; order Polypodiales; family Pteridaceae; genus Ceratopteris; species Ceratopteris richardii. Next base: position 41,266,537 of record CM035432.1, on the reverse strand, counting down.
GTCTAAACCAATGTAAAAGCTAATAAAATTTGTGGGGTCCCCTGTGGTACAAACAATGCCTTCATGGCATGGAAGACTTGGGATACCTCTTCTATTCATGCTCTAAATCAATATCCGTTTGGTAAGCCCTTGAGAGAACCATGCTCTTATAGGGACAAATCAACTTGAAGCAAGCCTTGCTGGGTGAAGCAATTGGATGTTCCTTAGCATTGTGGAATGCTATAAGAGGGGAGACTCTATGGAAAATATGGAAAGGGAGGTATGCAGTCAACTTTGGAAGCCCCCCTAAAGAATGGTTGATCAAAGAATCTCTTTTCCTTTTAGGAAAAAAAAATTCCAATTGTAAGAAGCCCCCACCCTTTAGACATTATAGAGTGTTCTTCCTAGAGAGCAACAAGATCAAAACCAAGTGGGCCCCACATGAGAGAGACAAGACAATTATCAACATTCTTCGTAAAATTTTCTAGTAATCTATAAGTAGCCCCTCCTTTGTGGGATACGGAGGGGTTCCACAGATGCTAGGCCCGTTCACTTGTACAACTGTAAGTTTTATTAATTAAAGTTTGGAAGAATAGGCTCTATCGAACTTCCTTAAAAAAAAAAAAAGTCGATTTTCTTTTGATAGAAACATACATTATAATAATAAGGAGAAGAGTAAAAAAAAATGAGACTATCATGAATGGCTAAACACATGCTTTTTATGCAATTTGGTGACTCTTCGTCCCAAATTATTTATTTATTGGGATAATTTTCGTTTTCAAATTATTTTGGGGGGTTCTTGGACTAGAGTTAGATTCACGCTATCGCAGTAGAAAACATGCTTTTAGGAGGTAATTTATGTTTGTTAGAAAAAGTGGAAGAAGAAAGAAAATTATCTCTGCACACTCGGATGACTAGTTGGTCCATTCACCTCTTGGGTAGGGGGCATGGCTCAATCCCTGCCAATGGATGCGAATGCTCATGAGCCTTTGGGTTGATATGGAGCCATATTCTTGCCTTTGGGTTGTTCTAAAATTGTGTTGGCCTTTGAGCAGTCTAAAAACTCGCTCTGGCTTTCAGGTTCATTAAAATCAATCTCTACATTGGACCTTGGCATCATCCCTTCCCAAGCTCTACTCTAGTGGGCACTGGCTTTTGGGCTCATTAAAACCAATCTCTACATTGTACCTTGGCACCGTCCCTTCTCATGATCTACTCTAGTGGGTATTTGAGCTCTATAATCATGGTTGTGCTAGGTGCTTAACCGCTCATTTGGGGGATATGGGGGATCCCATGGGTACTAAGCCTACCTTCACTTGTACTTTCAATTAATTCAAGCTAATCTGGATAAATGAAGCCTCAAGTATGTTCTATTTGTACAAAATATGTATATAGAACACAAGAGTTTGATCAAGACATAGAGAAAGTTCTATTTGTACAGGATATGTATATAGAACACAAGAGTTTGATCAAGGCATAGAGAAAGTTCTATCTATACAGGATATGTATATAGAACACAAGAGTTTGATCAAGTCATAGAGAAAGTTCTATTTGTACAGGATATGTATATTGAACACAATTGTTTGGTGAAGACATAGTTTTAGTAGGTTGTTTTAGTACAACATTTTTTTGGAGTAAAATCTTTCATAAATTCTTTGATCACATTGTAGAGTTCAATATAGCATTGAATCGCCTCTCATGTAGGCTTACTATATCGACAGATGAGAGATGAGGGGTCTATTAGTCCAATTTTTCTTTGTTTTCCTTACTTATTTCTTCTCTCCTATTGATACGATTTAAAGTTCTTTGTTTTTTCCAAGAGCCAAGAGAATGTTACAAATCCTCTTCCCTCTATATTCCCATAATTTTGAGGATGGATTTTCTGTATCGAACCTATTCAGTTGTATTCTCATGAGAAAAAAATGAAGAAAATGTAAAGAAAGACATTTCAAGTGACACTTAAAGAAGATACCATAAAGATTGAGCAAGAGCTATAACGATTGAGCAAGGCAACCTCTTGCTCTGGGCATCTTATGCAATTCATATTTTTTCCAACAATTTGTAGAGAAAATTATTGAATAATTACTCTTATTTTTGCTTTTTTTTTTGCATATACAAAGATACTGGGATGTTCTCGGGTATGGGACTATGATGTCTATGCAAAACTACTTATGTTCTTATGCTTGTAAATTTTAGATAGTGTTTTTCATCTCATCCCATTCTAAAGTGGTGTTGAACATCCATTGTCCAGACCTCATAGGGCTTTTTCCAAAGAGAAATCTTTTTGGGGTCTCAAGACATTCCAAGGCACAAGGTTTTCTTCAAAGAAGTTGTTTTTGGGGTATCAAGAAATTCCAAGGAATTTTCATATCTTTGCATTTTATAGACAAGAGAAGAAAAACTAGCTTGATTCTTCTCTACCCTTCACACATTTTTGGATCATGGGGGATCAATTCTTTAATTTTTTTCTCTCCCTTTGGTCCAAATACCCTTGTGAAATATGGACAACATCATCATCATCATTATCCTTTTCTCAATCATCGATACCATAACCAATGAATATATGAGGTTTTAAGAAGTTTTCACAAAGTAGCATAGCAAAAGATAGATAGAGACACAAAAGATAGATATAGACACTAAACTATGTAAGTACATAGGGCCAAGAAAAGGGGTAAATAAGAGGAAATAGAGTGCAAAACAGAAATAGTATTTCAATCTTGAAACAATATAGTACAATAGGGAGTCTTCCAATAGTTGTAGGTCTACACTCAATCATCCAAAATGCCTTTAAAATTTATCGAGCATATTTTTGTTGAGAGATGAAAATGTGTCCTAGCTTTTTCCAAACTTCAATCCCCAAGCAATAATGCAAGAGAACCAAATCTCTCGTTTCAAAGTCAGTACATAACACTTTTTGAGTACTCTAGATCATGTCTTTTAAGTCATCTACAATGAGAAGATCATCCACATACAACAAGATGATCATGCACTTGCCCTCATGCTCATAAGTGTGCATATTTGCATATGTAGTATTTCATTAGGAGTTTATATTTTCATAAATTATTTATATCCATTGATACCATGATTTGGGAGTCTATTTCGGTCATATAGAGCCTTGTTCAATTGACACAACTTATCTTCTGATGTGAGTCCTCAAATCCTTGAGGTTCATCCATGTACACCTCCTCCTTAAGCTCACCATTCAAAAATGTTGATTTCACATCCAACTAGTACATTAGCTACTTATGCGAGTCCTCAAATCCTTGAGGTTCATCCATGTACACTTCCTCCTTAAGCTCACCATTCAAAAATGTTGATTTCACATCCAACTATTACATTAGCTACTTATGCTATGCAATTGCACCCAAAATAGTTCAAATAGTGGTCATCTTGGCTATTCATGAAAAGGAAATTTTGAAGTCAAAACCTTCCACCTACCTAAAGCCCTGTGTAACAAGTTGAGCCTTGAACTTTTTAAGACTATCATCAGATCTATGCTTCATTATACATATCCATTTAGTGCTTATTACCTTTTTCTTTGGTGGTCTATCCACTAGCTTCAAAGTATCATTCCACATACATTTGGTAGTGCATATTGTTGCCAAAGTTAATTTGGTGCATCTCATCATAATTGAAGTGTTTATAAACACTCTTGATTTTCTTTCTCTCATTATGGTGGTTTTTTATCATGTTGCAATCGGTTTTCTCTATAATAGGCTATCATAACTTGAGATTTTCTTCACCAAATCCTCTTTATAATTGCCATCTTATCATCTCAATGCTTCATAGCTAGCATAACAAAGGATTTTCCATGTTTTTTGTGGCTATCTTCTATGTCTCCGTATCAACAAAAGACTTGGGTTTTGAGGGTCAAAAGCCACTTGGAGAACCCTTGAAGTTTATTGTGAAACCCTTGGGAAAGCATCTCCAAGACTATGGTTTGAACCTTGAACTATTTGGATTTATTTACTCCCAATTGAATGGTTTTGAACCTTAGGATTGATATTTCCTAAGGCTATGGTATTTAACCCTTAGGGAGGCATCTCAAGCCTTTGGACTTGTATGTACAAGCTTGGAAGAAATCCTTTTAGAATCCTTGTGAAAACCATGTGAGGAACATGTTAGTTCATGTGGCTTCCAAGGTTAAAAGGCCTTGGATTAGCATCCATGTGGAGAGGACAATTGGCAAGATCTCCTCAAATTTTTGCCCTTGGCCCTAAGGTATATGTATGGATGGATATCCCCTTATGGGCTTAGTTGTTGATGACTTGAGTAGCTTAATCTAGTTAGTTATTCCTTAGTTTATTAGAGTTATTTAACAATGGTATGTAGATCCAGTTCCATAGTTTTCACAGAGGTTTAATTCTTGATTTATTAGCTCATTCAAGCATAAATGGATTTTTGTCCACATCAAAGTTTTATAGACTCTCTAACTTCTGCAAAGATTGGCACAATGCTTGCCTTCAAAAGCTCATTTAGAGGATTTGATCAGGCCCGCAACCTGGCTATAGGAACATTCCCTAAGTGGACCAACATACATAGCATTCGAGAATGCCCCATTCATACTCAACATGGGATAGGCACAGTCTACCCACCCTCAATCATGTGCGAGAAGTGCTCGAGATCTGAGGAGTTTTCTATTTGTGATAAAGACATTCAATTCTCAATATGCTTCATATAAAATCATCTCTTCTTGCAAAACAATCAATGTGGGATTATTCCCAATCTCGCATAATAATGAGTTGGCTCATTTTGAAACATCTATAAGTAGACTAGACTAGACTTCTCGCTCTTATGCACACAATCGAATAGCCTCTATGGAGCACTCACCAAGCTCTATGCCTCTATTGGATGAATAGAAAATCACACCTCATTTGTTTTATGTGGCCCATTATTTATTCATAAGTTTGGCATGTGGGATAGTCAAACTTCCCTCTTAACCACCTTATGGAGTTTAACATATGCACTAGCGTGAATCCCAATTTTAGCTAATTCTCATCCTTTTTCTTTTACAAAAAGTGCTTGAAGAACTTTATTTGAGGAGTGCTTCTTTCACAATTTTATTTTGTTCTATTCACACGCATATGTGTAATAGTAAGAAGATGGAGAGCATGAAACTTCATATGAAGAATCACAAAGATATAGAAGATATATCAAGAAGAAGACCAAGTTATGAACGGTGGACCCAAGCAACAATAAGATTGGCTCTTCATAGAAGATAGAGAAGCACGAAGCTTGAAGTATAGCTACGTATTTTCTTTTTTCAATAATTGTTTGCCTTATTTTTTTATATTCATAAATATGAAGACAAGCTACTATGAGAGGCAAACATTCATGGTTTGAAAAGAAATCACCACCTTAAGCACTCACATGCATATATGCAATGAAAAGAAAGATTGCATGTGCATTGTATATCAACACAAGATGATTTTAAATGCACAAAATTCAAGCTCAAAGCTTTCCTTTGTGCACATATCAAGTGCACTCTTCATTAGAAAACACTTTTAATGCACAAACCCATGTGCATTTGCATGATGATGCATTCAAGGGAAGTACATGTTTGTGCATATGAAGGGACCACAAGAGCATGGAATGATTGAATGCTAAGCATTAATGAAACAAAGGATTGTTGCTTGGAACATTCATGCCAAATATGTATTTGTATGTAAATACATGCATGAACATGAATGGGATTCACTTATGTATGCAAAAAGGGAACATCCACCTCACATAACACCGTTTACACCAAAGTGTGTATCGCGATAATTGGTGCAATACAAGACACAAATCAAATGATATCTCTTAGCCAAAATAGCCAAATATGATCAATGCTAGTTCATCTTAGAAGCTCTCCATGAGACACATCCAATCGGTGGTATTTTTAGCTCGATCAGACCTCTATGATTCAAGTTATGGCCAAAAAACAAAGCGATAGGATTCACCTGCTCTCACTTCAAGACTTCCTACACTTCACACACACAGACACGCACACTCTCTAACAACAAAAAGAGATGGGAAAGGAGTTAAAAACACCTTTAGACACACATTTTATGCCTCATAGACCAACACCAACATAGGACTCCAAAACACCTTGCTATGTTGATAGGACTCCAAAACACCAACATAGACCTGTGGATAGATAGATAGATAGATAGAGAGAGAGAGAAATGAGATCTCTCATGGAGACATGGATATCAAGTAAATGTGTGCCTTGCATTATGTGATCGAAAAGGTCTCTTTATACAACAATAAAGAGGCTTTTAGCCAATCAAAGAGGAAATAATGCTTCACATGAGATTACCCTCTTATTTGGAGAGGGTTCACGCACAAGAAATAAAGCTCATAACTAAAATCCCCCCCCATTGATCTTGATTATACATGTATCTCTTCGGGATCGATCCTTTCCTCACAACTAGATTAGGGTGGTACAAAAAAATATGATTCCTTCCCATGTACAAAGAAGGTGGTACAATGTTTATATCCCTTCTTCTTTTCATTGCGTTTAGCAAGCTTTCTACACTCATCAATAGTATGACCAGCCTTCCGGCAATATTTGCATCTCTTCTTCTTTTGCAAATCACCATCATTAGAGGAATGAGTGGAAGAGGAAGCTTGAGGCTTTGGTTTTGATGAACCAAAAGCTGAACCATACTTGCTTTTCCCCTTTTGTGAGATAGCAAGTGCTTGCGTTCCTTCAATCAAACCACTCCTATTCACTCTAGATAGCTCTTCTTGCAAAAGAAGAGACACAACCTCATCAAATGCATACATATTAGGATTTCCTTTTGCAACCAAACAAAGTGTAGTAGCAAAGCTTTGAAAAGATTCCGGTAATCCTTTCAACAATGTAGAAATGAGTGATGCATCCGGAATGATCTCATCTATGTTTGCCAATTGCTCTTTCAAGTCCTTGATTCGTGTCACATACACATCCACTGACTCATTTTCAGCCATACATAAATCCTCAAGTTGCTTCCTCAAGTATGCAACACGTGCTTCATTACGCACGGCATACAAAGAAGCAAGAGTGTCCCATGCCTGTCACGATGTAGAACATGGCTGAATGTGTGGAACTATATGACGCTTCACTGAAAGTGCAATCAAAGCATGAGCTTGAGCACCTTTTCCATCCCATCTAAGCTGCTCCTATGTAGGTGGAGAAGGAGAAACCACTGTACTCGAAGAAGAAGCTCCATCTGTGATAGTAGACTGTGAAGTAGAAGCACCTGCCGGTCTTCGATCTACATCTGCCACTATGTTCCAAAGTTGTTTTGCAACAAGAACGTGCTTCATCATGTAAGACCACATCGGATAGTTGGTCCCATCAAGCTTATCTTCAGCTTGAAGCATGCCAAACAAGTCATTGCTGCCCGCCATTTCAATAAGGAACAAGAATATGAAAAAATCTTCACTTCGACGAAAACTGAAATGAGTGCTGAAATTTTAGCTCACAAACCGTTACTCTGATGGCGATTCTGACTGCATGAATGGCTTTGAAATGGGGGTAAAACCCCAGCGCACCTGGTGGAAATGTTTCCGGGCTGCTGAAATTCACACTTCTATGCTCCGAAGTCGATTTGCACTGTTAAAGTGCGCGCGCACCGCGACGCGAAAAACCGAAACTTGATAAGAAGCTGAACCTGCTCTGATACCACTGTTGGGTGTGTGTAGAAGTGCGAGAGACACACAAGAAGCACACACAAGGATCACAAACGCAGCAAGACACACGGAGAAGACGATGGCTGGAATAGCTCTCTCTATTGATCGATGAACTGAACTGAAGTAGGAGCTGAATAATATCCCTAAGTACAAAGTACCACCACATATGAGAGTATCAAGTATGTGGTAACATGGGGAAAAAACCTCTAGCCAGCACTAGAGTAAAAAGTGCCCATGTATAGGGAAAAGGTTCACATCAAAGCTACTCGAGGAACACATAAATGTAACACAAATGTAACATCTCTAGAAACAAGAAATTGTTTGGTTAAAGGATTCCACAACCTATAACCCATCTGCTTTTCATCATAACCAATGAACACATATTTTTCTGCCTTTGGTTCAAGTTTACGTCTAATTTGTCATGGCACATAAGCATATGCAATTGATCCAAACACTCTACAATGATCTAGTGTTGGTTTCTTACCCCACCAAGCTTCATATGGAGTCATTCCATTTAGAGCTGCACATGGTAATCTATTCACAAGATATGTAGCTGTATTTATAGCCTCAGCCCAAAAATAATTTGGACAATTCTTCTCCTTCAGCATAGATCTAGCAAACTCAACTAAAGTAATGTTCCTCCTTTCTGCTACACCATTTTGTTGTGGTGTGTACCTGCAATTTATTTCTCTCTTAATACCTGCATTCCAAAGATAATCATTGAACTCTTGGGAGAAGTATTCTCCTTCTCCATCAGACCTCAGTCTCTTAAGCTTTTGACCTGTGACTCTCTCTACATATGCATGAAAATGCTTGAAAGCTCCAAACACTTCTGATCTTTCCTTCAAGACATATAAAGTTATCCATCTTGTAGAATCATCAATGAAAAGAACATAATACCTTGAGCCACTGATAGATTCTTCTTTTGTTGGTCCCCATACATCTGTATGAATGAGCTCTAGTAATCCATCATGTTTGAATCCTTTCTTCTGAAATGGTAACCTGTGTGCTTTACCCATTTGACATGCTTCATATTTATAAACCATATGTTGACTTTGCACATTTGGTAATCCTAGTACAGACTGATTAGCAACCATAGCTTTAATTCCTCTTTCATTGAAGTGACCTAATCTCTTATGCCAGAGATCAAGTTCTGTAATCACTCCTTCACCATGTGTGAGCAAAGCTTGGCCAATGTTCCCTTGTACTCTTAAAGTAAAGAGTCTACCTTCTTTCTTACTAGAGACAATCTGATTATATCCATTCTCTAGATCTTCAACAAATACTCCTTCATTTGTAAACCTGACTTGAAAACCTTTTTCAACTATTTGTCCCACACTAATCAAGTTTTTAGGTATTGTAGGAACATACAAAACATTGGTTAGAAAATCTGCTCCACTCTTGCATTTAACTTTTCCAATTGAATGTACACTATGTCTTGTATTATCACCTATTTGAACTGTGTGACTAGAAATGCCTTTTTCCAATTCTGACATCAATTCTATGTTTCTTGACAAATGATTAGAACATCCAGAGTCGATGTAAAATACCTTTAGATCTTCTTTATCTGATGTGCTGATTGAGTTCATCATCAATGATGTATGACTTTCATTTTGTGTATCATTTGCATAGTTGTAGTAGGTGGTGTTGTAGGATTGATTCTGTCCCCAACTTCTTCCTCCACCTCTACCATAGCATCCTCTTTGACTTTTTCTACCTCTTTGAAAATTACTTTGATATATTCCACCTCGGCCTCTGCTATTGTTGTTTTGATTTTGGTTTGATCCTTGTTGGTTGTGCCAACAGTCATGAGCCAAATGATTACTCAATCCACAGATCTAGCAAGCCTTCTTGTTGTTATTCTGATTACCTCTACCTCTTCCAAAAGCTCTTGGTCTTCCTCTGCCAGTGCCTTTACCTCTTGCATAATAAACTTGAGAACTCGACTCCTCTTCATCCTTTGCTTTACCTTTATCTCCTTTCTTCTTGTTCTTCATGTACATTGCAGAACTTTGTCCTTTATCTCCATCTCCCTTCAATTCTTGCTCAAATGTGAGCATCAAACCAAGCAACTGGTTCAAATCTGGAACATAATGATTTAATGAAAGTTCTGTTGATAAGACAAAAGGTTTCCACCTTTCATCTCCTCTCAAACCTGTAAGTAATTGAGCAATCAACCTGTGACCTTCAACATCTTCATCTATTGATCCAAGACTATCTGCTAGATCCTTCATCTTAGTGACATAATCACTAATACTTTGACTTGGCTTCTTCTTGAATGTTGTAAACTCTGACCATAGACTTGCTTTTCGTGCTTTAGTAGTGCTTTGGAAATGATACTCCAATGTGTTCCATATATCTTCAGATGATTCCAATCCTCTGATGTGTGGTAGCAAATGATATGAGATTGTGTTGTAGATGTAGGCTTTTGCACTTGCATCCTTCTTCTGCCAATGCTTTAAAGCATCAAGTTCTTCTTTCTTTGGTCGACTTTCATCTTCAAATACTAACTTCTCTTCTTCACCTGTTACATATACCATGAGATCCTTACTCATAAGTAAGGCTTCCATTCTCATTACCCATGCGGGGTAATTATCTCTGTCCAGTTTGTCAATGGAGACATGATCTGCCATACTCCTTTCCTTCTGCTATAACCTGTGAGCTTAAAGGATAAAGAATAATACCTTTGGGAGTTCTTTGTGTCTGAGGATACTTTTGAAGTAACCTTTTGATGCCTTGTTTCTTCAAATGCTTCACCTTTCAAAATTTAATGGAAAACTTTCCAAAACTTCTTGTACCTTTGCCGCCTTTTGCTCTTTAGGACCTTTCTGCTCTGATACCACTAGTTGATGTGTAAAACACCACAAGAAATGAATTAATGTGACACTAGAACACCTCTATGGTCACCATTAACTCATTGCCACTCAAAAAATTGAGAAATGATAGCCAAAACCAAGAACTTTACTTCTTCAGATTTTTCCAGTCACTGAAATTACATACCTTCAGTATTTTGCTAATTTCTCCTAGCTCAAATATTATTTCTCCAAGATATTTAAGTGGATAAAACTAGAAGAGAGCTCTCCAACAAGCTATCATATGTAAGAAAAGGATCTCTAGAACTCAAGTTATGGCCTTCACAAGATCACCCTGTATGACTTGGCAAAACTAGAAATTTTGCCTCCTTTAGTAATTCTGAGTGTCTAAAAATAAAAATTCGATGCCTAGCATCGACTTGCAAGCAAAAGTCGATGTTGGGCATTGACTTTGAATTTTTTTAGCCACTTTTTTAGTGCCAGAATCACCCTATGAACACAAGACATGAGCAAGACCACTTTTATGTGGGAAGTCAATGCCAGGCATCGCTGTTGCTCCACAAACCTCATGTTTTAAGAAGTTCTAGCAGTACATAACACTCAGAGAATAAAAATACGGACTTATCGACACAAACTCGATGTCAGGCATCGACTTGCTTGGAAAACTTCAACTTTTGAAATCATTTCACACAAGACAAACTCTGGAGATGGAAGAAGAAGACTTGTACACATAAATTAATAAACTCTTTCCATAACTATGAAAACTCAGACATGCACAGGTGCTTTCTCACGCAGAGAAGCCCGACTATTCTCAGTCATACAAAATGAGTTCTAACTCACTCTCTCATTTTTTTCCCCTTGGCGTCAGTTGATACAAACTAACTTATATAGATTTTCTTATTCTTGTGATTTAAAAAAAAAACTTCTAGAACTAAAGTGAACTAACTTTACAAATATAATACACTTGTGAATTTGTCCCTTCACATAGGCATGTGATTTTCTACTAAAGCTTTGACCTTCAAATATATGTCCAATTAGTGATTGTTTCTCCAACAATAGCACCTTAGTAATCACCCCTTCTGTTGACCCTTTGGCAGTGCCACCACTCCTTGTCAGTCACCACACCCTCAATGGTTCCCCGATGATACTTTGGTTTCACTTCTTGTAGATCAACATAAGAAGATTCTTCGCTTATTGCATTGGAACTTCTCCAATTACACCTCTCAGTCTTTACGAACAGGTTTACCTCCACTCAATAAGTCAGTTTTCTCTCTGCATTGATGTGCCCTTGTTTTCTATGTGCATGTGTATCATGGTTGCACCTCTATCACTCTCTACATATCTCTATTCTATGCATGCATGTATATGGCAACCTATCTACTTTCAAATACCACACTGAAATACTTGTATCTATCTCTATTATGGACACAATCTTCCTATGATGATTTAGCTATTGATCTTGTGCTACTATTCTGCTCAAATATTGATTATGCTACTCTTCTATGATCAATCCCTTCCTCCTCACTTGTGATTGCTCATATGGATCCCTATAAAGAGGGAAAGATTCCTGTTCCATCGAGCACCTTCAATACTTTATCTCCTCTGCACCTCTGTGTTGTACCATCATTATCCAAGGGGTCGATTGTAAGAATTGAGATTTAACATGGGTGAGATGTGGGAAATTGAGCTTTAACAACTAAGAAGCCACTATGGACAGAAAAACGATTGATAGTGGCATGAAGTACAGAATGTAGTTAAGACAATGGATGTCACTAGGTGTAGTGGGAGCATGTGGGGACTATTGAAAATTTGAAAAAGAAATGGGCATAAATGGAAGCCCGGACTGCACCGTAACACTAGCATTTTGGACTACCAAAATGCCAAATCATCGAACATTGGGGAACAACATAAGAATCAAAAATCATCTAGCCACTAGGGTTATCAAAAGGTTCCAAATCTCAAGACACTAGAATTTTCAAACATTGAAATGTTAATAATCACCCAAAACCCTTTTCTCCAAATTCTAGTTGCCTTAGACTTGCAATTCTATGCAAACCAACACTTTGATGGTTGTATTGATAATTAAGATGATCTAAAACACTTGAAGTTGGTTGAGCTTTGTGCTTGTAGGTCTATAACACTCTGCCATAGGATAGCTTTGGAGTCATTCTCACTTGATGGGCGTCACATGATCCTTGTTTGTGCAAAATCCCTTGTACATTGTGTAACATGCCCATCAAGTGGGAGGTATAGGTCATATGCTCATATTCAAATATTATTTGTCGTTGTTTACTTTTCTCTCTTGGCCATATTGATCTTTAATGGGAGGTTGCTACCATTGTTGTCTATGAAAAAGGCCAAATGGACACTAAAATTTTTTGTATATGTATGTTCTAATAAAAGATATAGAGGCCAAGTCAACCACACACTAATGACACCACATATTATGAAACTTGCATACAATGAATTCATGTTATTTGGTTCTATGTTCTCTACATTTTTGACAATTATACATATACAATTACAAAAGCACTTGCCTCACAACTTAAAAGCTTAGTTCATGCTATAAGGAGCTAAGAATCTCCCTTTAAATAGAACAATTAAGAAGTGAATTATCATAAGTAAAGTAGAGCTTCTTTAAGACAATGATAGAATGGAAGGACCATGTCTACAATCATTATTGGGCCATGAAGATTTCCAAGTCTACTAATGCCACATTGAGATTGGCAATCTATTTAATGCACAAATAAAAAGAAAAAAAATCCAAAATGCACTCTTCACAACACCTTCATCACCTCAAGCTTAAAAGATTTAAAGGAAAAGTCCTATATTACAATTTTTATTCTCTTGTACAATGTTTTGTGTGTGTCCATTGAAGGGGGAATTTTGGGAATATGCATTGATTAATAATGAGCCTACTCAAATTGTATATTTCCCACCATTCACTTACAACCATTGAGCCATGTAAGACTCACGCTTTGTCTTTTGTACCTCATATACTTGATCTCATTTTGTATTGTTCAAGTGGTTAATATAAGAAAAAAGAAACATAGTTCAATTCTTCCCATTGAATCTGTGCTACGATTTTCAGTAATAAAGATTCATAGTTGATGTTACTTTAGACAAAGAAAATGGAAAAAAAATTGCATTAAGATGTCTTATATATCCAACATATAAGCATCACAAAGAATAACTTGGGATAGAAACTTTACTCGTTCTATGGCCAACTCAATCTAGAAAAAAGTGAAAAGGGTTTTTCTACTCATTATAAGATCCTTTAATAAGACCTTTGGGAGAAACAATAAGACGCCCAAATAAATCAATAAGTTTTATGAAATAAGAAGATGTATTGATGACGAAGCTCTAAAGGAACTTTGTTAAGAGATTCAAGCTCCATTTCTTTTATGACCCCTATAATCATTCATATTTCAAGAATCATGCCTTATGCAAAATTTTACTTGTTTAAAACTTCTAACAAGGTCTACATAAGATTATGGGAATTCCCTCCTTTGATATAGTTTCCAAGACAAAAAAAGCATGGCATTGTAAATGGAGCTATGTCTACTAGAACCTATATTAGATAGGTTCAATGCCACAAATCTCACAAAGCAACAACATTCACTCCTTCCAAGTCCAACTATAGGGAAATGTTGTTGAACATGATAGTTATGGTCATATGAGGTCAAGGTTTGACTAAAGGTGGCAAAGGATGATGAGGATCCAATGAACATGAAAGTTTAGGACGTAATACAATGGTGTGCATGTTGGGGCAACATCAACCAAAGTCAAAAGAAAGCATTATAGTGAATACTTTCAGTACCAAAGTTTGGGAGAACTTCAATCAATCTTCCATTCTAGATCCATTAATCACCAAAGATGGACTTTGGCAGTTTGGACGGGTCACTTTTTGTCGTTTAAGATTAGCATGGGAAGATTGAAGCCAATTTTTTGTGCACTACGATGCTCTATGATCACACCTATGTTAACCTATGATAAAGAAAAGGGAATTGTTTATCATCTTTGTTGTTAGTGAGTGCAAATTAGGATGTCAATTGATCATACACATTGACACATGCACCATGATAGCACCATTAGTGGATCAACAATTTCTTCATGTAAGGAATCCAATCATACCAAGCTATTATTTAGGTATGTGTGGCCAACAACCATAAAAGGTGTGACAAACGTTGGAAACAATGATAGTCGGAAAGAGTTAGTCTTGTATAGTCCTTTGTATATTGTGTCCTCCTTACATAGTAGTATAATTGTGTAGTCATATGTGTCACCATCTAAGCTCATATTCTTAGAGTGCAAAATTGGATTACTCCCTATTGTACTATATCATTCTTGAATTAAAATACCGTTTCTGTTTTGCACTCTATTCCCTCAAGTTTATTCCTTTGCTTGTTCCTATGTACTTGCACAATTCAATGTCTTTGACTATCTTTTTTTGTGCTATTATGTGAGACTATAGAGAGTACACATGCAGAAGCAAAATGAAAAGGAGAGTATACTCACAAAATGAAAGAGTGTGAGATCAAAGTGATTAGACCATGAAATGGGTAAAATCACATGGATTAGAAATGAGATTGCCAAGAGTATGAAGTAGGCTCTCCAAGCTTCTAACTAAATACAAAGTGGGAGAGAAGCCCTCCTTATATAGATTTGAAGGAGGATCTCCAAAGGACATCACATGTGGGATAATTCCTCTTGAAGTATTTCGATGCCGATGCACCACAATACGCTCTCCTTCTCGAGAACTCCACAACAATATGCTCGGAGTAGAAACTGAGCTCCTGAGGCCGCACACAGAACTTCACACAGATGCTTCAGAATACACATAAAACATAGTACACTGGAAGCATGAAGACAGACTTCTTAGGTCTTACAAAATGCAATCAAACTTACAGTCTGTGACTGACCATGCCACTATATGTTTTATTAAGGAACATATACAAGGAAGTGTCCGATGGCCATTTGGCCTTTCACATGGACACTAACATTAACAATCTCCCACTAAAGGCCAATATGGCCAAAGTAACTATGGGAGAAAAATAAAGAATGATAAAGAATACCTGAGTGTAAGTATACAATCTATAACTCCCACCTGATGGGCATGTTACACAGTATACAAGTGACTGTGTAAGATCAAGAATCAAGTAACCCCCATCAAGTGACAACAGTGTCAAAAGCTATCCTGTGGTAGAGCTTTAGTCAAAGCATCTACAACAGTATCTCGAGTGTGAACCTTCTCAAGAATAATGCACTCAGTGGCTAAGAAATCTCTTATGAAGTGATACCTCACCTCAATCTGCTTGGTCTTTGCATGATAGACCGGATTCTTAGCCAAAGCAATGGCACTCTGACTATCACTGAGCAAGCGAGGTACATGCTGAGGTAAACCCATATCACAAGCAAGATGAGAAAGCCACAATGCTTCCTTACATGCCTCACTTGCTGCAACATACTCTGCGTCTGTGGTGGAAACAGCTGTACATTCTTGAAGACGAGATCTCCAAGAGATAGCACCTCCAACAAAATGAAAAATGTACCTTGATGTAGACTTATGATTGTCTACACAACCAGCATAATCAGAATCCGTGTAACCAATAATGGATGCTTTCCCTCTACCTAAGCACAGACACATTTTCCTTAGTGCCCCTCAGATATCTCAAAATCATCTTGACCACTTCCCAATGTTTCTTGCCAGGATTAAACATATATCTTCTCACAACTCCGACTGCAAATGCAATGTCTGGTCTCGTAGCTACCATAACATACATGAGAATGCCAACAACAGACTGATAGGGAATTTTGTTCATGAATTCCTTTTCCTCATCTGATTTGGGGTAATCATCCTTGCTCAATTTCACATATGTGGGTAAAGGTGTACTCAATGCCTTTCCACCCTGCATATTGAACCGGTGAAGTACTTTGGATATGTACTCACTTTGAGACAAGTATATGCATCTTTTATTCCTATCACAAGTAATGTGCATGCTAAGAATATGTTTGGCATCCCCCAAATCCTTCATATCAAATGTCTGACTCAACTTCTTTTTGAGAACTGACAAATCATAAGAGGACTTCCCAGCAATCAACATATAATTGACATAAAGTATCAAGCATATCAAGCTGCCATGTGATTATCTCTTTGTGTAGAGACAATGATCTTAATTGCTTGGAGAATAGCCTTGATATTTCAGAAAAGCACCAAACTTTTGGTACCATTGTCTAGGGGACTTCTTAAGTCCATACAAGCTCTTCTTAAGCTTACAAACTAGACTTTCCTTGCCAGGAACTACATAACCATTTGGTTGTTCCATATAGACTCATCTGTAAGATCTCCATGCAAGAAAGCGGTTTTCACATCCATTTGGACTAGCTCTAAGTCCTCCATTGCAACGTATCCAAGCAACATGCATAGGGTAGTCATCTTGACCAACTCACTCTTCATGGCACGCTCCCACTTGACATGATCCTCTATCTACATAGCCTCTTTGTAGCAAGAAGGCTCACCGACATCTGTTAACATAACAAAATCTAAACCTGGAACATATCTATCAAGTGGATGTGAGACACGTGCAAAACGTCTCAATGGTTGCTGAACAAGAACATGTGCAAACTGATCTGAATGGACATTCTCTTGAACATCCCTATGTGCATCATTTTTATGCATGCTAACCAAAGGACTAGTATCCTCAAACACCACTCTTCTCACTTCAACCTCCTTAATGGGTTGTTTATGCATCTTAGACTCATTGAAAATGACATCACTACTTCTGATCACTGTCTGTGTTTCAGGATCCCATAAGCGATATCCAAATTGTCCTTCTCGACCATATCCAAGGAAAATGCATTTCTTTGACTTATGGTCAAACTTTTTTCTAAGATTCTTGGGTATATGAACATATGCTTCACACCCTATGGCCCAAATGACCATGCCAAATAAAAGTTGTAGGCTGTTCAGTAACATCTAACAAGTGTTCTTTCTGTGATACAAATAAAGGATAAAGTGAGCCAACTTTGCTTCCTTTTGCAATAAACATTTTGCCCTTGGATATGCAAAAGGACTGAGCATAGGAGACCACCTTGTAACCAAGGTCATCAAGTTGACCAACTGACATTAGACTGCATGATAAATGAGGTACATGGCATACATTATGCATAGTAAATTTTGAACCATCAATGAACTACACAACCACATCTCCAATCCCCACAACATCACATTGGTAAGAGTCACCAAGTCTCATGGTAACAATGGACTTTGCTACAGAATTAGAGAACCATTCTCTGGGTGGTGTCACATGGAAAGAAGCACCAGAATCTAGCAACCATGTGTGGGAAAGAGAATCAGCCATAAGCACCTCAGATGGCATAGTACTATCAAGTGTCAACACATCAGCATCATCTGAAATAGCATTAATTTCTTCAATCTTCACACTCAAAGTAGATGGTGTAGATAACTATTAAACATGCCCATCAACGTTCTGTACTTTACCTTTAGCATTCTTTAATGCATAACAGTCTTTCTTCATATGTCTTTTCTTATGACAATAATCGCATTTGATATCCCTCTTCCTTGATTTATGTCTACTCTTATTCCATTGACCATTCTTTTCCTTATTCTTGCTTGTGCCACATTGCTGTTTCTTTCCTTGGTAAGTTTACAAACATTATATGCATCTCCACTCTAAGTGCCAACCATAGATTTTCTACGAATCTCCTCACTCAAGAGTGCTCCACATATGTCATCATAGACGAGTTTACCACCAGGTGCACTATTGGTAATAGTTGTGCAAAATGTATCCCATGATGATGGCAGGTTGCATAACAACAATACTACTTTCATTTTGTTATCCATATCCATTTTCTGAGCCTGTAACCAGGAGAATATAGCATCAAACTCATTTAGATGAGCATCAACACTATCCGTGTCCTTCATGTGAAGGTCATATAATTTTCTCATCAAACACACTTTATTTGATGTCGTCTCTTTTTCATATGTATTGCATAATTTCTTTCAAAGCTCCTCTACACTTTTATAGTCTAATACTGTAAAATAAACATTATTTGCCAGGTGCAAGCAAATGGTAGACCTGGCCATTTCATCTAACTCATCCTAATCATCTTCATCCATGTCAGCATGCTTCTTCAAAATCCCATTTACTAGCTTCAATTGCCTCCTTTGAACTAGCACATCTTTAATTTGATTCTTCCATAGAGAAAAGTTTGTGCTATCAAATTTTCGGATCTCAAAATGTTCTTTGCCCTGCAAGTTATAGCTCCTCCTCAGAACACTAGCACTAGACCTTGATCCACTAGATGTGCCTGAGACCTCTAATGCCATGATGGTAGAGAACTAAATAGAATGATAATGGAGCTAGAAGAGTCCAAACACCAACGAATAAGTGTATCAAAGAGTAAATCAACCACTGTATACTTGACTAAACCAAGAATCTAGAAAACTTTTGCCAGAGCATCCTCTGCAAAATGAGCATATGACTTGTGTCAAAATATCATAAAATTGCAAGTACTGACATGTTTACCTACATAGCAAATCTTTGGCTCCACTGCATATAATTAGTTACCCAATAGAAGCCAACTAGGCTTATCGAGCACCTATGAGCAACTATCATACATCTCCTATGGCAAGGCTGGGTAAGTGTTCCACCTGCATCCTCGAAGAGGACCCGACATCTGGGTGTCTCCCAGTTAAGAAAACCTCACCACAACCCTCTTTTTCAAACGTAAAAGGCTTTATGCAAGAATGTAACTGCTATATCAATGTCCATATGGACGTACATAAGCAGTATCCACAAAAGCATACATGGTGTGTATGTGCTCAATTTATGTAGTAAAATGACACTAAAAGGCTAAATGCACAGCCCAAAAACTAGCCAACAACACCTGCAACTGTCTGTCAACTTTGATGTTTTAGGCTCAAAAGACCTGCATAAATTTGCAGCAATTGCCCCCACCAAAACTGAAAACCTTTCCAAAAGCTTGTAGTTTTGCGAGTGTGGCTGAAAACATAGCCCCAAAGTTGATATTTATTGTCATAGAAGTACAAAGAACACTCTTCTTGATGTTCGTGGACCTGTGTGAAGAGAACTATGTGCAAAAGTACTCCAAAATGGCTCCAAAAGACACCCAAAAAATGCTTCAAAAATAGGCTTTGAAAGCAAAGAATGAAGCTTTGAGGGACCAAAACATGTTCAAGGTAATGTCAACCTTAGTCTTTCCCCTTCTTCAAACACCACAAGAGTGTAGCTTAGTGGCAAGAGATTTCCATGGTTAAGCGAGCTCTAGAGGGAATAGTACTCAGATGGGTGACCTCCCAGGAAGTATTGGGAACCTCTATCTACCTTGATCATTGAGGTCCTCCCTCATGCACAACCAATGGTTCCAATGGTGACTTCAGTGACTCGGATGACAAGGTATGCCAAGGTCTATGCCTTGGTCGCCACCTTAGTCATAAGCCTTGGGGGGTGCTTGCTTCGCTCGCACAAAAGGAACAAAGCTTTTTGTGTCGAATTGCTCTAATACCAGTGAAGTATTTCGATGTCAATGCACCACAATGCGCTCTCCTTCTTGAGAGCTCCACGATGATATGCTCAGAGTAGAAAACTGAGCTCCTCAGGCCACACACAAAACTTCGCATAGATGCTTCAAAATACACAGAAAACACAGTACATAGGGAGCATGAAGACAGCCTTCTTAGGTCTTACAAAATGTGGTCAAACTTACGTTCTTTGATTGACCAAGCCACTATATGTTTTTTTAAAGAACATATGCAAGGAAGTGTCCAATGGTCATTTGGCCTTTCACATGGACACTAATGGTAACACCACTTGAAGGAGAATCAATACAATGGTAGAATCAAATGGCAAGGTACCCAAATACAATGAGATACAACTAAACTATGATGAAAGTGAGTGTGTCTTAAATAAAAAATGGAGATGCACTCATACAAATAGAAACAAAAATGAAGTAGGTGAACTCATGTCATCAACACCCCCTCTACAACTCCATTTTGCAATGGATGAATGCTATAGAGGTCCACCAAGTGCTAGAGTAGAACTAGAGGTAGAGTGTGAACATGTCTACCAACTTCTCTTGACAGGTGCATTGCTCTAGAGTAATCTCTTGTAATACAAGCTTCTCATGGATGAAGTGGTACTATATATCGATGTGCTTAGTCCGTGCATCGAACATTGGATTCTTGGCAATGCCCAAGGCCGGTTGTTGTCAATGCGGATGCATGTAGGTGTATCTTACAAAATACCTACATCAGATAATAAGCATCAAAGCCATATGGCCTATGCTCGATACTCGATCTCGGTGGATGATAGATTAGTTGTAGGATGCTTCTTACTTGCCCAAGATATAGGTCCTCATCAAAGGAGGAATATGTATCCAAAAGTAGATAGTCGTGAATTAAGATCACTAGCCCAATCTAAATTTGAATATCATGCAAGATCAATGCCCCCTCTATACAAAAGACCATGATGTCGGCTGAGGGCAAGGTATCAAAATAATCTTTGAGCAGTTCCCCAATGTGTCGAATGAGGTTGATATGCAAAGTGGTTGAGTATGCCAATTGCATAGGCAATTTTTATTCTCATGTTGGTTAGGTAAAGTGAGTAGCCAACTAGTTGCCGATAAGCATGCACGTCCATGAGTGATGATGAGTCCTCTAGTGTGAACTTGATGTTTGGATGAAGTGGTGTAGATACTAATCAACACTGATCCTTGTTATACTTGGAAAGAAGATCAAGGTAGTACTTCTTACTCCATGCCTAAGAAGTAGTGAAGTAGGCCAAGATCTAGCATGGACTACTCAAGGTGAATTTTCTTGATGATAAATTGGGTGCATTTGTTATCTGAGCCTATAAAAGTCAAGTCATATACATAAAGGATGATGATTGCAATACATGTCTTTTTTCGGTAGATGTAGAGGTTAGGATGGACAATGCTTCTTTGAAATCCTTTGTTTTTAAAGAGCTTGTGTAGTTTTTCATACTAGGACTAGGAGCTTGCTTAAGTCCATAAGATGCTTTGTGAAGTTTGTATAAATGATCTTTCTTTCCTTTGATCTTGAAGCTTTTAGGCTATTCTACATTGCTGCAAAGGACTGAAGACAAGAGAAAGCAGGAAGTATAAAAAAGAATAGAGGAAAAGAAGGCTGCAAATTTTCAAGAAATGGCTCACTTTCTTTTCCCAAAATCCATTGTAAAACCTTGAAAAGTCTTATAAGTGCACTAGAGGAATCCTCTAGATGCATGAATCGTGAAGATCATAATAGTACCCTTACACTATAGTAGGAACTTCATGATTTTTAGAGAAAGTGTTAGTCTCTTATATGAAAGGACCAAAATTAGGGCACATGTATATAAGTCACTTGTGACCCTGGTTTAAAGAATTTTTGCCATAATCAAGAGATAACTTGATGAATTTTAGATTTTTCTTCTTCTTGTCTGTGTACCTTCTTCTTCATGAGCTTTTGTGTGTGCCGAAGCCATGAAATGTGTGTCTAAAGGTATTTTCTACCCCATCCCTATCTCTTTCCATTGTTATTGTGTGTGTGTGTGAAGTGTAGGAAGTCTTGAAGTGAGAGTAGGTGAATCTTTCCACTTTTTTTTTTGGCAATAACTTGAAGCACAAAGGTTTGATTGAGCTGAAATATGGCCAATAGATGCATTTCATTGAAAGCTTTGAAATGAACATGCTATTGACCATATCAAGTATTATGGCTGAGAGATATCGCTTGATTTTTGTCTGCTACTACATTAAGTATCCCGATACACACTTTGGTGTAAGAGGTGTCATGTGAGGTAGATGTTCCCTTTTTTCATGCATTATTTGTCCCTTTCCCACATTGACCATCATTCACACACTCGTTTTCATGCACTTGATCAGGTCAAGCTCTTAGTTTGATAATTTAATGCATGTATCAAACCACTACTATATGCATTTGCTTGATGATTGAGGTATAATCTCTTTCATCACAAATCCCTAAGACTACACACTTTTTTGCACTATTGCTAGGGAAACATGCCTACATCAAGGTGCCTACGTGATGGTTAAAACGTTGTTGTGGAGGTAGTGATCATGAGGAAGTAAAATTCTATAGCTAAGCAAGTCACAATTTTCTCGCACTTGTTGCTTCATACACCCTGTGTGTGCGTGTGTGTGTGACAAGTTTTTAGGATTAGGTTGGTAGTGGAGAAGGTAGGGTTATGAGGTAAGTAAGAGAGCCTGGGAGTAGGATAGGTCAACCGACACATCAAAAAACCAAAAGAATTTCATTTTTTCAATTTTTTCTTGAGCTCGTTGGCTTTGGTCAGTGATAAACACCCAAAAACGTTATTCTAGTTCACTTGTTAATGCAAGTATTGTGGAGAGCTCTCTCTATGATTTGTATCATTGATCTTGTATCACTTGGAACTTGTAATCTAGCTTGATTCTATGCCAAATTTGTAGGAGAATACTCTTTGAGGTGAGCACTTCATTGTGAACAAATCGTTTTCTTGCTTGATCACTCACACGGGGTGAAACGACATCTACTAATCATCGTGAGGTGTGTTTTACGTGTAATTTGAGGAACTTTTTGGCTACATGCACATAGGCATGACAAGAATAGCACAAAGAGAACACTAACATAAAAATAATAATTTGGACTTAAAAAGTGCAAGTATCATGACTGATTAAGTTTGGTATCGCAATACCAAATTCCCATGTGCTGTCGATACTTTGTAGGTAATCGTGTATCACTGATACCTTACTCCTAGCATGTATCATGATACTCTGGTATCATGTATTGCCTAGTCGAGTATCACCACCCCTAGTATCGTGTATCATCGATACTGCAAGTATCATGTGTTGCCAATTTGGGACATGTATCATGTATCATTTCTAGTCAAGATATCATGTATTGTACACACCTAGTATCATAGATCGTTTATCGTTTGGAAAAGAGATATCATGTGTCATTGTGATTTGAGATATCATGTATCGTGTACTCCTAGTAACGTGTAATGTGTATTGAAGAGGTGTTCACATATTGCCTAGCCTTAGGTATCATATTGTGGAAATTCCAAGTATAGTGTATCATGAGATTCCCTAAGTGCCCTAGTATCGTACCATCAAGCATCAGTAGCATGTATCGTAAAGATCTTAAGTATCATGTATCGGAGAAATTAGCAATAAACCCTAATTGGCTCTAAATTGAAATTGTTAGGGAATTTTAGTACTCTAACATCAATCAAAGCTATTTCCAAGACTTAATAGAATAACCAAGGAAAATAATATCTAGTGTAGGGTCATAAAAATTGGTTAAGGCCCCATACTATGAATGAACTTAAGATCTGGATGTGTCCTAGAGAGTCAAAGAAGCATGATATCTTCAATAGGGAGTGTAATTCAAAAGAGTATTTACTCCATTTACTCTGACACTTCTCGTGATTTAGAGGGTGAATTAATTATGTCTTTAAAGATGCCCATAGATCTATCCATTCAATAGAGCTCATGTCTTTGATAGAAGGGGAGTATAGGACTTCATTGCATTATGTCTCTACAAACTTGCATGGATTTCCTATTTACTTAGATGATCTTAATAAGTCAGTAGCAAGACCAGGAACTCAATAGACTCTAAAGCTTCGTCAAGACCAGTTGTGATATTTGAGGGAGGATCTTACATAGAGAAATGAGAGCAATCGTACTTAGTGATTGAGCATCCAGATAGAATAATGAAAGAGGCAAAGGAATCAAATAATCCAACAAGGACTAACAATAGAGAAGTTATGAATACCTCAAGAGGAAGATCTACAGTTGTGAATTTTTGGAGAGGAGATAAAATCCCTCAAGATGATGATCTGATGGATATTTATCTATTAGTTGGAACAGATCAATTGTTGCAAGCCACTTCACCCATAGTGGGAAGCAATGTCAACCCTGCTGCCATCTATGAATTGCATGATCTAAAAGACTCTTCTAGATCAAAACAAAAAAGATATTGGGTAGTTGCTGATCTAGAGAGATCTAGATTGCAGTTCTTGGGTTTGTCATTGTTTGCCCAAAGGGATCATGCAGTTACATCTCAAAATCCTCAAGGGAAGCAACAAAGCCAGGAAAATCCCTTCATAGGGCAAACTAGTGGGCAAAGTGTCCCACTTGGATTGCATGTTCACTTTCCCATGCCAAATACCAATACAATAACCAATGCTTACTTGGGAAGAGAGACAATGAACTAGCTACCCATTCCAATAAGGCCTCCTTAAGGCAAAAGATTAGGTGTGTGTCCTATGGTTCAAGTTATACCTTGACCTCCTGAAGTGGGTAGATGATTAAGACCTTACCAAGTGGTAAAGTTTATGAGGAATCACTATGATGGGATAGGAGATCCTTACGACCATGTAGCTGAATTTAAGTAGGGTTTCAGAGCTGAACAGATATATGATTTTTTTTCATTCAATATCAATCTTTTGGACTTACTCTCATAGCAACAACCTTGACATGGTTCCAACCATTGGACCCCAACTCATTTGCTAAGTAATTCTTTGAACAATTCATTGGTGAATTCACAAAGAGAGGTATCTAACACAATTGCTCTTCCTTGATCCATAGATTCAAGAAAGTGTTGAAGATAAATGTACAAGCTCATTTTCACATGAGCTATGCTTGGATAAATTTAATAAATATAAAGATAAAAGAAAAGAAGATAAAAGTAAAAAAAGAAAAAAAATTCTAGTCAAAATTCATGATGAGTAAAAGATACAATATCTGCTTTGTAGTATGTGGCATGTAATGGGTAATCAAATGAAAGTGGTGAGTTAAAAAGAGGCACAAAGTTCGTCACATTCTCATTGGTTATAAATGTGGAGTGGAAGCACATTCTAAACAAGGAGAGAAAGAGGCAAGAGCTCCCAATAGTCGGATTTGGTCATTTTCTCATTTTGTCTTCCCATAGACTCCTTCCAGCTGCACATCATTTTGTACATAGCTCTATTGTGAAACTCATATCTCAGTGTATATGTAACCATTTCTTGTGTTTAATTGGAAAGGTTATCTCATGTACTTTCTCTATCTCAAATATCTCCTTCAAAGCTTATATATTCTGTAAGATATCAACCAAAGTGTGAAGTCTATTTTTTTGACATACCTGTGTAGATAGGTAGTCTATTTTGGTCGGTTAACTTTGTTGACCAAAACATATCCAAATTTCTTGGTTTTTAGCTTGTTGGAAATCTCTCCATGTACTTTCTTTGTCCCAAATATCTCATTCAAAGGATCTATATTATGTGAGATATCTATCAGAGAGTGAAGTCCAATTTTTTAGTTCACTTATGTGCACAAGTGGTCTATTTTGGTCACTTGAGTTTCTTGACCCAAAATCATCCAAATTACTTGGTTTTTAGCTTATTGTAAAGCTATTTGTGTTTAATTTCTCTGTCTCAAATATCTTCCTCAAAGGATATATATTCAAGGAGTTATCCATCTGAGAGTGAAGTTCAATTCTTCAGCATACTTGTGTGGATAGGTAGTTCATGTTTGTCTGTTGCATTTCCTAATCAAAACTTGTCCAAATTAAGAGATTTATAGCTTCTTAGAAATCTCTCTTTGTCTATGTTGATTGACTAAAGGCACAACTCCATTTGAGTTTTGTATTGAGAGCAGCAAGCTATCTAAGGTGCAGTTGTTTGTCCAAGTGCTGGAGATACAAGGGTTCACTACACATTTTCATTGTGCATAGGAAACTCATTCTCCACAGTTGGTATCAGAGAAAACTTGGTGTTGAAGCTTCATCAATAGAGTTGGAGTTAAAGCAAAGCAAAAGAGGAGCTACTAAACAAGGGGGATCTTCACAAATGCAAGAGCAAAGGACAATTTAACTATTCGAGGTAACTCTCAAACTTTTTTGATAGTCTTCAATGGTTGAATTGGGTCAGCAAGTAGAGAAATTGGATAAGGATAACTATCCCATGTGGAAGTTTAGAATGATCAACTACCTAATGGGAAAAGGCTTGTGGGGCATTGTGAGCAGTGATGATGCTCAACCTCAAATCAATCAAGCTACAACCACTGAAGTCCAAAGGAGGCATGCAAAAGAATGGGAAGAGAGGAATAGGAGAGTCATGTTCTTCATTTCACGTCATTACTAATGCCATGGTAGGGCATATTCAACATTTAGAGAAAGCTAAGGATGCTTGGGAAGCTCTTGAAAAAATGTATTCAACAAATACCAAAGCTAGGAAACTTCAACTCAATAATAAGTTGAATACAATCAAGAAAAGTTTGAGTCAATCCATAGCTCAATATAGCTTGTTAGAAATCTCTATTTTTCTACTTTGATTGACTAAATGCACAGGTCCATTTGAGTTTTGTATTAAGAGCAATAAGCTATCTAAGGTGCAACTATTTGTCCAAGTGCTTGACATACAAGGGCTCACTACATGTTTTCATTGTGCATAGGAGAACTCATTCTCCATAGCAAGCACCTCATGAATCAATAAAATTGGCAACCAAGAAATTCAATTTGTACGTTGTCGAAAAGTTTTTCACCTTCCAGTCGACGACCAAGAAAATTAAAAAATGTTTATTGATTAACTCTAAACCCTCTATTACATTATTGATTAAATGTTTTTCTTAAAACTTATCTCTTGAACATGTTTGCAGGTTCAAAGTTATGAAATGGATATGTGCTCATATTAGGTTTACCCTAAACTGCTCATATAATGTGTGTTTAGGTCAATGAAACACTGAATTATGGGTTAAGACCCTAGGTTTACATTCATTCATGTGTATTTAAGTTAGGAGTATTAATTTTTGGTTTATGTTAGGGTTTATCTAGATTTTCAATTGGTTTCCAAAGGGTTTCAATGGGTTTCTGATGGATTTCAAGTAGGTTTTCAAGGGTTTTTAGTATGTTTTAAGGGTTAAAATAACAGGTATTTAATTAAATTAATCTATAAAATGAACATTGATTTCTTAAAAATTAAAATATGATTTAACTAAGTATTTTAATCATGTGTATGAATATAAATACTAAGGTAGTTAGTTAATTAAAACCTTACACTAAGCTTAAATTAGATGAATAATTTAATTATGAAAAATTAGGATAATTAAATTAAAATAATAGATTAAATGTATAATTAATTAGTGGTGTGTGTATGAATTTAAAGAATGGTTCATAAAAGATGTGGAATTAAATTGTGTAAAGAGTGGATCATAAAAGATATGCACTTAAAGTGAATAAAGTTGGTTAAAAGAAAAGAATGGTGAGTTGATGTAGATGAAAAGAGAGGAGTAGAAAAGTTGTGTGGTTAAAGTAGTTAAAGTAGAAATAAAAGTGTGGTGAATGAAAGTGAAGTAAAGTGTGGCTAAGGAATTAAAGCAAAACCTAAAGGAGTGGTAACCTCATGACTTGTATATGTATTTATATGTGTGCTATGCTCCATTTCTTCCTAATGTTTCTTTGCAGACATTAAAAAAAGAAGTGACTGAAGAGCATCGTGACAAAAGTGAAGAATTCAACAAACCAAAGATCCGTCAATATGATATAAACCCATAGAAATTATCTTTGATTAAGCTATTTGTATAGGAATCATTAGTTTTTAGCAACATTTTAGATAAATTACATCATTTAGAAAGATTGATTTATAGCATTGTAAACACCTATTATTGTCATTAGCATTAATTCAATTTCTATTCCCATTATCTTTATTGTCGATGTCTTCTGAACATACAATTGAATCTGAAAGTAATGCAACTTTAGAAGTCGAAGTAGAAGTAGTTAAAGACATTATTACACACGAATCTTTAATATCAGTATCTCATGATTATTGTCTTACTAGGTTTTTAGCGTTATTTTCGATTGCATCTCCTGAACCTCAAGATAGTGTAGATTCATTTCCACCACCTCTAATTAGACGTACGCAACCTCAGCATATTGAAAACCAAGAAGATGAAATTATAAAAGAAAACATAACTGAGGAAACCTTAATATTACCTTCACCTCAAGAAGCTATTGATAGGTATAGGGCAACTCAACCATAGGTTCCTTAGAAGTATAAAGTGATAAGCTTACCTATTAGAAATTTCTTATATTTTTCAGTTATTTAGAACTTCATTTATCCTAGACCTAAAGGAAAATATACCTTATTCACCTGAGATTATCTCAATCACCCTGCATGTGCTGAAGGATTTAGTGGTTGATGTGATCCACCAGCTGTGTGTCCGCAACTTCCCGACAACGTGGACATATGTCCTGTGGCTAAGAGGTCCACCCAAGAAAAAATGATATCACTGTTTTTGGATGGTCTAACCAATGGAATTTTGAGAAACTTTGTATATGTGAAATGCTTACAAACACTGGATGAATGCTTAAAAGATAGACTTAGAAGATAACCTAGCATATGATTTGAAGATGCCATCAACTTCAACCAAGTCTAATGATATTGCTATTAGTGTATCCTCCCTATCCAACAATGTTGAGGAATTAAGAGACTTAGTAGCCAAAAGACTAGGATTTCAAAGCCAGCAGAGTAAAAAACCCTATCAAAGCCAACCTGTGAGGATGCCCATGTTAAGAAGATGTGTGCACTACGGAGGAGACCACCCATCTCATGCTTGTGCAAGACGAGGACGTGTTCTCCCACAACTATATCGATATAATAAGTAGCCAACACAAGGACCAAATCTCTAAGGCCATATCAAGCAAAGATACACCAATCACATTACTAAAAATTTTCCTTATAACATGCAATCTAGACCATTCCAACCACCACAATATAGGCCATTTGGATAACAACCTAGAGAACAAGTCATGGAGGCTCCAAAATATGCTCCATATAAAGGATACACCCAACGTCAGCTAGTGCTAGGGAAACAACCACCACACCCTCAAAATGTAGTGTCAGTTAAGTATACACAACCAGAAGAGAACGTAGAAAGAGCAGTAGCACATGTGAGCACATTGATTAGCATGGAAAACCTAAATCAAGGCTATGACCAAAGCTATGGAGATTGTTGTTCCGATGATCAGAATCTCATAGAGTATGAATCTTCCTATAAGCAACAATGTTACAAACATGGTAGCTATGGAAATGCATATGGATCTGAATATGCAAATCTAATGTATGCAACACCTAGAGCTCAAGCTCCAAGAAGACATGTGGCTAGACCATCGGCACCTAGAGGACCATGTTACAGATGCAAAGGAGACCATTTTATTAGGGATTGCACAATGCCTTACCACCCATCACCTCAGAGGATTTGGGAAGGGTATTGCAGTGAATGTGGAAAAGAACACTTATTTAGAGATTGTCCCAAAGACCCTAATAAAACATCATCCTCTACTCAAGTCAATGTAATCAAAGTAACAAAGTCATCAGATAGTGATAAAAAATACAGAGTGCCATTAAAAGCCATCACGAGAGCCAAAGCTAAGGAAAACCTAGAAAAACAAAGAATGGATAGCCCCAAGAGTGAGAATGAGGTAGAATCTTTACCTCAAGTAGTAGAAGACTCTGAAGAACCATCAGACATCTCAAGAAGAAAAAAAGCTAAAAAATGGAAAGCTAGATGGGAGAAAATAAAGAACAAGTTGATTAAGAAGTTGGTTGAAGAAAAGTGAAACCTGTACAAAATAGTGAATCTAGGCCAAATAGTCCAGCCAAACAAAACATGAATGTGGTGAAGGAAGGAAAGAATAAGGACCAAACATGATCGATTCTAGTGGATCCTATGCCTAAATATTTGAAGATGTGGTTGAAATCTTATCAGCCTAGAATAGGGAAACGACCTAGTCTAGAGCAACATGACAGTAGTTACCCAAGAGAAGATCTCGAGAAGGAAGATTCAAAATATGTAAGAAACTGATAAAAATTTCTCAGACTACACAAGAACAATCAGTACAAACCTTCTTGAAATGAAAATCCCAAAAGAGACATTCCAGGGACATTTGGAAAACCTCAACTCAAAACAAAAAGAATTGGAACCAACTAAGTAGATTGAAGAAGAATTAGGGTTAGAAACCATAGAAAAGGAATCTATGATTCAGAGGTAGAAGCTAGTTGGCCACATGAATTATGGGCCAAAGTTCAAGAAGAGAGGTGGATAAAAATTGAAGATGAAATCCCTCCTTTCACAAAACTAGATGCTTTTGTGAGCCAATCTATGATGGAGCAGGAAGTAAACTCCAAAGATCTAACCAATCATGATCAGAATAAAGATGAAGCTATCAGATTGACTACACTTCCAAATTATGTGGGTGAATACGAGCAAAAATCCAATTTTTTCCATGCCCCTACCATAAGATGCAAAGAGAAGAGAACCTCTGAGGTAGTGTCAACCACTATAGAAGAGTTGAAGAGAACTAAAGTTTGTTGTTCTTTAAACCTAGAAGAGCTTTTGCAAGTGAAGTCCCATGTGTGGAATAAATTAGCCATCCAATTGAATTTGAAGGAACAAAGCACATTAACTCAGGAAGAGAAGGTTGAATGAACACCAACTCTTAAAATACATGTGGGTAAAGTTGGAGACTTTAGTGAAGGTGATGAAGGGAATACTTGTTTCCCAAATACTTTTCAAGCATATATGACCAAGGCCATACTAGATACTGGTGCAAGAGTAAGGATAGCTACCAAGGAGATTTGGGGTAAATGGGGAAAACCCGCACTATGACCAATGAGAATGAAGTTACAATTGGTAGATGGTCATGTAGAATGCCCTTTGGGACTCCTTGTGAATGTAATCTTGACAACATCTGGAGTAGAATTTGAACATAGCTTAGCCATAAGTCAATCCAGGAAAGCATATGATTTTGAGATGGTCCTAGGAAGACCTTCCATATGACAACGAAAGGTAGTTCAAGATTGGGGAAGAGATGCTTTATATCCTCAACAAGAAGGCACAAAAACTAAAATAAATCTCCAAAACTTTTCATATAGAGATGTCCCACTGCTACAATGGAATCCCATCCATAAAGTGGAGAATAATGTATCAATCCATAGTGTTGGATCTAGTGATCAATCATGGATGAACAAATATACCCAACTATGGATTTGTAAAGCAACCCAAAGAGAAAAAAAATGTTACGACATGTTGAGTTATCAAGCTCAACATGTGATGATCTAGGATGACACGTACCAGTTTTTCGTTTCTCTGACATGTATAGTGGTCATGCCGGTATATGTTAGGGATACTTCATTGATCTTTATTAGATTTATCTACCAAGAGTGATGACACATTTGTTCCTTGCGAGCTCACTCATTTGCGGACATTAGGTTTTTCCTTATGTACTGATCTTTATATATTGCACTTGTTCTATTGTTGTTTTTAGGTCATTCTTGTACATTCGTTTTTATGTAATATAAGAAGAAGAAGAAGAAGAAGAAGAAGAAGAAGAAGAAGAAGAAGAAGAAGAAGAAGAAGAAAAAGAAGATCATTCTTCCTTGCCTCAATGTGTGTGTGTGCTTCTCCTTGAGAGTGAGAGTGTGTGTGTGAGCTCTCTTTCTTATCTCCTTCCTCGTGACATGGTATCAGAGCCAACGTGGCTGTAGAGAGCTCGTGGAGAAGGCGATAGTGAAGAGTACATAGCAAGGCGTGGAGAAAATGCGATTCACAAATGACCTCCGTTTGCTACAAAGATCGGTGTGAAGGTAGAAGACCTCAAAATAATTTTGGGAGTTATCTCGTTAGGGTCGCTTGTTTTTGTAAAATCAAAGTTTCGGCGCCATCTAGACCTGCATTTCGAGCCTCCAAGGTGGGGCCCATAGAAAAACCAGGCCAATTTCAGAAATTGTAACTTGCATTATGTTCGGCAACACTCATATATTCTAGATCCAGAATTTCAAGCGATTCTGTGTACCCTTGATACACGAAAAATGTGTTTTTCTAAGATCGAATTGTCACATCATAGTGTGATAGTGTTGAAGCAGAAGTGTTGCTTGTAGTGTTTTGCAGTGTTGTGAATTGCTGCAAAAATGGCAAACACAGATGGAATGAGTCAGCTTATGAGTGATAAGCTAGATAAGAACAACTTCCATGCTTGGAGATTCAGAATAATGAATTTCCTAATGGGAAAAGGATACTGGAAGTACATCGAAGGAGAGAATGAAAATGCTCCGCAGTTACCAGAAATGAATCAGGCTGCAGATCAAGTAAGAGCATATGAGGAATGGAACCAAGGAGCACGAAAGGTAATGTACTGGCTATTTGTTAGCATACATGATAGCATGATTGGACACATACAGGATGCCAAGACTCCAAAAGAGGCTTGGAACAATTTGGTCACATTGTATGAGACCAATACAAAGGCATGGAAATTGAAACTCAAGAACGAGTTGCATACATTGGAGAAGAAGAGCATGCCGATAAGTGACTAATCCTTGAAAATCAAAAGCATATGTGAGTCACTTGCATCTATTGGCATGAATGTAGGTGATGATGATAAGGTGGAAGTGTGTCTTCATGGTTTAGGAGCTGCATATAAGCAGTTCAGAACTTCTATACTAACCGGGGAAAATATTTCGAATTTTGCTGATCTAGTATCTATGTTAATTATTGAAGAAAAGAATCTTGTTGAGGATTCAAACTCCCAAGGAAAATCTAGTTTTAAGTAGGTATTCTACTCTGGTAAAGGAAGAGGCAGAGGTAGAGGTTTTGGAAGTGGAAGAGGAAATAGTAACCAAGACCAAAGTCAACAACATAATCATGCAGGAGGAAGAGGACACTTTCGAGGTAGGGGTAACCAAAGAGGCCACAGAAATTTCCAAAGAAATGATTAAGGTAATGGCAATAAAGGATGTTGGAATTGTGCTAAACCTGGACACTTTGAACGTGATTGCATGTTGAAGAATCAAAATAATAGAAGGCAGCAGAATAACTATGCATCCACAAGTGCAGATGATTTTGAGAAGCTGTTCATGGTTCAACATCACATGATGAATACAATGTCTGCTGGTGTTTCAAAATCAAATGATAATGTCTGGTATGTTGATTCAGGTGCTTCAAATCACATGACCAGTCATTCGAAATGGTTTAGTACTTTGCAAAAATTGCCAGTTCCTTGATATGTTGAAACAGGCAATGACACATCACATCCTATTGAGCATACAAGAAACATAGCACTATCGATGGAGGATGGAAAGGTAAAACATTTTGCTGATGTGCTGCATGTTCCAAATATAACAAAGAATCTGGTTTTTGTTGGAAAAATGGTTGACCACGGATTACAAGTCAGGTTCAATGCTGATGGATTATATGTAGAAGAGTACAAGCAGGATGGACGACTGGTTGCCAAAGGAAACAAAGTGGGTTGGATGTTCACCTCAAATGTGAAGATTCCTAAAATGAATGCAGCTATGTTTGCAAAAGGTGCAGGAGTTATTGCAGATATAGAGATGTGGCACAAAGGGATTGGACATGCAAACTTGCAAAGGTTGAAATTGATGCAGTCAAAGGAGATTGTCCATGAAATACCAAATTTCAAAGTTGCAGAAATGCAAAAGGTATGTGTAGCATGTCAATTTGGTAAATAGTCAAGAGCATCATTTCCACATGACAAGAATGTACTAGAAGTAGTACATAGAGATGTTTGGGGTCCAACAAAGACCACATCTATGGGCAATTACATGTTTTATGTTACTTTCATTGATGACCATACATGCAAAGTATGGGTATATTTCATGAAAGAGAAGAGCGAGGTGTTCACTCACTTCCAAAATTTTAAAGCTATGGTGAAAAAGTAGATAGGGAAGTACATTTAGACATTAAGATCTGATAGAGGAGGTGAATACATGTCAAATGAGTTCAACAGTTTTCTAAAAAATCATGGAATTTGGCGTTAGTTTTCATGCTGGTACACACCACAATAGAATGGCATTGCTTAATGCAAAAATATACATATTGTAGAAATAGCAAGAGCCTTGATGGCTGAAAAGAATATGCCTCATTGTTATTGGGTAGAAGTTGTGCATACTGCTGTATACTGTTGGGTTTGTGTAGAAGTGCGAGAGACACACAAGAAGCACACACAAGGAGCACAAACGCAGCAAGACACACAGAGAAAACGATGGCTGGAATAGCTCTCTCTATTGATTGATGAACTGAACTGAAGTAGGAGCTGAATAATATCCCTAAGTACAAAGTACCACCACATATGAGAGTATCAAGTATGTGGTAACATGGGGAAAAAACCTCTAGCCAGCACTAGAGTAAAAAGTTCCCATGTATAGGGAAAAGGTTCACATCAAAGCTACTCGAGGAACACATAAATGTAACAAACCCCCCTGGAGCGAATGATGCGAACACATGCAGGGACTGACAGATCAGCCCCCACAAGGTAATAAGCTTAAAGCTTTGCGAAAAGCTTCAAACTTTTCCCGTGGAAGAGCTTTGGTGAATATGTCCGCCACATTATCTTGTGTAGGCACATATACCAAATCAATATCTCCTACATGAAGGCGCTGTCTCACATAGTGATAATGCACCTCAATATGTTTGGTCCGTGCATGAAACACTGGGTTTCGTGCAACAGCCAAAGCACTCTGACTATCTGTGAGAATATGTGTAGCAGCATCAATCTCCATGCAAAGATCCATCAATAGGCATCTCAGCCATATACACTCCACTGTAGCTGTGAAAACTGCCCTGTACTCAGCTTCACAACTCGATGTCGCCACTGTAGGTTGCTTCTTACTCAACCAAGATATGCATGAGTCTCCAAGGAAAAAGCAATTACCACTAGTGGACACGCGAGTATCATAACAACCAGCCCAATCACTATCTGTAAAAGCATGCAAGCATGGCTAAACATCTCTGCCATAAAAGAGACCTAAGCTCAAAGTGCCTCAAAGATATCTAAACACACATTTCACCGCTTGCCAATGCTTAGTGCCAGGGCTATGCATGAATCGACTCAACTGGGAAACTGCATACTGTATATCCGACCTTGTGTTGCATGCATATATAAGACATCCCATAGCTTGCTGATAAAGAGAAGTATCAAATGCATCACTGGAATCCTCAACCGAGAACCTGAATCCTGTCTCAACTGGCATGGAAACTGGCTTACAATCCTTAAAGTCAAAACGCTGAAGTAGTTTCTCAACATACTTTGCTTGATGCATAAGAATTCCCCCCACAACGGATACAAATTGGATGCCAAGATAGTAGCTCAAAAGACCAAGATAAGTGACATCAAAAGTATGCTGCAAATCAGCCATAAGAATGTCAAGTTTTGCATCACATGACCCAGTCAAGAGTATGTCATCAACATAAAGAACAAACACTATAAGATCAGCCCCATTTTTGCATACATAGAGTGTGCTTTCAATCTGACTACATGTGAAGCCAAGAGCAATCAAGTGCTTATGTATTTTGTCATACCATGCACGTGGAGCTTGCTTGAGACCATACAAGGCTTTATGCAAGCAACAAACCATATGCTCTTTCCCTTTCATAGCAAATCCAAGAGGTTGCTTCACATATACCTCTTCTTGCAAATCTCCATTCAAGAAGGCTGTTTTTATGTCCAACTGATGCACTTTCCAACCTCGATGGGAAGCCAATGCAACCACGGTACGAATGGTAGTCATGCGTGAAGTAGGTGCAAAAGTTTCCTCATAGTCAATGCCATATTTTTGCACATATCCTTTGGCAACCAATCTAGATTTGTAGCGATCAATGCTACCATCAGATTTTCTCTTAATCTTATAAACCCACTTTGTACCAATGGCATTCTTTCCTTTTGGAATTCACATAACTCCCAAGTACCATTCCTATGTATGGAATCCATTTCTGATTGCATAGCACTCATCCATTGTGGATCATCACATGCATCTGCAAAAGAAAGTGGCTCTTCATTACATGTTGTAGCAATAAGAGAATAATCCACAAAATTACTTGATGCATGGTGAGAGCTTGATCTTGTTCTACCAAGTAAAGGTGCACTCAATTTGCTGTCTTGCAAAGTTTGTTTCAACCACTTTGGCATAGATTGTGCACTCTTGATAGACATGCGTTCATTATGTAAACATCTTCAATATGTACATCATGCGTGGGCTGAATTTTGTGCTTAGTTTCAGCCATATTTGGACGCAAATGTTCAGCCATATGTGGCTGAAAATTTCCAACAGTTTTGGCAATTTTTGGCTGAATTTTTTCAGCAATGTTTGGCTGGAAATTCTCTGCATTTTCAGCCCTATTTGGCTGGAATTTTTCAGCCCTTCGAACCTCAGTTGGCTAGTCTACATGGCCATAGTCAAGTGCACCATTTTGGAACAAAGGCATGAGTGTATCGAACACATCTTGTGAGCTAACTGTTGGTAGTTTTTTGCATTCAAGTAGAGGGAAGACTGAATTTTCAGCAAATACCACATCTCGACTCACAATAATTGTGTTCGTGAATGGATGGTACAACTGATATCCCTTACTTTCAGCACTATAACCAACAAATATACATTTCTTTGCGTTGTCATCAAGTTTGTGACGTTGTTGTGATGGCACAAGAGCATATGCCAAACAACCAAACAGACGCATATGACTAACCATAGGCTTATGACCATTCCAAGCCTCATAAAGAGTGATGAATCTCAATGCTTTTGTAGGGCAGCGATTCAACACATAATTTGCACACATGACCGCTTCCATCCAAAACTTATGAGGAAGATGCTTTCCTTTAACCAT
Source organism: Ceratopteris richardii (assembly GCA_020310875.1). Taxonomy (NCBI): domain Eukaryota; kingdom Viridiplantae; phylum Streptophyta; class Polypodiopsida; order Polypodiales; family Pteridaceae; genus Ceratopteris; species Ceratopteris richardii. The sequence goes on along the minus strand of CM035432.1, from coordinate 41,229,395 downwards.
ATATCGTGCCATTTCAAGTAGAGTTCTATTTTTACGCTCGGCAACACCATTTTGTTGAGGTGTATATGGCACCATACATTGGTGTGAAATACCTCTTTCACGAAGAAAAGCATTAAAATCATGTGACATGTATTCACCACCACGATCCGTGCGTAGAGTCAAAAGCTTTTGTGAAGAAAAATTTTCAGCCATAGCTAAAAATGCTTTGAAACAAGAAAATACCTCATTCTTTGCTTTCATAGGATACACCCATGTATGACGAATAGCATCATCAATGAAGGTAACAAAATATACATGCTTCCCAAAAGATGGAGTCTTGACGGGACCACATACATCACTATGAACAAGTTGCAATTTTCTTGTAGTGTGTGTGTGACTATCTTTTGGAAAAGAAGCACGATGCATTTTTCCAAGAATGCAACCTTCACATGCATGCTTTTCAATGGACTCAAGTGTAGGCAAGCCAATAACCATGTCCTTCTTTTGCAAGTAGAGCAAACTATTGAAGTTTAAATGACCAAAACGAACATGCCAAAGCTCCATTTCAGCCATGGAAGAAGTATGAGCAACTAAGGCATTCGAGGCAGCCCTCTTGTATGTATCCATGCGATACAAACCATTACATAATGTACTGGACATCACGATAACATCGCCATTGCTGAAATCATGAACCATACACTTATCATCAACAAAGTGTACATGAAGTCCAGCTTTGGCAATGAACGGAACTGAAATTAAGTTCTTCTTGATACCGGGCACATACAATGCATTTTTCAAGAGAATCACACCTCTATTTGCAGCCGTAAGCTCAATTTCTCCTACTCCAATGATAGGATAAGAGGCATTGTTTGCACACACCACATGTCCTCCTTTAGGTGCATCTTTCAAAGAGGCAAAAAAGCTTTTGCATGATGTTATGTGCTTTGAAGCACCACTATCAAAGAACCAATCCGAATCAGCCTCACTCACAACCATACATTTAGAATGTAAAGAAGCATCAGAATGACATGTAACAACACATGCCCAAAAATCTTGAGCCATGTTAGCTTCATCATTCTTTGCATTTGCTGAATTTTCAGCAATAGACATGCCCGATTCCTTCTTCTTTTCATTGCGTTTAGCAAGCTTTCTACACTCATCAATAGTATGACCAGCCTTCCGGCAATATTTGCATCTCTTCTTCTTTTGCAAATCACCATCATTAGAGGAATGAGTGAAAGAGGAAGCTTGAGGCTTTGGTTTTGATGAACCAAAAGCTAAACCATACTTGCTTTTCCCCTTTTGTGAGATAGCAAGTGCTTGCGTTCCTTCAATCAAACCACTCCTATTCACTCTAGATTGCTCTTCTTGCAAAAGAAGAGACACAACCTCATCAAATGCATACATATTAGGATTTCCTTTTGCAACCAAACGAAGTGTAGTAGCAAAGCTTTGAAAAGATTCCGGTAATCCTTTCAACAATGTAGAAATGAGTGATGCATCCGGAATGATCTCATCTATGTTTGCCAATTGCTCTTTCAAGTCCTTGATGCGTGTCACATACACATCCACTGACTCATTTTCAGCCATACATACATCCTCAAGTTGCTTCCTCAAGTATGCAACATGTGCTTGATTACGCACGACATACAAAGAAGCAAGAGTGTCCCATGCCTGTCGTGATGTAGAACATGACCGAATGTGTGGAACTATATGACGCTTCACTGAAAGCGCAATCAAAGCATGAGCTTGAGCATCTTTTCCATCCCATCTAAGCTGCTCCTATGTAGGTGGAGAAGGAGAAACCACTGTACTCGAAGAAGAAGCTCCATCTGTGACAGTAGACTGTGAAGTAGAAGCACCTGCCGGTCTTTGATCTACATCTGCCACTATGTTCCAAAGTTGTTTTGCAACAAGAACGTGCTTCATCATGTAAGACCACATCGGATAGTTGGTCCCATCAAGCTTATCTTCAGCTTGAAGCATGCCAAACAAGTCATTGCTGCCCGCCATTTCACTAAGGAACAAGAATGTGAAAAAATCTTCACTTCGACGAAAACTGAAATGAATGCTGAAATTTCAGCTCACAAACCGTCACTTTGATGGCGATTTTGACTGCACGAATGGCTTCGAAATGGGGGTAAAACTCCAGCACACCTGCTGGAAATGTTTTCGGGCTGCTGAAATTCACACTTCTATGCTCCGAAGTCGATTTGCACTGTTAAAGTGCGCGCGCGCCGCGACGCGAAAAACCAAAACTTGAGAAGAAGGTGAACCTATTCTGATACCACTGTTGGGTGTGTGTAGAAGTGTGAGAGACACACAAGAAGCACACACAAGGAGCACAAACACAGCAAGACACACGGAGAAAACGATGGTTGGAATAGCTCTCTCTATTGATCGATGAACTGAACTAAAGTAGGAGCTGAATAATATCCCTAAGTACAAAGTACCACCACATATGAGAGTATCAAGTATGTGGTAACATGGGGAAAAAACCTCTAGCCAGCACTAGAGTAAAAAGTGCCCATGTATAGGGAAAAGGTTCACATCAAAGCTACTCGAGGAACACATAAATGTAACATATACATCATGAACAGAACTCCGACTGCTGTTGTACATCAAGTTACACGTGAAGAGAAGTTTACAGGTAAAAAGCCAAACTTATCACATTTGAAAGTTTTTGGTTGTATTGCATATGTACATGTCCCAGATGAATTGAGGACGAAGCTTGATCCAAAAGCAGAAAAGTGTGTCTTTATTGGATACTCCCTTGAGCAAAAGGGATATAAATGTTATAACCCACTCATACAACAGGTAAAGGTGAGCAGAGATGTGGTATTTGACGAAATGTCAAGCTTCTATGCAGATGCCAAAGAAGGACTGGATCTTGAACCAAATGACAAAGCAAATGCTAAAAAATCAAGTGTAGAATCTCAAGTTTTGAGTGGACCGGATGCATCACCAAGCAATAGTTCCAACTCAAATCCATGGAGTGGAAGATTGCGTGGAAATTTTAGTCTAGCAATTCATCAAATACATCCAAGAAAGGTAAAGAAAAGCTGTCTGTAGGTAATAGAACATGTGCAAGTTTTGAAGACATTGATGGAGATTCAAGCGGTTCAGAAAAGAGTCTTGACGAGGAACTTGGGCTGCCCTCTGTGAAGAATGCTTTCCTACATGGTGAGTCAGAGGAAGAAGTATATATGGACCAAGCACAAGGATATGAAGATTCAAAGCATCCAGAATATGTTTGCAGGTTGCAAAAGGCTTTGTATGCGCTAAATCAAGCCCCTCGTGCATGGCATGCAAGGATTGTTGATTACTTAACCAGCATTGGGTTTTCTATGTGTGATGCAGATCACTCACTATATGCAAGGAAGGCTGATGATGGCATCACTATTGTGGCTATTTATGTTGATGACATGATTGTAGGTGGTGATAATGAAGGAAGCATCAAAGAGGTAAAGCAACTTCTTATGTAGGAGTTTGACATGAAAGATCTTGGTGTGCTGTGCTATTTCTTGGGCATTGAGTTTATACATACAAAAATAGGTATATGGATGTCGCAAAGGCAATATGCCTTGAATATGCTACAAAAGTATGGTATGGCTGATTGTAAGCCAATTTCTATGCCATTAGATCATAATTTGAAGTTGGATACTACATCAGGTGAAGAATTGGAAAATGCTACTATGTACAGAAAAATTGTTGGAAGTCTTATATATCTCACAATTCCAAGGCCTGATCTAAGTTATACTTTTGGAATTGAAAGTCAATTTATGCACGTTCCCAAGAAGCCACATTTGGATGCTTTGAGGCGCACTCTACGTTATGTGAGCGCTACTTTGGATTATGCACTATTTTATGAGGCTGGTGTAGATTTGCAAGTTTATGGATACACTGATGCAGATTGGGTTGGTAGCATTCCAGATAGAAGATCTACTATTGGTTTTCTATTCACACTTGGGAGTGCAGTTGTTACATGGAGCAGCAAGAAGCAACCCACTGTTGCTTTGTCGAGTACAAAGGCTGAGTATAGAGGTGTTGCAATGGCAGCATGTGAGGCATCATGGCTAGAAATGCTACTTACAGATTTAGGTGTGAAAGTGGGAAAGCCTATCACTATTTATTATGATAATCTTAGCAGCATAAAGTTAGCACGGAATCGTGTTTTCCATGCTAGAACAAAGCATATCGAGGTACATTATCACTTCATCAGAGAGAAGGTATTAGTAGGTGATATTGATCTTGTTTATGTGAGAACAGATGAGCGGGTTGCTGATATTTTCACCAAAGCACTTGGAGCTGAGAAGTTGAAGAAGTTTTGGGAGATGCTTGGATTACAGGATATGGCATTGAGCTTGAGGGGGAGTGTTGAGATATCAAGCTCAACATGTGATGATCCAGGATGACATGTACTAGTTTTTCATTTATCTGACATGTATAGTGGTCACGCTAGTATATGTCAGGGATACTTCATTGAGCTTTATTAGATTTATCTACCGAGAGTGATGGCACATTTATTCCTTACCAACTCACTCATTCGCAAACATTAGGTTTTTCCTTATGTACTGATCTTTATATATTGTACTTCTTGTATTCTTGTTTTTAGGTCATTCTTGTACATTCCTTTTTATGTAATAGAAGAAGAAGAAGAAGAAGAAGAAGAAGAAGAAGAAGAAGAAGAAGAAGAAGAAGAAGAAGAAGAAGATCATTCTTCCTTGCCTCAATGTGTGTATGTGCTTCTCCTTGAGAGTGAGAGTGTGTGTGTGAGCTCTCTTCCTTATCTCCTTCCTCGTGACACGACATTGGCAATTAGGAAAAGACAAAGACAAACCAATAGAAGATCTGGCATACATGCCTCATATATTTCCTGATGAAGCTTTTGAACCACATGGATGGTTGGAAATATTAGCAACCGTAGATGTGTGTGTAAATGAAGAATTCTTAACCATGAATTTATGTGTAGATAAAGAAGGATATGATTTGAGCTTGTACATTGTAGTGCTCCAAGAGGCAAAGGAAGGAGAATTAATAGAAAGGGAATGGAAAGAGGAATATGAAAGTATAGAAATGGACCCTCAAGTGGAAAAGGAAAATAAAAATTATTCTCTAGTGAAGAATACCTAGAAAACCCTATGAAGGAGAATAGCAAAATGGAGGAAGAAAATTTACAACAATAGCATTTCAAAGTGCTAGAACATTGTAAGAGATATGAAGTTCCTGACATATATCGGTGTGACCACTATACATGTTAGAGAAATGAAAAATTGATATGTGTCATTTTGGATCATCACATGTTGAGCTTGATATCTCAAGACTCCCCCTCGAGCTCAATGTCATATTCTCTAATCCAAGCATCTTTTAAAACTTCTTCAACTTCTCTGTTCCAAGTGGTTTAATGACCTGCTCATCTGTTCTCACATAAACAAGATCAATATCACTTGATAATACCTTCTCTCTAATGAAGTGATAATGTACCTCAATATGCTTTGTTCTAGCATGAAAAATAGGGTTCCGTGCTAACTGTATGCTGCTAAAATTATCACAATAGATGATGATAGGCTTTTGCACTTCCACACCTAAATCTACAAGTAGCATCTCTAGACATGATGCATCACATGCTATCATTGTAGCACCTCTATACTTAGCCTCTGTACTCGACAAAGCAACAGTGTGTTGCTTCTTGTTGCTTCTTGTTGCTCCATGTAATAGATGCACTCCCAAGCAAGAATAGAAAACCACTAGTAGATCTTCTATCTGGAATGCTACCAGCCCAATCTGCATCAATGTATCCATGAACTTGAAAATCTACACGAGCTTCATAAAATAATGCATAATCCAAAGTAGCACTCACATAATGTAGAGTGCACCTCAAAGCATCCAAATGTAGATTCCTAGGAAGAACCTGCATATTAACTTTCAAGTCCAACAATGTAGCTAAGATCAGGCCTTGTCATTGTGAGATATATCAAGCTTCTAGTAATTTTCCTATACATAGTAGCATTTTCCAATGCTTCACCTGATGTAGTATCTAAGTTCAAATTCTGACATAATGGCATAGAAATTGGCTTGCAACCAGCCATACCATACTTTTGTAGCATATTCAAGGCATATTGTCTTTGTGACATCCTTATACCTATTTTTGTATGTATAAACTCAATGCCCAAGAAATAGCACATCACACCGAGATCTTTCATGTCAAATTCTTGCATAAGAAGTCGCTTTACCTCTTTAATGCTTTCTTCATTATCACCACCTACAATCAAGTCATCAACGTAAATAGCCACAATTGTTATGCCATCATCACCCTTCCTTGCATATAGTGAATGATCTGCATCACACATAGAAAACCCAATGGTGGTTAAGTAATCTGCAATCCTTGCATGCCATGCACGGGGAGCTTGCCTCAGCCCATACAAAGCCTTTTGCAACCTGCAAACATATTCTAGATGCTTTGAATCTTCATATCCTTGTGGCTAGTCCATATATACTTCTTCCTGTAACTCACCATGTAGGAAAGCATTCTTCACATCCATGTGATGCAAAGTCCATCCTTTTATTGCAGCTAATGCAATAAGTGTTCTGACACTAGACATTTTAGCTATAAGGTTAAATGTTTCCTCATAATCAATGCCATTTGTATGTGCATATCTTTTTGCTACCAATCGTGCTTTGTACCTACTTATGCTACCATCGGCATTGTGCTTTACCTTGTAAACCAAGTTGCAACATATGGGTTTCTTTCCTTGTGGCAATGGAACCAGCTTCCATGTTTGGTTTCCATAAAGTGAAACCATCTCCTCATCCATAGCTTTTTCCCAATCTGCATTTCCAATTGCATCTTCAAAACAAGAAGGTTCAACATCTTGTATTACCTTGGTCATGTAGGCACAATGACAAGCCATATAACTATCATATGTCAACTGTTGCAGTGAATTCCGCATCCTCTCAGATCTTCTTGGTCTTGGGTCACTCCTCCTTGTATCATTTGCATGTGCATGTGCCTTTCTTTCTCTTGGAGTCTTCACAGAGGGCAATCCAAGCTCCTCATCAAGACTCTTTTCTGAACCGCTTGAATCGCCATCAGTGTCTTCAAAACCTACACATGTTTTACTACCAACAGAAAGCTTTTCTTTACCTTTCTTTGATGTATTCGATGAATTTTTTGGATTGAAATTTCCACACAATCTTCCACTCCATGGATTTGAGTTGGAACTATTGCTTAGTGATGAATCCAATCGACTCAAAACTTGAGATTCTGCACTTGATTTTTCAGCATTTTCTTTGTCATTTGGTTCAAGATTCAGTCCTTCTTTGGCATCTGCATAAAATCTTGACATTTCATCAAATACCACATCTCTGCTCACCTTCACCTATCGTGTGAGTGGGTTATAACATTTATATCCCTTTTGATCAAGGGAGTATCCAATGAAGACATATTTTTTTGTTGCTTTTGGATCAAGCTTCATCCTTAAATCATCTGGAACATGTACATATGCAATGCAACCAAAAACTTTCATATGTGATAAGTTTGGCTTTTTACCTATAAACTTCTCTAATGTACAACAGTAGTTGGAGATCTATTCATTATGTATACAGTCGTATGCATAGCTTCTGCCCAATAACAATGAGGCATATTCTTCTCCGCCATCAAGGCTCTTGCTATTTCTGCAATATGTCTATTTTTGCATTCAACAATGCCATTTGAAAATTGCTGAATGCATTTGACATGTATTCACCTCCTCCGTCAAATCTTAATGTCTGAATATACTTCCCTATTTGCTTTTCCACCATAGCTTTAAAATTCTGGAAGTGAGTGAATACCTCACTCTTCTCTTTCATGAAATATACCCACACTTTTCGTGTATGGTCATCAATGAAAGTAACATAAAACTTGCAACCACCCATAGATATGGTCTTTGCAGGACCCCAAATATCTGTATGTACTATTTCTAGCACATTCTCACTAACATGCTTGTCATGCGGAAATGATGATCTTGATTGTTTACCAAATTGATATAGTGCACATACCTTTTGCATCTATGCAACTTCGAAGAGAGCAATCAAAATATTGAACTCTACGTCGAAATGCAGCCGTCAGATCATTTGAAGCTTGGAGGGTGGAGATTAAATCCCAAAAGACTGGCACTAAAAGACAAAATGACACAGTCTGTCACTAAAAGACAAAAGAAGAAAAAATCGTGCAAGGAGGGATGATATACTTCGAGACGCGTGCATCTTTTTGAACCAATAGATATGATCTCTATCGGACGATGAGGATGCAATCTGTAGCGATCCTTGTAGGAATGAAATTATAGCCATTAGATTTATTCAAGATCCAAAGGTTGTAATCGAATCCGCCTTTTCCTCTTTGATGAGCAATCGTAGGCATTGGATCTAAGTAGATCTAAGGGCCATAATTCAAGGCCACCCATTTCCCAAGAAATGATCTTAGCCATTGAAACTTGAAGGGCATCCAAGGGTTCTCTTTGAATTCCATCTCTTTCAAAAACTACTTGAGGGACAAAACCACGAATTTGAGGAGGTTTTTGTGCTTTTGACTGGCCCAAACCAAGGGAAGCCTATGCCTAGCCTTTGTGATTAAGGGACTACACTGTGTCCACCACCCTCTTCTCATTGGTCCATCACTAATCACTCCTTAAGCTAAAAGGCCCATGCAGGGTTCACTTTTTTTCCTAATGAACTACGGAGCATTTTTGTTCTCTCCTTCGATGTACTTCCAGTAGCCTTTTTCCATCAAGAAATTTGTCATTCTCAATCTCCAAGCATGGAAGTTGTTCTTGTCCGGCTTATCGGTCATAAGTTGATGCATTAAATCTATGTTTGCCATTTGTGCAGCAATTCACAACACTGTAAAACACTACAAGAAGCATTTCTGCTTGAACACTGTCGCACTATGACGTGACAGTTTGATCTCAGAAAAACACAGTTTTCATGTATCAACAGTACACAAAATCGCTTGAAATTCTGGATCTCGAATATATGAGTGTTTTTGAATAAGATGCAAGTTACTGTTTTGCAAACTGACCTTGTTTTTCTATGGGTCCCACCTTGCAGGCTCGAAATGAAGGTCAAGATGGCTCCAAAACTCTGATCTAACAAAAATGAGTGATCCTAAAGGGATAAATTTAGAAAATATTTTGAGGTCTTCTATCTTCACACCAATTTTTATAGCAATCTAAGGTCGTTTGTGAATTGCGTTTTCTCCACGCCTTCTTGCGTACTCTTCACTGTCGGCCTTGTCCACGAGCTCTCTACAACCACACTGGCTCTGATACCATGTCATGAGGAAGGACATAAGGAAGAGAGCTCACACACACACACACTTACAATCAAAGAGGAGAACACACACAAATTGAGGCAAGGAAGAATGATCTTCTTCTTCTTCTTCTATTACATAAAAAGAATGTATAAGAATGGCCTAAAAACAAGAATACAACAAGTGCAATATATAAAGATCAATACATAAGGAAACATCTAATGTCCACGAATGAGTGAGCTGGAAAGAAACAAATGTGCCATAACTCTCGATAGATAAATCTAGTACAGTTCAATGAAGTATCCCTGACATATACCGTTGTGACCACTATACATGTCAGAGAAAGGAAAAATTGATATGTGTCATCCTTGATCATCACATGTTGAGCTTGATATCTCAATAATATTAACCTAAAAAAGGTCAATGTTGCCACTATTTGAGATAGCTATCCATTACCCATTATAAATCATCTTTTGGAAAGAGTAGTAGGCAAGGAAGTGTACAACTTTCTTGATGGATTTTTAGGTTATAATCAAGTAATGATTGCGACTGAAGACCAACACAAAACTATCTTTGCTATAGAATGGGGAGTGTATGCATTTAGAGTTATGCATTTTGGTCTAACCAACACCCAAACAACTTTCCAAAGATTAATGTGTCATGTCTTCAAAGAATTTCTCAGAAAACATATGGAAGGCTATGTAGATGACTTATGTACATATTCATCTCAACGACCAGCCCATATACCCGAGCTTAGAAGAATATTTGACAAATGCAGACAATATCAAGTACGCTTGAATATTGAGAAATGTGTCTTCGTGGTGAGAAAAGGAAAAATATTGGGACATATAGTGTTCAAAAATGGTATTTCAATAGACAAAGATAAGATCAAAGTAATTCTTGAATTATCGAGACCCAAGAATGTGAAGGAAGTGCAAGCTTTTATGGGTCACTATGGACATTATTGTAGATTTATTCACATGTATGCCATATTTACAAAACCTTTGTATGGAATTTTTAACTCAATTCACTTGGGCAGACAAATGTGAGAAGGCATTCAATGAGTTAAAAAGAAGCTTGAGTTCAACACCAATTCTGAAAGTGCCTCACTAGAATAAACCTTTCCAATACATGTTAATGCATCCAATTTCACCATTGGATGCATATTAGCACAACCAAATAATGATGGAAATCTATATCACCTTATAGCCTATGCTAGTCAACAATTAAACCAAGAAGAGCAAAACTACACAACTACGAAACGTGAAGGATTAGGGATGGTCTATGTAGTAAAGAAGTTTAGACATTACCTACTAGCCAAAAAATTCAAGGTCTTTATTAATCACTAAGCTATATTGTACTTGGTCAATAAACCTTGTAACACTAGAAGGGATTGGTTTTTATTACTCCTGGAATTTGATTTTTAAGTAGTGGTCAAGAAGGGAAATATGCATGTTAGAGCTGTCCACTTATCTAGGATGACTCATGGAGAACCACCAATGGGAGTAGTAGATGAGCTACTGGACACCTATCTATTTAATCTAAAAGTGTGTCCTAGATGGGCAAAAAATTTGGTGCCTATAGTCACACATGGACCGATTCATAGGAATTCAGCTAGAGACAAGGAACTTTGGAAAATAAGAAACCTCCACATTGTTGCAAGCGATTTATATTTCAAACACTCTAATGGAGTACTTCTAAGATGACTCGAAGATAAAGAATGAAGTAATCTACGTAAACAAGCCCACAAGAATAAATGGAGAATGCATAAAGGTGTCAGTGGAACAACACAGGAATTAAAAAGATTAATAGTGTATTAGCCATGTACACAAAAAGACGTACACAACTATGTAATGAATTGTCACATGTGTCAAGTATCTGCACTAGATGAGCATTCATCTATATGTTATTCTATGATAGCACCTGAGTCGGAGTAACCCACTCATACAATTTTTGAAATCACAGACATATCCAGAAGGAGCTAGCATGTCTAGAAAAAGAGCCTTGGAAGAACAAAGTAAAGATTATGTGATTTTGGGAAAACGATTGTTCAAGCAAGGAAAGGATAAACAACTATGACTATGTGTTCATGAGGGAGAATACCTTCCCATATTAGAAATGGCTCATGCTTGGGTAGCTAGAGCTCATTTTTCAGTCGAGAAGATTGTTAAGATGATTCTTTTCACAGCCTTATGGTGGCCAATACTACATATGGATGCAAAAACTTATGTGTGAAGTTGTGATGTATGTCAATGAACCAAGTATCAAATACAATGAAATGACATGCATTTAAGTCCTATGATTAGTATGAGAGCTTTCTCTAGATGGGGAATTGACTTTACTAGACCCAAATCTCCCAACAAGAGGATCTCATGCGGAGTATATCATAGTAGCAACCAACTACTTAACGAAATGGGTAGAAGCCAAAGCCACTAGAAAAAATGATGCCCAGACAACAACAAAATTCTTATTTGAAAACATCTTCACTAGTTTTGGAATATCAATCGAGATAATCATTGATAAAGGCATGCATTTCATCAATGAAGTTATTGAGTCACTTATGAATGAGTTCCTAGTGATTCATAAAAAGTTGGCACCCTATCACCCACAAGCTAACAAACAAGCTGAGAATTCAATAAGCTATTATGCACAATTCTTTCCAAGATGGTAAAAAATGGTAGATATGTTTGGGATAAACAATTGCATCATGCATTTTGGGCATTTTGAGTAGCATATAAGATGGCTATTGGAAATACACCCTTTCATCTAGTTTATGGACAAAATGCAATTCTACCAATTGATTTCTTGTTTCCCACTCTTCTTGTAGCCGAGAAATATGAATGAATAGGACATGCAGTGTCTAACCAATTGGGTTAAATTGAGAAATTGCATGAAATTAGATTAAAAGTGATAGCATGCATTTATGCAGCTAGGAGAAGACAAAAGGCTTCCTATGATGCACACATCAAAGATAAAGGCCTAAGAGTTGGAGACCTGGTGTTAGTTTACACTTTGAAACAACATGCCAAGAAAGTAAAACAAAGAGAATATGGAGCTTAGATTATAAATTTAATTTCCTCTTGTGGAGCTATCAACTTAGCTACATTTGATGGAGACATACTAGCAGACTACATAAGTGGTTGCAGAGTCAAAAAATACATGGAATCTTTAATTGAGCAAATGTTGACAAGACTCCTAGGAGCTCAAAACCAAAAAAAAAAGATGAGAGTATAAGAGAAGAGGAAAGACTAGAAGCTCTAGAAAGAATTAGAAAACGGAAGGAATGGATTAGAGAACGAGATGAGAGATACTTACAAGGTGAAGAACCCATCCCATGGCAAATTATCATGCCACAAATATGGAAACCTTGGGAAACAAAGTGAGATGGCCTTATTAATTAAACCTAGGAATCAAAAAGGAAGAATATCACTTGGTAGATTCTTTGATTGATATAGGAACAGTGTTAAGAAGTGTTCGTGCCTCTTTAGTTGAGAAATTAAAGATGCCTATCACTCCTATGAAAGCATATATGATTGGGATTGGAGGTAATCTTATAGAGTGCTTATGAGAAGTCATATTGTCCTTGCACTTAGGAAATAAAACAATACAACAAAGACTTTTGGTCTGTAAAAATGTTGATTTGATAGAAGAACTTATCCTAGGACAAGATTGGATGTACAAATTCTCGTTTAGGAAGCCAAAGTGATCAGTTTCCAAAAGTGGACTAGTATGAGGTCTCAAGAAAATTGAACTACCAAGGCCAAAGAAACCAAGGATGCCATGTAATCAACAAAAATGCTTATCGCAAGTCAAAACAGAGAAAGTAGCATCAAAATCATGCTAACCAAAATTGAAGAAAAATAGAAAGGAAGCTACAAAAACATATCAAACTTGGATACCAAAGAAAGTTCAAGAAAAACAATAGCTAGAGAAGCAGCATTAGGATTGCACTCATGTTGAGCTGAATGCACCTAGAATATGCACTATAGGGCCACACTACAAGACATCACATTTGGCACATATCTTCAAACTATCTAGGGGTGTACATTTCGTTCAAGGAAATAAATCTTCACTTATACTCTAGTAGTATAGGATTTCTACTAACTAAAACTAACATTTTGATTTGGCTATGATGAACCATTTATGTTTCTTTTCAATGAATAAAAAAATTAAAAACATAGGTATCTTGAGGTATCACGACACTCAACTTATGTGAGAGGGGACTCACTTAAAGGATGGATATAAAATTTAGGAGGACTATGAAACATCAAAATATTCGTACTCTCTCATGTTAACTAAATCATGGGTCTAAATGTAGATGGCTTCTGAGGACTTTAAGGCAATGCAACCAATGGAAGTCAATGAATTTCCCTTGGAGTGCATAGTAAAAGCTTGTGATCACTGGTTTAGGGATGATCAACTTGCCAGCAATCACCTCTTTTTTTATCACAATATGCATTATAGATCGTGACCATCAATTCCTAGTGATGATTCAAGACTTCTAAATCCAACATCCGATGCACAAAACCTTCGAAACCTGGACTAAAGCTAGGATCAAATCTTACCTAAAGCTTCCAATTTATAAGCCTGATTTTGAAAGGTGTACTCAGGTGATGAATACCTTACACTTCACCAGAAATAAACCATCAGTGCCAAAAGCAAGAGTCATGGACTTACAAGGCAATTGGAGAACCATCCAATTTACACACGAGTTAATTAAGGAAGCATTTGGATGGGTTAAAGATGGAATTGTGGATTTGAAAGATGAGAGCCATGTTGAAGCCAAAAAGTGAACCTTTGTGGATATCAATAGAGGGGATATAGAGAAAAAAGTGCAAATATTCCATCAACATTTTTTCCTCCCTAATATGCATAGATACACAACACCTTAAAAGGTTTTCATTCAAATATTATCTCATGTTGTGAAACAACTTGGCAACTAAATAAACTTGATCCCTTATGTACAAGAAATGTTATTTGAAGCAAAGAAGAAATGGGGACTAAAGAGGTTCTTAAATAGAAGCATTGCATTGACCATATTAATCTACCATGCTTTGAACATACAATAATATTTAAGGGAAATTCCATAGACTTTGGAAATGGAAAAATATGTCAAATCAGCTACAGTAACTAAGAAGAAATGTGACATAGTGGTAACTAATGAGGCAGGAATGAGCTCATAGCCAAAGATGAGAGGATAAAAAAGAATGAGGGAACTCAAAGAAGTAGATATTGTGCCCTTAGCCAAAAGATTTCATGCTCTACCGAAGTCAACTCTAGCTCAACCACCTCCAATCACAGAAGCAAATTTGGAAGAAGCATTCCAGGCCACTCACACATATATATGGAAGGCCAGATGAATCTAATGGCCCAAAGTCATCACTACCATTAAATGGGTGGATCCAAATCCAAGAAACAAGGCAGTAAATGACAAAGATGAGTCATTATAAGAAGTTGGGCTTAGAAATTCAACTTCATGTTCAAGATTAGAAAATCACAACGATCAATATTAAATGCTGATTTCAATATGATATAAATAATGATGGTCAATGGGACAAGCTTGATCAGATGGTGGATCAATAGGAAACAACTATTAAGCCATAAGAACTAGAAAATTAAGATGATGAGGTTGATGAAGAAATCCTACGGATGACAAGGTTAGACAAAGAATTCATTATTCAAATAAATGATACTACAAAGTTAATAATTCAGAAGAAATTTGGAAGGTTTAAAGCCTCCAATCCATCCCAAAAAAGAAGGAAACTACAAGGACAAATTCAAGATCAAGTGCCCATTGTTCCAATTCAAATTATGGTAGAGCCATCTCCTATGGATGTGCACCATGCAGGAAGAAACTCTAAAGAAGCCCATGTGAAAGAGGCTAAGGCAGAAGTTCACTTGCGGATCAGGCAACCATTTAAGAAATAGTGCATACAGTAAAAGGGAAAGATATGCAAATAGGAGAACCTCCTATCATGTCAAAAACATGGTTGAACATGGACATGGCACAACTGAAGCCAATTGTTAAACATATGATTCATAGTGCCATGGACACATAATAAGAACTCATGGATGCTGATAAAGAGTACGAGAAAGCTCATGTATAAAGGCATCAATTCAAAGTTTTGAGTGAACAACTCTCAGATTAAGTACTAAAAAGCCAAGCAAAGATTGAAAAAGTAAGAGGAGAACTTATAATAGCACTAGACAAAATTGAAACAACAATGAATGAAAATGATACTCTATGTTCTAAAGTTAAAGAGCTCAACCAAGAATCAGAGAGAATGACAAAAGAAAAGGTAGATATATAGACCAAATACATGCAATGTGAAGCAGATAAGGTACACATCTCTATTAAGAGCAAACTACTTAAAACACAAGTAAAAGAATATATGGAAGAAGTCGACCCCCTAAGAAATTTTAATAAGGATTTAATGACCACCTTATTTCTTAAACAACCAATATAAGAATCAATATCACATGATGAAAAAATCCAAATCCTCAAACAAAAGATAGAAAATTATTCAGCTCAACTAGCAGAGGAAAGGCAATTCGTGTATGATGGAAAATAAAGCATGCTCAAGACATGACGGAGCCAAAAAGACTGGAATGAAGTTATCCAAAAATATGCGGAGGCATTATCAACAGGATGTAGATCAACTCAAAGATCTATATGAGAGAAAAATCAAGGAAGAAGAAGAGATAAAGAGGTACAACACCAAAGCAGAGGCAAAGATCAAATCATAGTTTCATTACAAGAGCAATTACTAAAGTTTCAAAATGCTAATGGTGCTCAACACACAAACATGGGAACACCAGTAGTGCAAAACACCAATCTGGCTATTGAGGATACCAAAGTACATCTTCTTTCTCCCCTGACTATTCCATCTCCAATGCAAGATTAGATTGAGAGTGCACATGATGATATTCCCATGCCATACACTTCAGAGCTAGAGCAAAAATAAAGAGCACTATTAGTGTTTTGAATGACTCAAAATTTTGAAGAAGCAATGGCATGTGTAATGAAGGAAGCAAAGTTAAAAAACAAAGATCTAGATCTGATTATAAAGCCATTCAATGTGTCATATGGCATTATGAAAGAGCAAACATGCAAATATATCAAGAAAATTACCGAAAAGGATCCAGACAAACATTTGAACTTCACGATAAACACTTTAACGCATACACAAGAAGAATTTGATGTAGTCGATCCTATCTAGAGAAAGTGCTTTCTGGAAAAGTATCCCACATTGTGGGCACATTGGCAAGAATCACCATATATGCTACAAATAAATCCATCATTTTGCCTAGTGCCAAAGTGATGCCCATGGCCTGAATTTTGGGAAGGGTAGCAAAAAGGCATTATAAATAATTAGTGGCTCAATTTTCCACTATTACCAAGCCTCCCACATAGATATGTAGCCATAGAGGATTATATGGCCAAAATCATAGAATTTTGACTATCTAGGCATGCTCACATACATGACTTGATGATCAAACTCACAAATAAGATACTCAATATGATACCCATAGTACCAAAGGTCTTCAAGCATGTAGAATACACCTTTTTGAACTTATCGACATTAGCCAAGGCACATATGCACTAATTTTTTATCTTTCTATCATGCCAAATCGATTAAAAATCATGGCATATTATTCCCAAATAATGTTTTTATTGAGTTCATACCTCCAAACCTTTGAAGAAGCTTTCTTCATAGGATTTTTTGAAATGGACTCCTAGATCATTTTGAGAATTTCAACAAACTTAAATTCCAGGCTAGTCACATACAAGCTTAACTTTTTTTATGACCATACCCAAGCTCCACATGATGTAGTTAAACCAGCTCAGTGGAAAGAATTCATGATCAAAGAAGCCAACCTGCTTAACCAAATGGAAAAAACAGTTTACCAAACATACATGTGTCACCATCAAAATCCTATCAAGGATGATAGAGTTCAAGAGGAGGGACATAAGGGAGAAACAAGCAAGAGAAAGAGAAGAAGGAAATATAAAAAGAAAGTAATTCATTAAGCTCTACACTCTACCTAGAGCCCCCCAAGGGCACACATCAGGCTACAACAAGACAAGGAAAGAAAACACACAAACTGAAAGAATGCAACAGGTCCCAAAGGATGTAAACAAAGAAAAACAAATAGGACCTTTGAAGCACCACCCTCATATTGGTGGATGTCACCTCAACCACTGGTGGTATGCGCGGCCAAAAACTATAATACAACAATGCCAATGGATGAAAGTAAAGAATAATCAAGGGGGAACAGAATCATTGGATTGATGGTTGAGGTGACAAATAGCCCCCGAGTCTTGAATGCTTACTCGATCACTGGTGGTGTGCAATTAAAGGAAATATATACAGGGAGATTGTAGCATCAGGTTGGAGAAGAATAAGTTGGCAAGAGGTGAGACAATTGGACAATCACTAGCCACTAGTTGCGCATCAAGAAAACTTGCATCAAGTGTGTGAAGGGACGATAGAGATGAAGAGGGGGAGAGTGTTGTAGAGGATTGAAGACAAGAGAAAGCAAGAAGCAGAAGAAAGAAGAGAGGAAAAGAAAGCCCCGAATTTTCAAGGAATGGCTCACTTTGTTTTTCCCAAAACCCACTATAAAACCTTGAAAAGTCTTGTAAATGCACTAGAGGAGCTCTCGATGCATGAATCTTGAAGATTGTGACGCTACACTTGTAGAATAGTAGGGACTTAGCGATTTTTACGTGAAGAGATGGATAGGTATGTGCTTGAAGATGAAGAGGTGTTGCAAAATCCTTGATCTACACCAGCCAAATGAACTCCAGGACTATATGGTGGGCCCTTTTAGCTTGCCAATGGATGTATTAGACACCCTATGTACCTTGGAAGATCACTCTAAAAAAGATAGATCAAAACAGATAAGTTGGAGTTAGCTCAGAGGTGAAGAACTTGCTATTTTGGTTCATACACCTGTCCAGTGTTTTGCATAATTCTCTGAGCACAGCAGCAATTAGCTTAATTCCTCTTGGGGAAGTCTAGTTAACTTAAAGAGCTAACTTTCAAGAGTAATTTCATAAAAAATAATGAAGCACACACTGAGAATGATGTTTAACAAGTGATGACATCATCCCGATTTTAACGGGCTGCTATACTAATGAGACCAGTGAGCAGAAAAATGAACATAACTCAAGATTTAGGAATCCAATGATTATGAAAATTTGTATGCTTATAGTAGACAACATCCTAAAATCAACACGCATTAAATCATTGAATTTGGATAATTAGACACTGAGAAACAACTCTGACAAGGTGAGTAAAAAAGTCAGGTACCTGACAGAGAAGTGAAAATGAACAGATAGGGTTGACTTCAACTGAACATAACTGAAGATTGAAACACCCAAATGAAATGAAAATTGATGATCATATATTAGACTTATAGAGTTAACTTTATCAAGCTCAGAGAAACCATCTCTGCAATCTGACTGAGAAAACTGAGAGATATGGCAGTGAGTAGTACACTTCACAAGAACATGGAAATATGAACTCAAATGATCATGAAAATGAAAGTATATTTCTTGTACAATACAATGGACTTACTGATACATATGTGTGCCTTGGAATCACACCTTGATATGGCATAAATCTCAGCTCTTGGAGGTCTTCACATAGATCTCTCTAACCACGACTAAAATTGCCATCTATTTATAGTTGAGCTTGGGAGGCTAACTTCCCTCAATCACTCTCCAATCAATTAGTGATTGATTTGATTCTCTACCTACCACAAATCACAAATTCGTGGCTCCTCTTTCCCTTTTTGATCAAGTGGACTCAACCACTTAAGGTTCTTTCACTTTTACATTAAGTAAAGTCTTCAAAAGTTACAAGAGGTAGTTCACAAGTGAACTTTACATAGTCTTCATTTTAAGGCTTCTTCTATGACTTTGTGGGACTCAAGCCAATACTTAGGCTTGTCATAGACTTGCTCCAACAGCTCCCCCTCAAGCCAAGTATGCTTGAGGTCTTAAATCTTCCAAGATTACCTGCAAACCAATCATGGCTTTGAACTTGCAGAGCTTTGTACCATCCAATGCTTTGGTTAGAATATCTACACATTGTTGATGAGTGGACACATATGATATTTGAATCTCTTTTCTTAGAACCTTCTCTCGTACATAGTGATAATGAACTTCAATATTTTTAGTCCTTGCTTGAAAAATAGGATTAGCAGCCAAATCAATAGAACTCATATTGTCACCATAAATAGTTGGAGTTCCAAACTCCAATCCAAGATCTTTGAATAATGTCTTCATCCACATAGCTTCTTGTGTAGCTATGGCAAGACCTCTATATTCAGCTTCAGTAGAAGAGAGAGCAATTGTGGGTTGCTTCTTGGATCACCATGAAATAAGCTTTGAACCTACAAAGGTAAGATAACCTGAAGTGCTCGTTCTATCTTCTTTGGAGCTAGCCCAATCTGCATCTGAAAATAGCTTCAAACCTAAATCAGAAACACAAGGATAATAAAGTCCTTCATTTATGGTTCCTTTGAGATACTTGAGAATCCTTTTGGAAGCATCCATATGTGGTTTCCTTGGTGTGTGCATAAATTGACTTAGCACACTCACACTGTAACATATATCTACTCTTGTCAATGTGGCATAGTTGAGACTACCCACTAGACTTTGATATGATGTGATGTCCTCTATGAGTTCACCTTCATGTGAGCTCAATTTGTGATTGACCTCCATTGAAGTACCTGCAATCTTACAATCTTGCATCTTGAATTTTGCCAACATGTTCTTAATGTACTTTCTTTGAGTGAGAAACAAACCATGATCTTTGTAGACAACTTCCAAACCTAGGAAGTAGGTAAGTGAACCCAAATCACTTACCTTGAACTCTTCTCTCATCTGATCTTTGATCTTCTTCATACCATCTGCATCATTTCTTGTCAATATAATATCATCTACATATACACATAGGTAGATGATCTCAGAATTACTCTTTTTAATAAAGAGTGAAGGATCTGCCTTGCTTGGTTGAAAGCCTTTGTCCTGCAAGAATGAAACAAGTCTGAAATTCCAAGCTCTTGGAGCTTGCTTGAGACCATACAATGCTTTCTTAAGTTTACACACATAATCAAGATAAACCTGATTCTCAAAACCAGGTGGTTGTGCCATATATACCACTTCTGTTATCCAACCATTCAAGAATGCATTCTTTACATCTAGTTGAAGTATCTTCCAATTCTTGGAAGAGGCAATACTACAAAACCCTAATAGTAGGCATCTTTGCCACAAGAGAGAAGGTCTCCTCATAATCAATTCCCTGAGTTTGTGCAAAGCCTTTTGCTACAAGCCTTGCCTTATACCTGTTAATGGAACCATCATAAATCTTCTTGAGTTTATAGACCCATCTTGAGCCTATTACCATCATGGATGAAGTCTTGGGCACCAAATCCCAAGTGTTGTTTTCCTCAAGTGCTTCAATCTCTTCCTTCATTGCATGCTTCCATTCTGTTTTTGCTTTGGCCTCTTCGAATGATGATGGCTCCTCTTGGTTTATGTCCTGTGTTATGTAGATAGAATGTTTAGTCACTAATGATGTGTCAAACCCATACCTTTCTAGTTTTTTCTTTTCCCTCATAGATCTTCTTAGGCCATGATGTGATGATTCTGCCTCATGTCCAAGTTCCTGAAATTTTGCTTTACCTTTAGACTTCCATGCTTTGATCTTTTCCATCTGAGATTCTTCATCATCCTCTGAGGTGTCTTGTTCTTCAATCTTTGGTTGTTCTCTACCAAGCTTTGGAAAATCTTCTTCAAGATCATATGGTAAATTGACCTTCCTACATGAATCTTCATACCATGAATTGTTTTCATAAAAAACTACATCTCTGCTTACCAAGAATCCTTTGTTGGTAGTGTTGTATAACCTGTAGCCCTTTTGATTGTTGTCATATCCAATGAATACACACCTTTTTGCCTTTGGATCCATCTTGCCTCCAACCTGTGAAGGAACATGAGCAAAAGCAATACATCCAAAAATTTTACAATGATCTAAGCTTGGTCTTCTTCCATTCCAAGCCTCATATGGAGTCATCCCATCAAGGGATTTTGAAGGCAAACTGTTAATCAAGTAAGTGGCTGTAGATACAGCCTCAGCCCATAGATAATTAGGCAAATGCTTTTCATTTAACATTGACCTTGCAGCTTCAACAATTGTCCTATTCCTCCTTTTTGCCACTCCATTTTGCTCAGGAGTGTACCTTGTAGTTACCTCTCTTTTGATTCCTCTTTCTTGAAGAAAAGAATCAAACTCATGGGAGAAGTTTTCTCCCCCTCCATCTGACCTTAACCTTTTTAGAGATTTACCTGTTTGATTCTCCACAAGAGCCAAATACCTTTTGAAACCTGAAAAAACTTCATCTTCGTGTTTCATAAAGAATAGGATAGTCCATCTGCTGCAATCATCAATAAAGGAGACATAATACCTTGATCCAGATATTGAAGCTTCCTTGCTAGGTCCCCATACATCTGTATGAACCAACTCCAAGAGATCTCCATGCATATAACCTTTATTCATGAATGGTAACCTATGAAACTTTCCAAATTGACATGCACTACACTTATAAATCATATGTTGTTTTGACAAGTTAGGGAGTCCAAGTACACTTTGGTCCCTGCAAATTTGCTTTAATGACCTTTCACAAATATGTGCTAACCTTTTGTGCCATACTTCCAATTTTGTGAGTGTCTGACTACCATAATTAAAGAGAGCAATGTTTCTAGTGTCTTGTAATTCAAATGTGAACAATCTACCTGTCTTTTCACCTTTTGCAATTCTTCTAAATCCTTGACTTGGATCTTCAACAAATGCTCCTGCTTTTGTGAACCTGACTTGCAACCCTTTCTCTACTATCTGCCCAACACTTATCAAATTCTTTGTAATGGTAGGGACATAGAGTACCTTACTGAGTAGGTTGATGTTTCCATCAGGTGCTTTGACATTGCCTATTTTCTCCACAGGATGTTTTGTGTCATCTCCTGTTTGTACCTCATGCTTATTCCTTGGATCTTCTAAATCTGATAGGAGTGCCACATTTCCTGCCACATGATTTGAACAACCTGAATCTATGTAGAAAACATGCTCATCAGATTTACCTTGTGGCATAGCCATGTTCATGATCAATAATGAGTCCTCTTTGTTTGAGTCTTCTGTGTAGTTATTGAAGTCTCTCCTTCCTTTTTAGCCTCCTTGATAGTTTGAATGATTGTAGTTGTTGTAGTTGCCATGATAATTGTTGAACCTTCGTCTTGAGTAGCCATAACTTCCTCTATTGTATCCTCCACCTCTTTGATTCTTGGAATTCCTAAAGAAATTTTCAGTTGTATGATTAGTTAATCCACAAATAGAAGATGACTTGGAGACTTGAGATCTCCCCTTGCCTTGTCTACCTCCTCTTCCTCTACCTCTGCCATGTCTTCCTCTACCTGCATAGTTAGCTTGATATGTACCTGCTTCATCATCCACTTTCTTTGCCTTTCCTTTGTTATCTTTGGACTTTCTTTTATCAGTGTATAAAGCTGAAGATTGATTACCTTTAGAGCTTTCTCCATTTTTTGATAAGCTTTGCCTCTTGAGTAAGTAGTTCTCCAATGATTTTATTGAAATCAGGTACATGCATGTCCATGTACAAATCCATAGCTGTGGTGAATGCTTCCCACTTGTCATCTACCTTCAAGCCATTGATGACCTGCCTTACAATTTTCTCTTCATCTATTACCTCTCCAATGCTTCCTAACTGATCTGCTATGTCCTTGAGCTTTGTGACAAAATCAATCACATTTTGTTTGGGAGACTTCTTGAGAGTTGTGAAATCCAGCCATAGTTGATGTTCCTAGCTTTAGTACTTGAGGAGAAGAAAGCTTCAAGTGCATCCCACACTTCCTGAGATGTCTTACAACTTCTAGTGTGAGGCAACAAAAAATTTGAGATAGAGTTGAGGAGATAAGACCTTGCAAGTGCATCCTTGGAGCACCATGTGCTCAATCTTTCTTGCTCTTCTTGTGTTGGTTGACTTTTGTTCCTGAAACTTGGCATAACTTCATCGCCAGCCACATAACCATATAAACTTCTACCTTGGAGATAAGCTTCCATTGTTAATAACCAAGCTGAGTAGTTACCTCTATCCAATTTGTCAATTGATGAAGGAAATCCATCTGCCATGTTGTCCAACCTTGCTTGATACCACTGTGAAGAGATGGATAGGTATGTGCTTGAAGATGAAGAGGTGTTGCAAAATCCTTAATCTACACCAGCCAAATGAACTCCAAGAGTATATGGTGGGTCGTTTTAGCTTGCCAATGGGTGTTTTAGACACCCTATGTACCTTGGAAGATCACTCTCAAAAAGATAGATCAAAACAGATAAGTTGGAGTTAGCTCAGAGGTGAAGAACTTGCTATTTTGGTTCATACACCTGTCCAGTGTTTTGCATAATTCTCTGAGCACAGTAGCAAATAGCTTAATTCCTCTTGAGGAATCTAGTTAACTTAAAGAGCTAATTTTCAAGAGCAATTTCATAAAAAATAATGAACCACACACTGAGATTGATGTTTAACAAGTGATGACATCATCCAGATTTTCACGGGCTGCTACAGTAATGAGACCAGTGAGCAGAAAAATGAACATAACTCAAGATTTAGGAATCCAATGATTATGAAAATGTGTATGCTTATAGTAGACAGTACGTTAAAATCAACACGCATTAAATCATTTAATTTGGGTAATTACACACTGAGAAACAGCTCTGACAAGATGAGTAAAAAAGTTGGGTACCTGACAGAGAAGTGAAAATGAATAGACAGGGTTGACTTCAACTGAACATAACTGAAGATTGAAACACCCAAATGAAATGAAAATTGGTGAGCATATAGTAGACTTATAGAGCTAACTTTAGCAAGTTAAATCACTGACAATGATGCACCAAGCTCAGAGAAACCATTTCTACAACCTGACTGAGAAAACTAAGAGATATGGCAATGAGTAGTACACTTCACAAGAACATGGAAATATGAACTCAAATGATCATGAAAATGAAAGTATATTGCTTGTACAATACAATGGACTTACTGATACATATGTGTGCCTTGGAATCACACCTTGATATGGCATAAATCTCAGCTCTTGGAGGTCTTCACATAGGTCTCTCTAACCACGACTAAAACTGCCATCTATTTATAGTTGAGTTTGGGAGGCTAACTTCTATCAATCACTCTCCAATCAATTAGTGATTAATTTGATTCTCTACCTACCACAAATCACGAATTCGTGGCTCCTCTTTACCTTTTTGATCAAGTGGACTCAACCACTTAAGATTCTTTCACTTTTACATTAAGTAAAGTCTTCAAAAGTTACAAGAGGTAGTTCACAAGTGAACTTTACATAGTCTTCATTCTAAGGCTTCTTCTATGACTTTGTGGGACTCAAGCCAATACTTAGGCTTGTCATAGACTTGCTCCAAAATTTTAGAGGAAGTGTTGGTCTCTTATGTGAAATGATCAAAATTAGAGCACATGTATATAAGTCACTTGTCACTCTTTTGTAAAGACTTTTTGCCATAATCAAGAGATAACTTGCTGAATTTTTGAGTTATTTTCTTTTTTTTTTTGTGTACCTTCATCTTCTTGAGTTTTTATGTGTACTTGATGTTAGCTATGAGCTTTATTTCTTGTGCGTGAACCCTCTCCAAATAAGAGGGTAATCTCATATGAAGCCTTATCTCTTCTTTTATTGTTGTATAAAAAGACCTTTTTGGTCACATAATGCAAGGCACACATTTATTTGATATCCGTGCATCCACATCTCCATGAGAGATCTTGTTTCTCTTTCTCTCTCTCTCTCTCTCTTTCTCTCTCTCTTTCTCTCTCTCTATCTATCTAAAGGTCTGTGTTGGTGTTTTGGAGTCCTATCAACATAGCATCCATCACTGGTTGATGCGCCAATTGCTACAACTGGTATCAAAGTAGCAGATCGACATCCTTCATAGAAGATGTCAGAGATGGAGTATGTGACAGAGGGAGAGTTATAAAATTTATGCTCTTCTGTTCTATCCATATCACTTCACATGGTGCTACTATTAGTGACTACTTCATAGAAGCTGCTTCAAGGTGGACAACTAGAGCTTAAGGCTCGAAATGTGAGAATGTTGAATGCCAAGAGTTGCTTCTGCTACTATGGGTTATCATTTATCAAAGAGGAAAGACACTTGACAAGCTCAGAGACTTGCAGTAACTTAACTTCTTATTGATGCTATCTCTGTCTAGTACTAACATCTGCTTCAGATGGCATTGATCTCACAGGGAGTATTTCCTGAGAAGGCATCATCTTCAAACAAATCTACATCTGCTTCAGGTGGTACTGATATTTTAGGGAGTATTTGCTGAGAAGTTATCATCTCAAAACTCTAGCACAGTCAAGGAAAGAGAATGTTGTGGAAAGGAGAGGATCCAATAATTATAGCTCATAAAATTGATTATGTCTTCACAGCAGAAGATGAAACTGAGAGATTAGAGAGGCAAACGAAGAGCTATGATGTTTGAGCTTAGGAACACGCATACACTCAAACAAAGTTGAGATTCTATTCTCACTTCTTTCCTTGGCATCCTTGTTGTTGATGTACGTGCACAATTTTCAAGAAATCGTATGTGAAATGTATACGGACACTATTGCAAACACTATTGATTTTTTTTGACACTTGTATACAGATAATATTGCAGTGATTATGCTCACATAGAGAGTGAAGATGTTTAGCAAAAATTATCCCCCCATAGTATTTGGAATGTAAAACTCTTGTGTATTTATTATATGGGAAATTCATCTTCTATTAGAATGAAATACTTCAATTGAGAGAGATAGAAGAAAAACAATGAAGTTAAAACCGTTAACTCTTTGTAATCATTCCTACACATGTAGGTCTAAGCATGCCATGTATAGATATTTCTTTTTAGTTCCTGTGGGATTAGACATTGCCCTCATGTTTGAGTGGTAAGACCTTACCTACCAAAATAAAATTCTAGAAATCAAGGTTGTTGTAAGGAGCTAAACATTGCCAAGGTGAGTCACTTTGGTAAGACCTCTCCAAAAATGAGTGAAAAGCCTCTAGACAAATTCAATGGCCAAGGTTTCCACACATGGAAAACAAAAATCAAGGGGCATCTTATGATGAAACAATTATGGTTTGTCACGAAACCACTAGCAGCAAACGAAACACTTGAACATAGAAGATGGCTACCATATTTCACGAAAAAGGATGAGCAAGCACTTGGGATGCTACTCACCTCTCTAGATGATAGTTATGTACATTTCTTGGATGATTGAACTATGGCAAATCAAGCATGGATTACTTTAGAGCAAAACTTTGGAGCTATTTCTAGAAACTCCAAAATAGCACTAAAAATGTAACTTTATTCTCTTACGATGTCTCAAGGAGAAGATATACCTACTCTTGTAAACAATCTAAAGAGTATATGTACCCAATTAGCTTATGTGCAATGCCCTATTCAAAATGAGGATCAAGTAGCCGTACTACTAAAAGCTGCACTTGATGATAAATTTGGACAAATTGTTGTAATTGTTCTAAAAGAAAACACTACAAGTAATACGGGCGTATAAAATTGCAAAACGCGTCGCAATGAGCATTGAGCGCACACCATCGATTAAACGATGAGCCAAACGACATTTTTTTCGACGTGTGGCGTGACAGGTTGTGCGACACTCACATAGAGCGTCACTAACATGACGGTTTTAATCAGTGTTGCATAAGCGACGCTTTTTGCATCGCATAAGTGATGCTAAAAAATGTCGCTTATGCGACGTCAACTCTAGTGGTTTTTTCGATGTGTGAGCATCGCTTACACGACGGTCTGTTGACGAAAAAAAATATGAAAACGTTGGAGGCTCTTCGATCGGCATTTTCATGCATCTAATCGAAGAGCTCTCCAACGTTTGCAATTGCACTACGCTTCCGAGCTAAAACAAGTATATGCAGAATTGTTGTTTTGCCTAAGCTCTCTCTTATTGTCTCCCTCTATCTCTATTTCTCTCTTTCTACATCTTTCTCTCTTTGAAATCTCTCTCTCTCTCTCTCTTCTTTCTCTCTTTATTGCAGGTTATTCAAGAAGCTAACCAAGCAAAAAGTATGGCTAACTATTGTAAGTACAATCTCTATTCTTTGTATATCATTTGAATTGTGTTATTTTCATTAGATAGCATACTCACACTTATTGATATGCACTTATATACTTATACATGATGAAGATGCACTTTCACACATGTACACATATACACATGCACATACACACACATATATACACACTAATACATGTGCACATACACTTAGACATACACACATATACACATGCATATGCACAAACATTTCTACAACCACATAAAAAGACTTACATGCATGCATTAATTCATATATATATACATACACACATTAACATATACGTAAATACATGTATATGCACATACATACAATGCACATACATACACATTCACATACATACATATGCACACACATACACATGTACATACATACACATAGACATACATACACATATGCACATACACTTACACATACATATGCACATATGGACATATACACATGGATACACACATACATACACATATGCACATACAATTACACATACACATGCACATACATACATATACACACACATACACATACACATGCACATACACACACATACACATATACACCTACACATACACATGCACGTACAAACATATACACACTCATATACACACATATACACATGCATATATACCTACACATACACATACATACATGATACACTTATACACATACACATATACACATAAACATGTGCATACATACATACATATACACACACATACACATACATATGCACACATACACACATACACTTACACATAAACATATACATACATTCAAATTCACATACACATACACACATATACACATAGAGTTACACATATACATGCACATACATATGCACACACATACACATGCACATGCACATACATACATATACACACACATACACATGCACATACATACATATACACACACATACATATACACTTACGTACACACATATGAATGAAATATATAATTAAAGTATTTAAACACATGCTTAATATAAACAATAATAACAATCAATAGAACAAAACTCTTCATTACTTAATACCATACACACAATTCAAAACATAACTGAAATGAAAAATATATAGATAATATATATATATATATATCAATGTAAAATACATATAATCCAATGTCATAATCAACTAGAATCCTAATCATCATCATGATGATGGTGATCATCATCATCATCATCATCAGCATCATGATCATCCTGATCATCCTCATCCTCATCATCATGATCACCTTGTGATGATCGAGATCGTCCCTCCTATGTCTGTTTCTCCACCTCATCCATATCTATCTCTCCATAATACTCTTGTATTACATATAACAAACATAAATAAATAAAACAATTAAACCATTCATAAAAATAAAATAATTATATAAAATTTAATAATACTCACAAAGGCATAAGGATGATCTCGCATATACTCGCTCAAACACCGATATCCAAAATCCGTACCATATTCGATCTCATGTTTCGTAGGATATCGTCCATAATCCTTTCGCTGCATTGAAACAAATAAAAAAGATTAGTTGCTTGCATTTTAACTAAAATAAAAAATATACTCACAATAACACATATACTTATAAATATAGCTACAAAACAATTATGGCCCATTTGGCCTAGGTGTGATGTGTGGACCAAATCCACTCTCTTCTTTGTAACAACCTATTTATTTAAGAAAAAGAATACATAAATTAAATGTAAAAACTTACTAAAATATATAAAAATTATAAATATAAATTATTAATTTGTGTACCT
Organism: Ceratopteris richardii; assembly: GCA_020310875.1. NCBI lineage: Eukaryota > Viridiplantae > Streptophyta > Polypodiopsida > Polypodiales > Pteridaceae > Ceratopteris > Ceratopteris richardii. The sequence goes on along the minus strand of CM035432.1, from coordinate 41,200,162 downwards.
TGTGCTGAGGAAATGACTCCTAAAGACGTAGCTGTCTATGAAAAAACTGCCACGTCTCAGGTGGTATGTTAGGTCGCCTCTTATTTTTTTCCACTATACAATATCTCCTATTAATTTAATCTCAAACAGAAAAAAAAAATCAAAATACATACACATATATACACACACATACACATACACATACCCACATACACATATGCATGCAAACATATATGCATACATATATGTATACATATACACATATACATACATATAACATAAACACACATATACATATCCACATATATACCTACACACACATGCATGCATATACACTCATTCATACAAAATACATGCATTTATCCCACAATAATGTGTAGTTGTGTATATGTGAATATGTGTGTATGTGTAAATGTGTATATGTGAATATGTGTGTATGTGTAAATATGTATATGTGAATTTTTTGTGTATGTAGATAATCAGATTATTAATATCAAATACCATTATTTGTAGATTCTGATCAATCAGATGGAACTCCACCACCATCTCCTCATCGTGCAACGACTATATACTGTAAGTATATCAAACATTTAATTTTAAATATATTTGATGGATACATAACTTATATATCTTTTTGTTTCTTATTATGTGCAAATTCTGATCAATTAGAGGGTACTCCACCACCTCCTACCCATGCAACGACTTCACATGTGTCCTCCGATAGGAATTATGATGAATTTTACTATCAAGAGCATATTATATATTGGCGTAACTCTTGTTATGGCACATATCAATGACCACGATTGGAATGTATTGAACATGAGGCAGAGTATGGTACTTTTGAGCGTGCACCATCACATGGTCAACGTGATAATGCTTGGGTATGTATTTTTTATATATATTAATGTCATTATTTTATTTAAAAACCATATATAAAATCAAATTATTGCTGATATACAGGAATACTTGATTGATGATGATGATGATGATGATGATGATGATAATTTTTCTCATAATGTTAATATGCCTCGTATACGTCATGGACTTACTGTTCATCAATTACAAGCAAAGGTTTCTAGAAATCCTCTACCTCCTGGTTTAGAGACTGAAACGGCTGGAGATTATCCATTGCCAGCTTGTTATCATTCTTTAGTACAAACATATGATAGAAGAAGATATGGAGGATGTAATAGAGGACCACTTCCTTTAGATGGAGAGGTTTTCAACTTTTGGGGTAATCGCTATATGATTGCTCCATCCATTATTACTAATGTTGGTCGTGGTCTCTTTGTTGTAGAGGATTTGTATGTGCCTCCGAACTTTGAAGTCACTCTTATGTCATTTTGTGGTCCTATATATGGATGGGGAGATTGGTATTGACTTTCACGTTATGTTCAAAGCATGAGTACTTATGGAATATGCTTGAACGCAACATCCCTTACTAGTAGAAGGATTTTACATGCAGAAAATGAAAGATTATGTATTGATGGAAGATCTTACACACATGGAAATATAGCAGGTTTAATAAAAAGTAGTCGAGGGTTACATAATAGTTCAAGGACCAATTGCACATTTGAGGAGCGTGAAAATAGTCATGAATCACCATACATGAGTAGAGATGTATCAAGATACATAGTTGTCAATGCTATTACTACATTAAATGCTGGTGATGAACTATTAGTGAATTGTGGATGGCGTAGACCTCCAAGAGCACCTTTTAGCTAGAGAGAATAAAAATTTTCTATCCATATTTAATAACTTATATACTTAATTTTATATTCAAAGTTTACTTTTTATTCATTTATGGAATACTAATGAATTTTATTTATATGTGTAGATTCCAACATATGATGTTGATGATATTCCTCCACACCATTCACAATTGCTAGTAAGACCTCATTTATCAGAAGCTTCTATGAGGAGGCTACACAAAAGTAATCCTGTGGAATATGCAAGGTTGAAAGATCTATATTCAAAAGACGATAAAGCACAAGATTTGTGTGACAATGATGAAGATGATGGCATGGCAGATTTTATTGAGGATTGGTATCAAAATGACAGTGAGAGCATTGATATTTCTAAAAATGAGAAATATCTTCGAGAGGAATGTCTAAAGCGTGTATATGAAGGAAGTCGTTTGACACGACTAAGTGCGAGCTTACTTATTCTCAATCTTCAAAATCGTTTTGGATGGAGTAATGTATCTGTTTCGGCACTATTAAGGTATAATTTTCAATTTTCTATCTATTTATATATATATATATGCATATATATATATATATATATATATATATATATATATATATATATATATATATATATATATATATATATATATATATATATATATATATATATATATATATATATATATAAACATACACATAATATACATGAATGCATAAATACATACATATATAAACATACACACACATATACACACATACACATGTTATGAGAGTAAGGTCAAATTATACATACCTGTATCGAATGAAGATGTTTTGTCCATTGTTGGCAGCAGCCAGAGGCATAGAAGACGCAGAAGCATGTAAAGAGATAGCAGGGAGTTAGTCCAATCAATTTTTCAAAGATTATGTTTTATAAATATTCTTCAAAACCTCCAATAGTGATTTTCATCACTATTGTAACATATGTAACATAGAAAAACCCTTTTTGTAATCCATAGCTCCATTTTGTGCAAGCCGAGGAGTCCTTGAGCTTGAGGAGCTTAGGTAGAACGAGCATATCAATTTTGGTTATTTTTAGACATCATTTACCCCTTCAAATAGCACTTAGGACCTATTTTTTAACTATGCCGATCACTAAATGTGAGACCGGTCAAAACTATTCTAGAATCTATAAAAAGAGCTAGAGAGCTCATTTTTGAGGTTAGCTTGTGTGAGTAGAGAAGATCCTAGAGCTATTTTGAGATTGTAAGAGTGTTCTTGAGTAATAGAGTTGATTTCTCACCTTCCATTGTGTCTTGCTTGTCTCTTCGTAGTGTGTGTGTATGTGTGTGTGCACCTCTATGCTTCTCACCTTCACTCTCACTTCATCTCACATTCACGATCTTCATATCACTCCTATCTCTTCCGCGGATTGACATTAAGGAGGTGGAGCTTTTTAACGTGGTTCTCACCATTGTGCTAGAGCAACACCAAATTTGGCGTCGTTGGAGTAGACCCGGATATCTGTTCTCATAGAATCCCTATGACTCCAGATGCAAAACCTACGAAACAGAAACCATACACGTACAATGATAACTACGCTGCGAAGATTAAAGAAGAAATAGATCGTTTGATAGAAGCAGGATTCATTTACGAAATTGAGCATACCGAATGGGTATCCCCCATTGTGGTTGTGCCCAAGAAAAATGGAAAATTGCGTGTGTGTATTAACCTTAAAAAAGTTAATGCCACCATGATTAGAGACAGTTATCCTCTTCCTATCACGGAACATTTATTGGAAAGAGTTGCGGGCAAGGAAGTTTACAACTTTCTTGATGGTTTCTCAGGCTATAATCAAGTAGCCATTGCTCCAGAAGATCAATACAAGATGGCTTTTGCCACAGAATGGGGCATATTTGCATTTCATGTAATGCCATTTGGCCTAACAAATGCACCCGCCACTTTCCAGCGACTCATGTGTCATGTTTTTAAGGAATTCTTACGAAAGAATTTGGAAGTCTATGTCGATGACTTATGTGCACATTCAAATGTAAGGTAGACTCATATCCCAGAATTAAGACAAATATTTGACAAATGTCGAGAATATCAGGTTTGTCTGAACCCATAAAAATGCGTTTTCATGGTCAGACAAGACAAAATTCTAGGACACATTGTGTCAAAAAATGGAATTTCTACGGATGAAGAAAAGGTAAAGGTGATTGTAGATCTACCTAGGCCAACTAATGTAAAAGAAGTACAGGCATTTATGGGCCATTGCGGTTATTATAGATGATTCATACACATGTATGCAATCATAGCCAAGCCTCTGTACTCTCTTTTAACCCACTTCGAATGGACAGATGAGTGCGAGGATTCATTCAAGGAACTTAAGCGACGTTTGTGTTCATCACCTATATTGACCACCCCAGATTGGAGTAAGCCATTCCATGTACATGTGGATGCATCCAACTATGCCATAGGATGTGTGTTAGCACAACCCACGAATGAAGGTAATATAGACCTTCCCATAGCTTACGCGAGCAGACAGTTGAACGCAACAGAAAGAAATTACACCACTACGGAACGAGAAGGATTAGGAATGATCTACGCAGTAAAGAAATTCAGACATTATTTGTTGGCAAACAAGTTCAAATTCTTTACAGATCATCAAGCATTGTTGTACTTAGTCAACAAACCATGTAATACGGGAAGATTAATTCGTTGGTTTCTATTACTCATGGAGTATGATTTTGAAGTAGTAGTAAGGAAAGGAAAGACACATCTCAGAGCTGACCACCTTTCAAGATTAACCTCAGGAGAAGCTCCTCAAGGAATAGTGGATGAATTACCAGATGCATATTTGTTTAACCTTGAGATAGCACCAGAATGGGCTAAGTCGATAGTCCCTGTTCTGACGTATGGACCCAAGAATCTTAGGATAAGGATCAAAGAGGGAGAGATTACCAAATCTCAGAGATATCAAATCATAAGAGGAAGTATATATAAACAGGACAATCAAAAGATTCTTGCTTGTTGTGTGGATGAATCAGAACATGCGAATTGGTTGCAATTAACACACATAGGTGCATTAATGCAACATCATTCGAGACATCGGACATTGCAGACTTTGCATAGACTAGGAGTATACTGGCCTACGATGGAAGCAGATGTCTACAAATTGTGTAAAGAATGCCATGTTTGTTGTGAAAGACCACCGGTAGAACATGCTACATTATATCACGTGTCTCTTACACGAGAGTGGAGTGAACCTTTAGTGACATACTTGAGGACGAAAACATTCCCTCAAGGAATGACTTTAGCATGACAACGAATTCTAGAGCAGGAAGCTCAAGACTATTCACTTATTGGCGATAATCCATACAAACGAGGACGAGATGGATATTTAAGACAATGTGTTCATGAAAGCGATTACTTGAGCGTACTAGAGACTGCACACCAAGGTGTTGCAGGAGGTCATTTTGGACCGGATAGGATAATCAAAGCCATCCTCTTTGCAGGATTATGGTGGCCCACTCTTCACATGGATGCGCATACCTATGTAAAGAGATGTGATGTGTGCCAAAGAACTCAGTTTCCTACTGGGAGAGATGAAATGGCATTGAAACCCATGATGGGCGGACGTGCATTTTCTGAATGGGGTATAGACTTTGTAGGACCCATTAACCCCCCTACAAAAGGCACACATGCGGAATACATTATTGTTGCGACATATTATCTTACCAAATGGGTAGAGGCAAAAGCCACAAAAAAGAATGATGCACACACGACTGCAAAATTCTTATTTGAAAATATCTTTACAAGATATGGATTGCTTATAGAGTTAGTGAGCGATCGAGGAACTCACTTTCTAAACCAAGTCATTGAACATTTGTTACAGGATTTTATGGTGATTCACAAGAAATCCGCACCATATCATCCTCAGGCCAATGGTCAAGCTGAAAGCACTAACAAGATCCTTTGTAACGTACTGACGAAACTTGTGAACAACAAACGTTCAGATTGGGACAAATAGTTACACCATGCTATTTGGGCATATCGAGTGGCCTACAAGACCGTACTCAATGCAACTCCCTTTCAGATGGTTTTTGTTCATAATGTTGTGCTTCCTTTTGACTTCTTGATACTGACCGTTAAGGTTGCACAAGAACATCAGTGGACCAGCCATGAATTATCAGCAAGAATAATGGACCTGGAACGATTAGGAGAAACCAAGCTGAAAGCAGCAGTAGGAATATACGCGGCAAAGAAGTGACAGCAAGCATATTTTGATGCACATGTGAAAGATAAAGGCTTGAAAGAAGGAGATTTAGTTCTAGTATATATGCTGAAACAACACGCACGGAAGTTAGAAAAGCGAGGTTATGGACCTATGATCATTAACAGACTCTCAACAAGTGAAGCAGTACAATTAGCCACCATAGGAGACATCATGCCTAATTACATTAGTGGCTGTAGAGTCAGGTTATACCAAGAACCTCTTACTGAGGATATGCTTAGACGACTCACGTTGGCAAAGAAGCGTAAGGAGGAAGAAAATAGAATACGAGATGAAGCTCAGGCAGAAGCTATAGAACGCATTAAGCGCATGAAGCTAAGATGACAAGGACTAGGGAGAGAACATTATAACCATCTGGAAACAACACCCAGATACCCCATGGCCATGTGTCAAGTAAAGTCAACTACACACCCTAGCATAGTGGACAGGAGACCATTAATTATAGTCAGGCTAGAGCACGGCAACCCTTGCCAAGAGCTCAAAGCTCTAATTGACTCAGGTGCTGCGACTAGTGCGATTAGATGGTCCCACTATAAGGATTCAGGAATAGAAATGCGGCCAATTGAGGCATACCTCATAGGGCTAGGAGGCATGGAAACCCCTTGCATGGGTGAGGTGGACCTTCCTATCCTCATAGATGAAGTGATCATGACAGTAAAGCTACTAGTGTGCCACGAGGAGGACCTGATAGAACCCCTAATCCTTGGCCAAGATTGGCTATACGATCACTCAGTGGACCTAAATCTTAAACAAGGCTCCTTGCAGATTGGAACCTTAGATCAGAAGCGAGTGATACCGCTTGACTTCCCTGATGGCATTCCGATTGAGGTTTGTAGCCCTAGACCCTATGAAATGCATGTGATGGAAGACCGGAAGATCTTTGGTCAGATCAGTCATGTTACGTCTACACCAACCCATGCCAGCTTGGCAATGGACAATTGTCAATCAGAAGGACGTCAGGAGATTTTCCCTTGGGCTTCCTGCAAACTAGAAGGGGTAACCACCCAACAAATGGGTCAGGAGGGTTACATCAGCGGACACATGGGCAAAACACCCTGCGGTGCCCATCCTTCCACACTTACTGCGGACTCGCCTAGATTAAAGATACAAAATGGAGCACTTCCTAATGGGTAGGTTTCGCAAGTGTTGGACCTCCCTTCTTTTCCAAAGCAGAGTGTCCCTCTGACCTCTCAACCTCAACCACAAAGGAGTCAACCACGACGAAGGAACCCAGACCGACGACAACATCAGACGACACAAAGAGGAAAGCAGTATCAACACCAGAGAGCAAAAGGCACAAGACAAATATGGGTGCCAAAAGGACAGAAACCACCGACAAGTTTCAACAATGCAGACAATGACAAGAAGAAGTTTCAGCAGAGGCAGAGATAGTATCCAAAGTCTTCTGAACATTCTTCTACGACTACAAACATTCAACAAATTTGGATCGCCAAGAAGTACCTTACGAACCGACCCACAACCACGCAGATTTGGGTACCCAAACAGTGTATTATAGCTCAACCCTCAAGCCTTGTAATATACACCCCTCAGAAATCTCTTCAACCCTCCATACCACCAAACCCGATATCACCTTTTGTCGCTCAGCAAAGACCTATCACCCGCTCAGAAACTCTTAGGAAGTGGATACTGAAACGTATCCAGAAGTCTTCTCCTAACCCATTGTCTAACATAACTCCCACCCCAACTAATCTACAACCTTGTAATAACTCATTCATGACTGAACCTTGTATAAATCCACACTCGATAACCCAACATCATTTGTAATAACACCTCATTAAGCAATGTATGCATCATCTGAAGCATGTAGGTGTCTAGAGACCTGCATTAGTTTGCAAGAAATCATTCAATAAACCACATCACGACACTCGGCTACACGGGTTACACATCGGTTATGGAAAGGGATTGCGGTCTCACTTTGATGGGATCATAATTAATTTCCATACTAATGTGCTAATCTTTTGTAGCAGATCTTTTCCATTAGCACGTCAATCATCATGCAAACCAAACAAGGACCATCTAAAGCTGGAACCAGTATACCCATGGCCACTATTAGTGATTTACTTGCTGAACCCCATCCGACGGCTCCACCGCCAAAATTTCAAGGTTTCCCAAGACCGATGCCTATTGATGACCCTCCTAGAGGGCATACTAAGAAGATTCATCATAATTCTCACTGGTTTCAAGGGCTAGTAGGACCATTGGCGGATGTTGAGTTTATATTTGAGTCTAATTTGACTTTTGATGACCGTACGTGGGGCAAATATCAGTTTCTCTCAAGAGAGTTTGAAGGGCTACAAAACACACAAGACTTAACGCATGTTTGGGCAAGAGCCGGCTTCACAGAGTATTTCAGTGACCCTTTGCCTAAACCTAACTTCTACAGATGCTATTACTTAATCACCACTTTGATAGCTTCGGAGAATAAGGACCTGCCCGGAACGTTTATTTTGCCATCTTTAGTGAACGATCCACCATATAAAAGATTTTATCTTTCGAAAGATTTGATTCGAGCTGCCATCAAGATTCATGGAACCCACACGCCCACAAAGCGAGAAAGGTTAGTTCCTGGCCCTATGAAACGTGGGGATGTTACAAAGTGGGAAGAGATTTCGGCGATCACACCTGAGCTTTCAAAACCACTGCGGATATGTATGCAGCATTTTGCATTTCCAGCTCAGGACAGATTCACAATGCCTCACAAATGAATATGTTTTGGTTTGTATTTATCTTGTATTGGACCCCAGACAGTTGATCTAGCTAGCTGGATCATTGATCAGATGTACCTAGCACAACACAGATGGGAAAGAAAGAAGGTCATCAATGGATGTTGCGCACTGACTAGAATTGTATACATGTGCTTAGCATATGACTTGCCGATTGAGCGAGCAATGACAAGTGAGGAGCTAAAAGCGTTTAAAGGAACCACTAAGAAAGCTAGGAAACCCAGCAAAGGAAGAGCAGGAAAGTGAATGAGAGGAACTATCCCCTGCCTTCAGGTGCCAGAATCACCCTCACCACAACCCTCTCCTAAAAAGGCTCCTACTGAACCCCCTGTACAACCCATTCGCATAAGGTTATCAAGACCAGTTACAACGGAGAGCACTACCAGCACAGTCACTACTCAAGCAGCCACAGCCCCAGGACCTACCACCACTACAGCAGAAGTTCCCACCATTATTGGTGCGAAAGCTTTCTCTTTTCCGATACCCCATTTAGAAGCAGAACAAGTAGACACCACATTTGATTTTGAGATGCAGGATGTATTTTCAAATGAATTTCAGTTTTCAAAAGGCCAGATCTTCTCTCAGGAATATGAAAGGCCCAGCTACCCTACCACACCGCGAGATCAACCACAAGGACAAGTAGTGTCTAGTTCCAAGGAAGAAAGAACAGAAACCGACGAAGATCAAGGCGATGACGAAGCCAGTCAGAGAACTCATGAATCCCAAGAACATGTACAAACGGACGAGCACGGACAACAAACGGACACCCAAGGTGATACAAGCACACATGAAGAGGAAACCTTCGAAGCAGCAGCTTATACACTGGCCATCAAAAAGTTATACCGTACTATGGAAAAGGTTTGGGCGCGTAAGAAGTTGACTGACGAAGAGAGCCAAACCCTCATAGAACAAGAGCTTGTTTCGGGCGGGTTCGAAGACGTATACATCAGAGGTTTCAGAGAGCTTGTCAAATCAGTTGGGCCACCGAAGCCTTGAGGTATTTGCAGAGAAAACTGCTACTGCAGTATGACCCCCGCAGAATCCGCTTACTAACCAAACCTGGTGAATATATTCGCGTACCCACCGGTGGACAATCTTCAGAATAGGCCAGGGAAGCACGTCTTGTCCCTGAAGGCTCTTTGGCAGAAGAAGCCATCCTTGTAGATTCCCCACCCCGTGCTACCACTATACATACCACCACAGTTACCAAAGTACCTATCACCCCAACTGCTCCTCCTTCACCTCCCATCCATCCAGTCTCCCCCATACACCCTCCTTCTCCCAGAACAACATCCTCCTTCGTCGGTGGAGCAGCAGAAGTTGTCCTTATGCCCACAATTGCTGCACCCACTCAACCTAGTCTACCCCCTAACACATCCACCTTTCTATCCAACCCATTTCTCCATCCATCTTTTCCATCCTTCCCCACACCTCCAAGACCCCTTTTCCCATTCCCACCTCCATTAACCTTCTCCCCAGTCTCACCTCCCCGACCCACCGTAACCCCTCTTTCCCCTTTCCACCAAGCCGTCCAAGACAACCCCTCTATAACTTATTCTTCGACCTTTGTAAATCCTGTATTTACACCCACACACTTACCCACGATCACACTACTATTCACGGTTACCGCACTCGACACCACATCCAGCGATATGGATATATCACCACCTACTACACCTCCACTCACTTCGTTTGTGGCACCACAATATTTAAGCACACCACAATTTTCCACTATCACCACAGCATCCACATTCCCACCCCCATTCCCCACTCCCTTTGCATCTACACCCACTGCATCTTCACTTAGCACACCATTAATATTATCACCCACCATAGACACAACATTTCGATAGATGTTCACGTGTATGATGCAAGTAAGAGATGAGTTCACATCTCTTGGAAATAATTATCAGCAGCTGAAGAGGACAACCAACGACTTACAGTCGCAGCTTAATTCATTGTCGATTGAGAATGCCTCATTGAATACTTGATGCCAAGAATTACGCGAGGCATACCACAAATTGGAAGTAGAAAGTGAAGAGAAAGCCAAAGAGGCCACTGCTGATCTTGACAATTTGTTAAGGGCCCAGACAGTTCGCAATGCGACGCTGACTCGGAATATGGGCTTACTCAGAAGACATCTAGCAACAGCAAAGGAAGAGAACCAGCGGATACAAGAGCAGAACAGAGAAAATTTAGAAGCTGCTCTTGATCATCCAGACCAACCATTAAGTCCTAGCCGATTCAAAGCAGTGCCCTCCGAATCAATGAAAATGTTGCTCGATGATCACATCAGATTGCTCGATGAATACGATTGAATGAACACAGAATATCAGAAGCTGAACGAAGATCATAAGCTACTCCAGCTCAGAGAACCTGCAACACAAGGACTACCAGCTCCTACGGACCCATCTCCTGACATCCTAGAGGAACTCAACGCATTACGGGCCCAGGTATCTACTCTTGAATCGCGGATAGCTATATATGAAGCACCACCAAAGCCAGATTCCCCACCAGAGCTCCCAGCTGATGAAGAAAATGTAACTATTCCGGTGGTGGAAACTTTTGAAGAAGCTTACGAGCCCCAACCCATCCTAGGCAGATGAGTCACGGCCGAAGGCCAGACGACTTACGAACTTCCTACTCCCGCATGGATGAAGACAATTGAAGAGCTTGGAACCACCCACTCTGCACGAGTAGAGGTGCAGTTGCATGCAATGGCAATGATTGAGGAAAGAATTTTACAGTCACCCTACTTTGCTCATTTGGCCCCGCGTAGATACATATCCGGGCATGAGTTACAGTAGAAACCATATTTCATGCTAATGGCCGAATATCAGTTGGCCATAGAGAAAGAAACAGGCAAGAAACCATCTCACGCTACTCAGTTTGAGCCTGAGGATTTGCCACTAGATGCGTAGCAAGGCGAGATCTATCACCAGATTGGCATAAAGATCTTTTACAAGAATATCCTGAGATGATGAGTACTTGGGTTAAGGCACCACTACATTTAAAATACAACCCATGTTGGGGACCAGTGCCACGTCGCCGTTCCTGGAAGGCATTTGTGATTAAGATACAAAACAACAAGCAATGCCAGGATTGGCTAAACTACCCATACTTCAAGCCACCTACAGGACCCCCTACAATCAGATACATGATGGCCATGATTCACCACTGGATCCCTCGCTTGAAACATATTGATGATATAGCTGCGCATATGACTGTCAAAATCTTTGACATGATGCAAATGGTTTTCAAAGTCTTCCGTCGTGTTAAGGCCCCTCATGTAAACACCCCGGGCTTCGAGCATGGCAATCTAGATCTTGCATATGACATGAGTACAACGCCATCGCTTAGGGTGTGTTATGCCTGGCATTGTAGAATCAAATACTTACCGGCATGCTACAAGCAGACGTTCAAAGAAATGTTCACAACCGATTTCTAGGAATACCATTTAGAAGTGTTCATTAGTAGGCCGACACATTTGCTTCAATTATTCACCTGTGAACAGATGGTTTATTCCACACATTATCGACTCCCACCACCCGATGAACCACAACCAATTGATTGGGAGAAGCTCGAGGCAGATTTGGCCCGAGGCATTCGAATATCAGAACACACCCTCGCTCAGGAACTACTACAGAACTACATCCGACAGACCTCACAACAAGGTTCTGTCGAGGACGACAGAAGCGAGAGGGAGGGGGGTGTTGGCAGCAACCAGAGGCATAGAAGACGCGGAAGCATGTAAAGACAGAGCAGGGAGCCAGTCGAATCAATTTCTCAAAGATTATGTTTTATAAATATTCTTCAAAACCTCCAACAGTGATTTTCATCACTATTGTAACATGTGTAACATAGAAAAACCCTTTTTGTAATCCATAGCTCCATTTTCTGCAAGTCGAGGAGTCCTCGAGCTTGAGGAGCTTAGGTAGAACGAGCATATCAATTTTGGTTATTTTTAGACACTGTTTACCCCTTCAAATAGCACTTAGGACCTATTTTTTAACTATGCCGGTCACTAGATGTGAAACAGGTCAAATTTAGTCTAGAATCTATAAAAAGAGCTAGAGAGCTCATTTTTGAGGTTAGCTTGTGTGAGTAGAGAAGATCCTAGAGTTATTTTGAGATTGTAAGAGTGTTCTTGAGTAATAGAGTTGATTTCTCACCTTCCATTGTGTGTATGTGTGTGTGCATCTCTATGCTTCTCACCTTCACTCTCACTTTATCTCACATTCATGATCTTCATATCACTCCTATCTCTTTCGCGAATTGAGATTAAGGAGGTGGAGCTTCTTAACGTGGTTCTCACCATTGTGCTAGAGCAACATCCATCTAGCCTTTAGAAGTGTCCACCCAACCTTTAGAATCTTCTTGACACATATGTTTCTCCTATTTTAATCGACCTAATACCTATGCTGCTAATTATACAAATATTAAATAGCAGTTACCAAGGAAGGTATTAAGCCACATGTAAAATGGGAGGAGCAAATTTATCTTGAAGATTTTGAAGGATGGTATAATAATTTTAAAGGATGGGCGAACAAAAAGTGTCTATTCAATGCAGGTTTTTATTCTTACTTTAGATTAGGTAAGAACAAGAACTTGATTTGAATGGACACTTTTTGTCCACCCATCTTTTAAAACTATTAATGCATCTTTCAAAATATTCGCGAAAAATTTGATCCTCCCATTTTACATATGACTAAATACCTTCCTTGGTAATCGCTATTTAATATCTATAAATAGCTTAGCAAGACAGGTAACAGATTGACTATAAAATGGGAAACTGCCAAACGATTCAATGTTCTAGATATGAAAATTTGCAAACCACAATATACAAAAAACATATGATGGTCTTACCAAAATGATGGCAATAATGAAAACATATGAGCAGATTAGATAGTAAATTCTACTCTAGTTATCGATCAATAACTTGAAGCTTCTGAACGGATATCAGATAATAGATTTTTTATTAACTTGAACAACAATGAATCCTACTAGAGAGATGAAATCATGTTCTTTTAAGTTAGAACATGAAGCTCGGGGGTATGCCTAATTATTTTATATATAGCTTTATCTTCGAGGAGCAAATTTTTCTCATGTATGTATGCATATGTGTGTGTATTCATGTGTATTATATGTATACATATGTTAGTATGCATATATATGTATTTCATGTATATGTATGTGTTTGCATGTGTGTGATATATGTATACATGTGTTAGTATGCATATGTGTATATATGCATATGCATTTATGTAAAATATTCATGTATTCATGTAATATATGCAAGTGTTTATAATTGTGTACATGTATATATGTATATGTGTCTATGTGTAAATATGTACATGTAAATATGTATGCATGTATCTATATGTTTATGTGTGCATGTAGGCATGTATATGTGATGTGTACATGTATATATGTATATGTGCCTATGTGTAAATGTGTACATGTAAATATGTATGCATGTATATATATATATTTATGTGTGCATTTAGGCACTCCATTTTATATTTATGCACGTGTATCTACATGATGTGTATATATCTTTATAAATATTATGATCCTCGTTCGATTCGAGTAGCTATATATAGAGGCATAAGGTTGGGAGGAGAGACATCTCTCTAGTATGACATCGGAGGAATAGATGCAATGTGTACATATACTTCAATCATATGGCTAAAAGGTTGAATTCGAGTTTTTAAATTAGGGGTTTTAAAACCCTAATATCGAAATTAGTGTTTTCAATTTAGGATTTTTGAAATAGGATTTATTTATTTATTTATTTATGCATATGCATGTGTTGTGTGTGTGTGTGTATATATGCATGTGTATATGTATATATGCATGTAAATATGATTATATGAGTCTATGTGTGTGTACATGTGATTATGCATGTGTATGTGGATGTGAGTATGTCTACGTGTATGTGTCTATGTGTATTCATTATATGTGTGTAACTGCATGCATGTGTATGTGTGTGTAAAAATGTGCATGTATGTGTGTGTATGTGTAAATGTGCATGTATGTGTATATGTGTGTAAATGTGCATGTATGATGTATATGTGTGTGTATGCGTGTATTTGTACCTCTAGTCTCACTCTTTTCTCTCTCTCTCTCTCATATACATACATACATACATACATAAACACACATACTCATATCCACATATATTTACATAAAAGCAGTGCATATCGTGCATTATCACGACGATGAGCCATAAGTGTCCGCATATCTTTTAGACACCACTTATGCGACCATCCTGTCCCAAACTCTGTCTCAAGTAAACTAAGTACGTATTTTTTATCCCTCTCATCATGCTCACTACAAAAATAAAAAAAATAATGTAAATAAAACATAAGATATTTATTTCAATTTATATGTAAAATTTATACTTACTTCCACGGTAAGTGGACAAGGCACAGGTAAGAGCCGCATAATGCCCGAATTCTTCTCTTGAACTCCAATCCATTCCCTATGTACACAATGTTCCCCTTTGGCTCTATATCGTACTATAGTCCTAAGGTGCCTATGCATGTCCTCATAGGCAACTCTGCTCTGCTATCATGATCTAGAGGTGGTATAGGTGTCCTGAAAATAGATAGATAAAAATAAATAAAAATATGTTTTATAATATCATTAAAAAATTTTATGAAAAAAAAAACATACCTATGAGCAGATAGCTATCTTCCTGCATGTGGAGCCGCAGAAGAGTGCTCCTCTGATCGCTAGGTAAGAATCTGGATCGTATAGTCCAGCTCATCATCAGACATCTCTGAGTAATCATGCATGACGGCCCCTAGAGTATCAGACGGAACTCTTGCTCTCTTAAGACTTTTTATGAGAGTGAGTTTCGCCTTTCTCTCTCTACTAGGATCCATAATACCTAACATATAAAACAAAATGGGTTAGAAATCAATATATATACGTGTACATATGTATGTGTGTATGCATTAAGTATGTGTATGTATGCATGTGTCTGTGTATGTATGTGCATGTATGTGTGTGTATGTGTGTGTATGCATCATTATGTGTGTATGTGTCTATGTGTGTATGTGTGTGTGTATATGTGTGTGTGTATGTGTGTGTGTCTATGTGTATGTATGTGCATCTATGAGTGTGTATGTGTTTATGCATGTGTATGTGTTTATGTGTGTGTATGTGTCTATGTGTGTATGTGTATGCATGTATGTATGCATATGCATGTGCATTATGTATGCATATGTGTGTGTATGCATTATGTATGCATATGTGTGCAGATGCATTAAGTATGTGTGTATGTGTGTGTATGTATGTACGTGTATGTGTGTATGTGTGTGCGTGTATGTGTGTATGTGTGTGTATGTGTGTATGCATGTGTATGTGTGTGTATGCATCATTATGTGTGTATGTGTCTATGTGTGTGTATGTGTGTCTGTATATGTGTGTGTATGTGTGCGTGTATGTGTGTGTCTCTATGTGTATGTATGTGCATCTATGAGTGTGTATGTGTTTATGCATGTGTATGTGTCTATGTGTGTGTATGTGTCTATGTGTATGCATGTATGTATGCATATGCATGTGCATGTGTGTGTATGCATTAAGTATGTGTGTATGTGTGTGTGTATGTATGTGCGTGTATGTG